>OY821517.1:76712502-76860002 GCA_963682025.1 Cordilura impudica | reverse complement strand
CTGCTGCTCTTGATGAGTACGTGTTTTTCATGGCAAACAACACTGTTTCATGGCAAACAACAACACCACACTCTTCTTCGAGCTCTCTCGCCAGTATTTTTGTGGAAATTTTTAGATTTTTAACGATTTTTCTAATAATTATACGCTCTGCATGTTTATTTATTTTGGGCTTTGAACATCCTCCTCGCTTTAGCTTCAATCTTCTCTCCTTTTCTGCGCGATTGAGTACATTGTAAATTGGTTTTTTTTATAACTGAACACATTTGTGCCAACACATTCACACTTGTCCCCAAATGGCGATTGTAATAAATCAACTGAATTAAAGTGCTTGATAATCTTTTTCCTGGCATTTCTTAAATTTTAAATTAACAGAAATGATACTTGTCCCAATTCAAAAATTTATCACCAACTAAACAAAATTATTTAAAATAACAATGCACGTCAAAAATAACGGTTAACTACAGTTGATCTTCAAATAAGTGTAGAAAAGAGTAAAGAACAAGAACTGTGTAAAGAGTTTCTTGACACTTGTTTTTAATTTTTTTTCCTTAAGAATTGCATAAATAAGTTTAGTAAAAAAAAGAAACTTTGTATGAAAATTGCAATTTCTAAGAATGACATGCATTAAACAATTATAAATTTATTTTTAATTTTACCGGTTTTTTGTTATTAAAATCAAACACTAACATTTCGGCATTTCAACAATACTTAACCTTAGAATAAGTCTCAAAACAGAAACGGAGCTAGACGAAGCAGTTGAAAATTTTACAAACGAAATACACAAAGCACCGCAAGTTTCAACTCCAATGCAAGAAGCATCACAGCAACAAGTAAATCTCGGAATATCCTTCGAAATACGTCAGTTCTTAGCAGAAAAAAGAAGGCTTCGCAAAAGATGGCAAATAAGTAGAAACGTAAATGATAAACGTTTATTTAATAAAGCAGTTAAAGATCTCAAGCATTTACTAAGAAATAAACAACAGAAATAAACAACTCAAAATATGATGAGCACCTGCTATGGAAAGCTACCAAATATAAAAGGCCAGCAAAAAAGAGTATTCTTCTTAGAAAATCCGATGGTTTGTGGTGTAAAACAGATAAGGAAGCTTCAGAGACATTTGCTCTTCATTTAAAAAATATATTTACGCCATTTTGTTACAACACAACAAGGCAACAAGAAGAAATATTGGACTATTTATCTTGCCCGTACAAATGGACTTCCCAATAAAACATTTTACTCCAAATAAAGTTAAACGTATACGACCTTATTGACGCAAATGTTGCCAATCACTTAACTCGTAAATGTATTATTTTTCTAACTGTAGTTTATAATTCAATATTACGACTTAACCACTTTCCAAATCAATGGAAATGTGCGGAAATCATAATGATACATAAACCTAATAAACCTAACAACTTAGCATCTTCATTTAGACCAATAAGTTTGCTTACAACTTTTTCTAAGATATTTCAAAAAATGCTTTTTAAAAGATTATCACCAATTTTAAATGACAGAAATATAATTCCTGAACATCAGTTTGGATTTCGACACAAACACGGTACTCCTGAACAGATACACCGAATTGTAAATGTTATAAGAGATGCTCTTGGGAAAAAAAATACTGCTCTGCGATTTTTCTTGATATTGAACAAGCATTTGATAGAGTCTAGAGGGTTACTCTATAAAATAAGACACTTCTTACCTGCACCCTATTATCAATTTTTTAAAAAGCTATTTATCCAATAGACACTTCTACGTAAAAGTCAACGATGAAAGATCAGAACTTTATGAAATTAAGGCTGGTATACCGCAGGGAAGCGTATTGGGTCCAATTTTATATACAATTTATACAGCACATATACCTACACTTGATAATGTATTGGTCGCAACATACGCAGACGATACAGCAATAATTGCCGTAAGCGATTCTCCCGATGAATCATCTTTACTTGTACAAAACGAGCTTAATGAACTTGAACATTGGCTACAAAAATGGAACGTGAAAGTAAATTCTGATAAATCCAACCATACAACATTTGCACTCAGACGTGGCGAATGTCCCAATGTTACCATAAATGGTAACTTAATCCCAAAAAGAGAAAATGTAAAATATTTGGGAATGATTCTTGATAGACGACTTACCTGGAGAGATCATATTAAAAGCAAACAACAACAACTTAAAATCAAAACGAAAAAACTTTACTGGCTCTTAGGTTCAAATTCTCAGTTAAGTTTAAATAATAAATTACGAATTTATAAAGTTATCCTTAAACCAATCTGGACATATGGAATTCAATTATGGGGTACCGCTAGCAACTCCAATATTGATATTCTTGAGAGATACCAAGCCAAAACACTGAGGCAAATCCTAGATGCACCATGGTATGTTAGGAATAGTGTTATCAAAAGAGATCTTTCTGTATCATCTGTTCGAGAGGAAATTAGATCCGTATGTGAGAGATATCTGCAAGGACTAAGTAATCACGATAACCCTGTGGCTATCACATTATTAGACGACACCAACGAAATTAAAAGACTAAAGCGCAGCCTTATCTTAGATCTCCCGTTCCAAAAATAAATTATCACGTAATATTCTAAAAATCATCTTATTTATTTTGTTTTATGTTATGTATCTCATTGGAGTTACATAACCTCTGTGATGTATCTATTTAATCAAATTTGCTTATTATCCTTGGATAGATTGTAAATAAAGAATGAATTAATAAAAAAAAAAAAAAAAATTTTTACCGGTTTTTTGTTGTAATTTACCCACTGTACGATTTTACTTACATCTATCTGTGTATACTTTAGGTCCACTAACGATAAGTTGTATTTAATAGTATTTAGTTTGTATGTATTTGCGACACACACGATAAATGATCAATAATATTGGACGTGGTTGCTGGAATAACAAAACACAACTAAATCCAATACTTGACACTCTCACATTTGTTGTTTACTCTTAAATAAATGTGTTGTTGCTAAATATATCTCCTTGTTAAGAGCAAAAATCTATTTCTTCAACTTAATGAGGGCAATAGAGAAACCTTTACTTGCTGCCCCTTAAAAACAACTGGACTTGCGTTTTGATTTTTATTTAAGCTTAATAAATAAAAACCTTTCCTCTTTTAAGTGAGACTATCACTGGCTTTAATAAAAAATATCTCTTGAAAAGTTTACTTAGAAAGCTATTTATTTGATGGAATTTTTGTTTGTGTGTGTTTGAAATGAAAAAAGCTTAACCTAAAGCTTTTTCTGAACTCTATTATATAACCGCTATTCTCATATTGTAAAAGAACCAATGAAAAAATTCCGTTGCTACCCTCTTTTTTTTCGTCATTATATCATCACATACTATTTACAGCAAAAACAACAAAACGTTAACACATAACCACCCCTGCCTCCTTGCGAATAACTTTGTGTATCTATTCTCATATTTCGTTGTTGTTTATACTTATGTGGTATGAATAAATTTGTATGTGTGTATTCGTGTGTAGTACTAAGACTTTCCATGTTGATTTTTATTTATTTTCGCATATTCTGTTTCATTCTTTTTCGTATTTCCTCAACTTCTCAAATTGATGTCATTAGGGCGCGTCGTCAGCATACATTTGATATTTTCACGCTTGGCTAATTATTATTGACCAAGTGCATTTGATGAATGTATTTGTATTTTCTCTGTTTTCTTTATTTAATAAAAATGTTAATTGTTAAACCCAAGCAAATATGCTTCGTTTACTATATTATAAAAAATAATCCTCAAAGTATGCTAATGTTTTTTTCATTTCATTTTTATTTTTCGTATCTCAACTTAAATATTGATTTTTGTTATAACTTTGATTGTGCTTTGATTTGTATTATCTAATCTTTTTCGTTTTTTCTTCATTGTGTTTTGTATGAATCAGCAAGTTTTCGAAATAAAACAAAAACCATTATTCGCCTAATGGGATAATGGGAATAGAGCAGAGATAATTTTCCACCTTATAAAACACCACATAGATACAATTAATTATATTATATATTCTTATTCTTTGATAAACTTACATTGACGACTCGTTTAACGGATTTCTTTTAATTACTTATACAGCCAAAGTTGATTATAAATTAGTGGATTTTTTTAATGTTTTGTAATTGTATATAAATAATAAATTTTATACGGTTTTTTTTTTAAATTTATTACATTTCATGAGGGTGTCGCTATTAAAGTGAATATTTAATTGCTTAAACAATGTTTGTTTGTTGTTAATTACTTTATATCTTTTCAATGTATGTCTCAAAAATGTCTGGGGTTATATTTTTATAAAAATCTTTATCTAGATTTTTACAAGGTAAATAAAAAATTTGTTATTAAGCATATTAATTTATGTTTTTTTTTTTTAATAATGTACGATTTTATGGCAAAGATAAGCAGATTTAATGAAATCAGATAAAATTTTATTAATGAAATCAAATCTCGGAAACTCCAGAAAAATCAAAAAATTCTAGTGATCAACAAATTGAATTACTTAATGATACAGGAGGATCGCTGTAGTATAATTCAGGGTCCGAATAACAGAATCCGTCAACGTATTAGTTTTTGTATAAAAAAATAATTTTATTTTAGCCATACTAAAATTATTATTTCTTAAGAAAAATTTTTAAATAGAGGAACCTTTTTTTTCCTAAAATTTTATATGCGTTGCAAGTGCGAGTGCAAATTCTATTATTATTTCATTCAATTTTTGTCTTCCAATGTTTTTTTTAATCTATATACATACATATGTATATAAAAACTTTACAAATATTTAAATGAGCCTAAAGGTATGTTAATCAATTTTAGCAATTCACAATTCAATACAGAGCGTCTGATGTCTATAATATAAATAGGCAAGGCGATTTCTTGTGACCGATGTAAGTTTCACAGTTTTACCCCGATGTTAACAAAAAATTTATTATTTGAAAGGTATTTCTTTTTAAGCTGTTTCCCAGATTTACAGATTTTCATCGTCTTAAATATTTTTTTTTGAGTTATGATCGTTTAAAGTTGGTACTAACACATACATAAAATTATAAAGGGTCCGCCGTCTAACGTTTTTTTTTTCAACTAGTGCTTATTTCGTAAATGGTAACACTTAGCTCATGTCTGATTTGACAGATAATTAGTTTTATCCCTCCGCTGAACGAATATGGTTGTGTATACGCTTGAACAACGCTGGGAAATATTGCGACATTACTTTGAAAATCATGGTAATGTTGCAGAATGTGTGCGAAAATTGCGTACGGATTTTGGAAGAAGAGAAGCACCGTCAGCTCCGTATGTTCGTTATCTTATGAAAAAAGTGAAAGAAACTGGCATCCTCATCGATAAACCAAAGCGTGAAAAGCCAAAAAGAGTGCGTACACCCGAGAATATTGCTGCTGTGGCAGAAAGTGTGCGCCATCAACATCAATTCACCGTCGTTCTCAAGAATTGAACATTTCGGAGGCATCATTGAGACGAATTTTGCATAAAGACCTTGGTATGACGCCATACAAAGTCCAATTGGTTCAGGAGTTGAAGCCAACTGACCATCCAATGCGTTTTCGCTTCGCTAAGTGGGCTTGCGATCGACTTACAGAAGATGCCGATTTTGCCAAAAAAAATCACCTTTTCAGATGAAGCTCATTTTGATCTTGGCGGGTATGTAAACAAGCAAAATTGTCGCATTTGGGGCACAGAAAACCAGCACGCATACATTGAAAAGCCGATGCACCCAAAACGAGTCACTGTTTGGTGCGGATTTTGGTCCAGAGGCATAATTGGGTAATTTTTCTTCGAAAATTAGCAAGGAGTGGCCGTTACAGTCAATGGCGATCGTTATAGGGCCATGTTGAACGAATTTTTGTTCACAAAAATTGAAGAGGAGGATATTGGCAACATTTGGTTTCAACAGGACGGCGCTTCGTGCCACACAGCTACACTCGATGTTTTACGCTCTGTTTTTGAAGATCGCATTATCAGCCGCAGAGCTGATGTCGTTTGGTCACCTCAGAGCTGCGATTGGACACCGTTGGACTATTATTTGTGGGGTGCCCTCAAAGATAAGTGTTACGCCAACAAGCCAGAGACAATTGACGCTTTAAAGTACAATATTCGTGAAGCCATTGGTGATATACAGTTGCACACAATCGATAATGTGTTTAAAAGTTGGACCGATCGTGTAGGCTACTGCATGGCCAGCCGAGGCAGCCATTTGAATCAAATTATTTGCCATTATTAACCGGAAGGATTGTACTTTCAAATAAAAAAAAAAAAAGAAATTTGAGATAATATTCAGTATTTTTTTTATAGCATTTTCAAAAAAAAAAAAGTTATTTGGCGGACCCTTTACAATGCTATGTGTGTGTTTATTAAATATGTTAATGTGTTTGTGTTAATGTGTTGAGTTTGTTTTCTTCTTTATTAAATGAAAAAATAAAATTTCCTATAATTTCCACTTGAATTTCGAGCGCTGGAATCTGCTAGTATAATTTAAATCATTCGCATTAACAGGGCGTAACGAATTATTATAAATATTTCATTTTATTAAATTTAATATATTTTTAAGACAGATAGAACATAAATTTTATCATTCTCAGCTTCTCCTCCATATGAACTATAACTATGCCATTTTTCACACTCCTCCGTGCCCGCATATTGCTTAAAAAGGGAACTAAAAATTTACCTTCACGTATTAATATATAGATTCCTATAGTCTTTATCGAGTTTCAAAAACATAAACTTTACTCTCCCACGAACGGGTGGCCGCATTATATTTATTCAATACACTTTTTTAGAACAGGGTCCGCATTTCTGTATATATTCAACCTTAACCTCAGATCGTTATTAAACTTGGACCCGTATTTTTTGAGCTGCCCAATCTCACATAGTTTTTCGTTTTTGGCAAATATTTCTTTGATCCAAAGAAACCATAATATGGTGTCCAAATTGTGTATTCTAGAATTTGGGCATCGTATGAAGACCTCCCCAATAGCATATAGGACATGTACGATTGTGCTTAAATGCTCGTGTTATTTACTATATCGCTAAAATGTTTGAGGGTTTTGTATGGTAAGTTTTGTATGGGTATTAAATCAAAACCCACATACAGTGGCGAAATTTAAAATAGCACTTTTATGAAAAAAAAAATTAAATATGAACACTTAAGTTTTTTCTTTTCACTGTTTTTTTTAGACCCTTTTCTATTATTGCTAACCACGACGACATTTATCAAATGGAACAAAATGTTTCCGAATTTTTTTTCAAACTTTTATTTAGTTTTTTTAATTTTTTCGGAACGACTTATTTGATCGAAAAATTAAATAGCACACATTAGTAAAATTTAAAAATCCTTTTATTTCCTTAAAAAAAAAAAAATAAACTGTGGAATTCATTAAATTAGGTAATTTGACCAGTACTTTGTTAGATAACCTTTATATTTAATAATTTCAGTGCATCGACGCTGAATTGACGAAATTAATTTCCGACATCTTTCCAGGTGTAGGAATTCCATGCTGTTTTGTATTTCTTCGCATAATAGATTTAAATTTGTAGCTTTAGTACGGTCAATTTGAATGTTTACGTCGCTCCACAGATTCTCGCTGGGGTTTTGATTCGTGATTTGGCCGGGAAATGGTACAAGATAGATTTTGCTGTCACGAAGACATTTTTGTACAGACTTTACAGTATGTTTCGGATTGTAATCTTGTACCAACTTCCATAACGTCTGCTAAAATATTTTTGCATACTATTCCATAGTGCCCTCTATACGCGTAATTGGACCCACTCCACACCAAGAGAAGCTTCATCAGACTAATACACATCCTTCTCCATGTTTCACATTTTTTAATGTGTCTATAGGATCAAATTCTGTGTTTGGATAACGTCTCACATACCGTTTCCATCTGATCCGAAGCAACTTCAGGCTTTCAGGTCCCACCAATTTTCAGGTTATTTTTTAAAATGATCCTTAGCAAATTTTAAATGTTCTGAACTGAAAAAAAATTAGTTTTTCCTAAATTTTCTCCCTAATTCTGGGTGCAGTTAAAAAGGGATCCATTCCCCCTGGCACATTCGAACTATAGCGTGGTCGGTTCTCTCGGTCGTCTTACTACGCCTTTTTTTTTAATAGTGTCATAATGTTTGTTAGCATTATACACTTTCACTTTGTGGGCTATTACGCTGTACATCGGATTGTGTTGAAGATATTAAATTCAGGATTTCAATGCTTTGCTCGTCCCATTCCTGAAAAAAAATATATAAATTTTTTATAATAACTCTTTAATTAATTTTCTTAACTTTTTAAATAAAAAATTTTACCAAAAAATATATTTTTCTTATTTTTATTTATAGATTTTTCACATATCCTAACTAATTTTTTCTTTTTAAAAGTTATAAAAATAACAACAACACTTAAAAGGAAAAGAAAACTATAAAAAGAAAGAATTACATGATAAAAACAAAATAACAAATTTTTGCATAATTTAATGTTCGTTAATAAACGAGATATTTAAAAAGTCGCCACTATATATATAACTTGTAGTTCTGTTTTAGTAAGAACGTGTTTAAGCTTGGCACGATGTATCGAATATTTCGAGTATTAGCTGATTTTTCCGGAAGAGACCTCTTTTGGCAGTGGTGGCAACCCTGTGCATATAATCTAGGCTATATGGGTATCAATAATTTCTTTCTTTTGAGTGTACAAAAATAATACATACTCCATTAAAATAGTCGAAAAAATAAGTTTTTCAGGTTCCGCCATTCGACAAAAGATCGCGGCGCCAGTATGTTATAAAAACTTTTTTGCGATCCGTCCGTCCGTCTGTCTTATAATCAAACTACAGGTCGCAAGTGTATATAAATTTTCATGAAATTTGATATATAAACTTTTGTCGGCCGTAAGAAGGCGATCGCTGCTGAAATTGATGAAAATAAATGAATGGGTAGACCTAGCCCCCATACAAATGACCACTATGAGATTGACTTCAATTGTCATAAGATCCATACTATCAAAAATATCTCGATCAAATTTGGTGTTTGTATATTTATTGCACCCATAAATAAGTACTCTTAAAGTAAACTCTGTTGGATCATTCTTTGGCATAGTCCCCATATGAAGTTGTTTCCCGATTTTCATAAAAATACTAAAGTTATGTATATATTTTTCTCAAATTTCGTTTATATATGTTTTTGAAAAAAATAAGTGACTTTCTTTTTCTTGATCGGTACATTTTGCGACCATCTACTCCACATATAAAAATAACTTCCGCTATGAACTTTTTCATATCTGCAGCAATAAATTCATAACAACTAGCAGATTCCAGCCCTCGAAATTCGAGTGCAAATTCTAGGAAATTTTATTTTTTTATTATAGCCAATTTACAAATCAGCACAAAAAACAAACTCAGTTTTATTACAAACACATTAACAAATTTAATAAACACACACATAGCATATGTATAATTTTATGTATGTGTTAGTAGCAACTTTAAATGCGATTTACTCAAAATAAAGGAACAATTTTAAAAATCTGTAAATCTACAAAACCGCTAAAAAGAAATACCTTTCAAATAATATACGTTTGGTCAAAATCGGGATAAAACGGTAGAACAAAACATCGATCACAAGAAATCGCCTAGCCTATTAATATTATAGATGTCACTCAAATTTGGTTAATGTTTATTTTCTATAATCTATTAGTTGGACCTACGACCCTTTCTCTAAAATCATGGTGTAGGCTATCGTATAATCGATCGAGACGGACTCTAAATTTCCTATTTGTTTTTTTGTGCGGAAATGTCGAGTTTTGAGACGAAAAGCAAGATTTGCGGGAACTTTTCATTTTCGAAAAGGTTTTCTGCACTGTATAGTAGTCTCCGGTAATGGAAAACGGAACCACTATGATAATCCAAAAAGAATGGCCAGGTATTCTTCAACAAGAGTTGTGTATTTGATGGGATCACGGAACCACTATGATAATCCAAAATGGAAATGGCCAGGTATTCTTCAACAAGAGTTGTGTATTTGATGGGATCACCTTTGAGTATTATGGGTTGATCATACGGAAGGAAGCTATTATTGGGACTGTCTACCTAACACAATCGTTGACATTTAGTAGAACACTTACGAATACTACCCCAATCAAAACCTATTTTGAAACACTCCATTGGAAGTTTTACCCCACCCGCGGCACAGTGGCGCCTTTTGACTTTTTTCGTTGCAAAATCATAACTTTACAACTAATTAAGATATTTTAAAAATTAGAAATGATTCTGAAAGATGACTTCTTTACCTTTAGGTCTACAGGGGGCTTCAATATATCCTATCAAAGTTCAATATTATTTTGGTGCTAATATTACATGTTGCAAAATAAAGATAATGTGCTGAAATTTGGAACTTAAAGTGTTTTTAACCCAAAGACGAACCCTACTTAAATTTATTGGAAGTGGCCCATGTTTGGACCTAGTCCCCATACAAATTTTCTTTAAAAATTGGTTTTAATGCCACTGAATGTAGCAAATGTTATTATATTGCAATGAAATTTGAATCATAAGGGTTTATTAGGCCAATGACGAGATCTATGAAAAATATTTGAAATCGGTCCACGTTTGGATCTAGTCCCCATACAAATTTTCTTCAAGATTTGGTTAAAATACAACAAAAGATACCAAGTTTGCTAATATCTGTATTATATTTAAAAAATTTACAAAAATAGTGCAAAAAACACTGTCAAATTTTAATGGAACCGGACCACTTTGGACCTATTTTTCCCGATTTTTTTTATGAAGAAAAAACACCCAAAGTTCTCAAAATTCCAAGTTTCGCAATGAAATTTTATTAATTAACCACTCAAAGGACTTATAATTTGTGCACGACGAACACTCTTCCAAAGATTTTCCTGGTCTTCCTCTGGTTCGGTCAGTAAATTTGTGGGCTTTTTCGACGATTTTAAATGTCGTGAATTCATCAAGTCAGGTTTCCTTTGTACGATTGGAAGCTTTCCATTTTGTCTTAATATTCATTAAAATGGTGTGAAGTTTTCTTTCTTCCTGTTCTGGTGAAACGTCTACTTCTTTTATAACACCCAATCTAAATGCGCTTTCATCTTCCGAGCTTATAAATAAATTAAACAATTTAAAATGTTGTAAAGACATTATTGCACTTCACTCTTTTTACTTTTTACCAAAATATTCTGCGGCCCCTTATTGAGTCAAATGCCAACTGGCCTCAGCATGGAAAAGTAGGTCAATATATATCAGTCATCAGCGCAATAATAGTAGGCATAAAAGTTTCTATTTACTTTTTTTATTTTATTATGCTGAATTCAGTAACCGCTAAAAAATAGTACAGGTACCACTAGCGAAATTTCTTTTTTTTTTAATTTTTGAGTGCAAATTTTTTATTATGTTAACTTAATTTTTTAACCTGGCATCAGTTCAAAAGTTTCTAATTGTTGCAAAATACATACATTGTAAATTTTCGACGTTTAAAAATAATCCAGGTAGCGCAAGCGGATTTTTTATTGTGCTGAATTCATTAACAAAATTTTGATGATCATTACCTTCCAGAATTTGTAGTTTTTATTATTGCCAATACACCAAAATTACAAAACATTAACAATCTTCTTAAAAACACTTCGGCATCCTAACAAAATTAAATATGAAAAAAGTTAAAATTTCTGTTTTCAAGCACAAAAAAAAATCGTGAAAAATAATATAAAAATCTGCAAAAATTAGATAATATTTGGTATTTCATAACCTATAAAATAAACCATATAACTTTAAAATCGATTTATTTTTAACTGCGTTATGGCAAAACACGTCTACCCATCTATCCAGTGTATGTCAAAATGGTTTTACAACTTTATGGTTGTTGCGTGCAGACTGGCAAGTATATGCAACCAAGTTTACTTTAACTAGTTAGAGTATTGTTTGCCTACCATTTGATTTGAAAGATATTTTTCAAAAAATTTTGCGCCTTTTTCTAAAAGCTAAAAAAATTCCAACTTTGCGGAGCTCTATCATCCATAATTTTTATCCGATTTTGAAACTGTTTATTAATTCTTAATCTGTGAGAAATCCTCTACCATATACATTCATTAATTTTACTGAATACTTCTATCAAGTTTTTGAATTTTGCCACGCTATTTGGGAAAAGGCGCCACTGTGCGCCGTATTTAACACCCCTGGGTTCTTTTGATTTCCACTTGTTTCGATCGATGACAGCACTGTGAAGACACCATTAATTACTTCGATTCATGGATAGCCCCAAAATATGAAGCATTCAGCCGACGCGATATTTGAATTTGAATTTGATGTTTATTTGACAACCCCATACAACAAGATATGTATCTTTCAATTTAAAGTATGGGATGTGAAAAGTTGTAATTATATAATTGGTTTACATTGAAGATATTTAAAAATGAAGTTAATTACATAATAAACATAAAACATAAATATAAAAAATAAAATATATAATACATAAGTGGAATAACAATAAAGAGAGAGAAAAAAGAAGTAAATATAAAAATTATAAATAAAATGAGATATAAAATGGGTCGTAACTGACAGGTCGATATTTCAGGTTGAGAAATGTTTTCTAATCTCGTTACTAAAACTTGTTGCGTTGTTGTTGGTTTGTATTTTGTGTGGAAGAAGGTTCCTAAGATGGATGGCGTTAAAAACAATTGCCATTCGGTTATTAGACTATTTTTTTACCCCTCACAGATTGAAAGAAAGTGAGGCGATCAAACAAGATACGCGGCTCCTTAATATATATTATTCTATGAAGCTGTATGAGTATTCTTTCGTTCATTAGATTCTCAAAGGACAAGCCATACAACTGTTTCGTGTAGAAAGATATTCTATTATGTTCACGCTTTGAAATTTCATAAACATATGTATCTAATTATCTTATTGTAGACAATATTTAATTTACATTTACTCGTGGAATCACAATGTGCAAAAGCTCACAGCCGTATAGCAAACAGGGCATTAAATTGACCTTAGCAATAAGCATTCTGATTTTCAATGGTGTACAGAACTGTATTGGCCATAACGTTCGAAGCATATAGCTCATCTTGCCAACTTCAGAGTTGACGTGATTCGACCAACTAAGCCTGCTATTAAAAATAATACCAAGGTTTCTTACTGATGAAACAATTTCAATTTTCCTGTTGTTAAGAATGATATCAATATTTAAGTGTGCCGATCTTTTGTGTATTATAAGGCATTTCGACTTTTGAGGGTTTAAACAAAGCCTATTTTTCGAAGCCCATAGATAAATTTGGTGAAGATCATAGTTAAGTTTTCCCACATTTTCATGAATACATTTTACCGAACTGACCAAATAAAGTTGCACATCGTCAGCATACAATTGCAGTTTACAGTGAACTACATGATTAGGTAAGTCATTTACATAGAGTGAAAAAAGAAGAGGTCCCAAAATCGAACCCTGCGGTACTCCTCTCAACAGGCAAAGCCCTTGAGTAATAATTGTTTAAAAACACTGATTGAAAACGATCAGACAGGTACGATTTAAGTAGCAAAGTTGACGTGCATGAAAAATTGAATAGTTGACTAAGTTTACGGCCGAGTATAGAGTGATCAACGGTGTCAAAAGCCTTCGAATGGTCAAGCAGGACTTCTTTTTTGATTATTTTCACCCCATGACTTCAAAGAGGACAATAATCAAATTTTTTTGCATTTTGTGAACACAGCACTTTGAGACCTTTCGATTGATATATAAAATTAGGTTACTCTTAATTTAAAATATATATAAAAAAATACACTTTTCGAAAAAAGTGCAAATAAAATCCGACATTTTTTGTCAGAAAAGAAAACGGCATAACTATCGTGCACTGCAATCAAAAGGCACCGGGTTCAATTCCTGACATTAGCAACTAAATTTGTTTAAAAATAAAAAATTTCTTAACTAACTGCCCAACCATTCAAGTGATCAAATAGCCCTTAATCTCGACATAAAGCATAAGGTCCTCTCATGACTCTGAAAGTTGTGACTTGGCGAATAATGTTGCTTTAAAAGCTCAACAATTAATATAATTTAATTATCAGCTGCTCGTGTAGAATATGACACACAATAACTTTCCATTAAGTAAACTAATAAATTAAAATTTAAATTAATTTTCTCAGATATAATGTATCTATTATCTATATATTCCAAAACATTTGTTATGGGTTTTTTTTTTTTTTTTGTTGTTTGTATTTATTTGAAAACTGGAAAATACTAGACTCAAGAAAACGGCGTGCGCTTTAGAAATCATATTTTATCAAAATAACAACAAACAAAATGATTTTTTAATTGAATTATAATTCAATAAAAATCTAATCACAAGTGACAATGAATTAATGATGATAAAGTAGTGGTGTTCAGGGTTTATTATGACTAAATATGACTAAATATGGCTTGATGACATAGATACAGTTAACCATGTAGAAGAGATAGCAAAAGTTGGTTTATCAATATCTCTAAAAAACAAGTTAGATGTCTTCGATTCATCTCCGATCCTTTATTTTAAAAATTTCAACATAACATAGTTTTTAACCAAGCAGACCTTCCCCGTAGATGAAAATGATTTAGCAGCTTATAAAAATTGTGGGTGGGTAGGTTCGATATGGCATCTTTTATGGTTTGGGTTGTTAAAGATTAGGTTATTATTTTTTTTTTAGTTTTTTTCGTTTGTTTTACAACCTGTATTTACAACCTGTGCGGTAATTAAGCTGTAAAACTGTGTGACAGCAACTATTTGTTGTAGTTTTTTTTTTCTTTTGTAAGTACTCTTTGTAGTTTGTGTTTCTGTTTTATTTTAATGGATTTATATAATGCATATGTATGCATGAATGAGATAAATAATTTAGATATCTTTATAGATTTCGTTGTTGTTGTTGTTGCTATTTTACAAAAATCACAGCAATTTGTTTGCCACGTTTAAATTTATCTGCCTTTTGGTGATGACTTTGGTTTTTTTTTTGTTACTGCTATTTTGGAATTGTTGTTTTTGTTAATTTCCTGTATATACAGTCTGTCAAGAAAGTTTTTGGACATAATAAAAATTTTTCCTTTTGACTTTTACGTTTAAGAATATAGTTCTTTTTTGTTTTAATTTGTTTTTTTTTTATTAATTTTTTTATGTATTTACTAACAAACAGTAACAAAGATGGAACAAAATGGAAAAATGTGTGAAGGATAGAACAAAAAAGTGAAGAGACCCCAAAATTTTTTTATAATATTTTTTTTGAAATACTTTTTTATATCCTCCAAACCACTGTGTAGAGGATATATATCAGTTTGTCATTCCTTTTGTAACGCATCGAAAAATGCACATGCGACCCCATAGAAAATGTTTGTCTGTCCGTCCGTCCGTCCGTCTGCTTGTTGAACTTAGGATAATATTGTTTGTCATTATTTCGACCAGGTATTTAAAATGGAGTAAATCGGGCGTGATTGTACCAAGATATGACCAAAAAATTCAGTGTATTTATTGTAATAATTTCGTATTAAGTTTATCAAATTGTTTACTTTTTAAAATATTTTGCTTACATTTGTAAGATTTGTTTTATTGATGACACCATGAATGCATAAGAATACTTAGATATTTTGAAGTGTCATCTAATGAACAGTGCGGATAAATTTGGGTTTTATGCTGATAGAAAGCCGCATTTCAAATGACCCCAAACTTAAGGCGCATATGGTAAGGTCTTGGGTTATCTATAACTAAAGCTAAAAGTGTTGTATACACCTGCCCAGAGTCCAGACCTAAACCCAATCGAAAATTTGTACGTTTACTTGAAAAAACAAAAGCACTGTCAAGGGGCCCTCCTAAAAACAAAACTGATTTGCAAACCCTAATTTTACCGGAATGGAACAAAATTCCAACGGAGTACAGGCAAAAACTGGTTGATGCCAAAGGTGACCATACGAAGTAATAATTATTTTACTTTATTTTTTATATTTAATTTTTTTGCATAAACCTGCGATGTAAAAACATTTTTTTAACAACGATATTCTGAAGTTCCTTTTGTTTTTGTTCCTTTTGTTTTTAATTTTGATCACATTTGTTACTGTTAGTTGATATATACATAATATGGAATTAATGAAAAAAAAAAATATATGTATAATACAAAAAGCAAAACCAAAATTGTTGTTATGGCAAAACACTTTCGTGACAGACTGTATGTGAAATTTCGTTTTGTTTATGTATTCTTTTGATCTTTTTCAAATATTTAAATTAGTTACATGTTTGAATGCACTTGCGCTGTGATTTTATACCCTATGCACAAGTTTGCGGAGTATAGGTTCGGTAGAAACTGTAATTTCTTAAGATATTCTATAAATCGGAGTTTGAGAAATTCGTTTGAAAGAGAGATTTAGGCAATAAAATGTCTTTTATTACCTTTGGGTCATTTGTGGATCTTCTTATTTTATTTAGAAAAATATAGATAGTTTTTATACATAAAATAATTTTATAACAAAATTGGTTAAAAGTTGTTTTAATTTATATTCGCGAGCAATAAGCAAATAATTGCACCAAAGATATATCACAATGGATTATTTTGATCCCAGGTGCACTGAAGGGTTAAATAAATAAAAATTAACCGAATTATTGGCCTTGGCAAATAATGGTCTAACGATCTCGGATTTATCTCAAATTTTAGGAACGGAAGTTCTACACATTTGGTTATTATATTTTAAGCGTCGCAACTAAAAATTCAGCAGCACCTACAAAATATTTGAATTTTTTGAATAAATTGTCTTTTATTAGCTTAGGGTCATATGTGACCCAATTCCAAAAGGGTTAATGCGGCCATATTATTTTTTCCGAAACTCTAGGTTATTTAGATAAAATATAACATTTAAAAGTGGAAAAGTGATGAATTTTTGATAAAAAGTGTTTAGAAAGAGTACATTTACAGAATATTTAAAAAAATCCCACCTTTCTCGAAATCCGCACAAATAAAATCCTTGTGAAAAAAATTCTGTCATAGGGATTTACTTAAAAATTCACACAGTTAATCTGTAACATGTATTTAACAGAACCTTAAAGTGCCAGATCCATTTTTTAAATTTTGTTGAAGAAAATTTTTTAAAACTTGAAAAAGGAATTTTCTAAATTTTATCAAAAAAATTCCCATTTTCGGTCTCAATGCGCAATTGGTTAACAACGTGGCAATAAAAGAATACTTCATATCTGATTACGTATAAGTATAGAGACAAAAAAAAAATTATGGCTTTAATCAATTTCTCAAAATTGAAAAAAAAATGCTATCAAATTTCATGGCCTAGTTTTTTTTTTTGGCACAAAAGTGGTCTGGGGCATTTGCTATTTCTTGGTGAATTTTTATTCGATTTTGAATTTTTATACCTTTTTGAACAGATAATTTAATACTGATCCCAATTCTTATAACAACTGGTTGGAAAAATTAAACTGAAATTTTGAAATTTTCAATCGATTTCCGGCCCGACTTTTCTTTATCCAATTGTCCCCAAACTTCACATTTATTAGTTTTATATTGAAAAGTAACAAACTTGACCCCGCCTATCCCCAAAATCGTATTTTCATTTTTAAGAACCACTCCAAGTACACGTTACATAGGTACTACAATATATTTATATGATAAAGATGACATTTGTAAAAATAGAAAATAAAAAATTATACCAGCAGATTCCAGCCCTCGAAAATCGAGCGCGAATTCTAAGAAATGTTATTTTTTCATTAAATAGAGACCCCAAAAGTATGCTAATCAATTATAGCCAATTCACAAATCAACACAAAAACAAACTCATTTTTATTATAAACACATTAACAAATTTACTAAACACACACATAGCATTGTATAATTTTATGTATTTGTTAGTAGCAAATTTAAATGCAATTTGCTCAAAATAAAGGGAAAAATTAAAAAATCTGTAAATCTGCAAAACGGCTAAAAAGAAATACCTTTCAAATAATATACGCTTGGTCAAAATCGGGATAAAACGGTAGAACAAAACATCGGTCACAAGAAATCGCCTAGCTTATTAATATTATAAATTATATTAAAGAAATATGAAATTAGTTATGAGGGAGGGTCGTATAAGTCTTTACAAAAACATAGAAAACTACATTTTTTTGGGTTGATGCTTTTTGATTTTCTTCATCCAGCGATTCTCCAAATTTTTAAGATCTCCGCAAAGTAAGATTTCGAAAAGTATTCTGTTGCAGAGATGATCTCCTCATTCTATTCGAATATTTTTCGCTTAGCCATATCTTGAAATTAGGACAGAGAGAAAAGTCGTTTACAGTCAAATCTGGAAAATAAGGTTAATGGGGCAACGATTCGAACTTTACTTTATGCATTTCTGCCATCGAAACAGCACTCGTGTGTATTATCTTAATGGAAGATCAGTTTTTTGGCTAGGTAATTCCATGAATAACACAAAAATCCGTGATCATAACTTTACCAGCTGATATCACATCTTTGCTTTCTTCGGGGTGGATTCACCTGGTAAAATCCATTGCTTTGACTGTTGTTTGGTTTCTAATCGGCGATGAAATTCATCAGGATGGCAGCTGAAAAGCTCTAAACCAGCTACTGAATGAGTCACGTTTATTCTCGATTGTCAGCAAATGGGGCACCCATCTTGCCTTTAGCTTTTTCACACCCAATTTGTTGTGAAAAATTGAAATCATTTAAACATTGGCTTAAGTTCGTCGTTAAATCAAAACTATATCGATGATTTAACTGCCTCAACTGGACGTCCAGAAGTTCTTCATTTGAGCCGGTACGGCCACGGTTAAATTCATTTATCCAATTCTTAAACGCTGATGTAGATATGTCACGGACCTTGTCTAACTCATATTTGATTTCTTTATATGTTTTGCCTTTCAAGTATAAGTTTTTGATGACAGCACGAAATAATTTTTTTTTGCATTTCTCAAAAATAACAAAAGTTGTCTCAATCAATCGAATGTAAAAAAAAAAAACTGAATGACGGATTTGCCTAAAAATTTATCAAATTTCTCAATTTGACTTTTGTCACGAACTTACTTTGTTGAAAATTATTAATGCTTCTAATAAATTTTGTAAATACTAGGGCGGTCCCAGAACAGCCCGACCTGACGTATAGATGGCGGCAGTAGGTTGAAAATAAAATGATGTTGGTGAAAAGTGTCAACCTTATAAAAGATATGTTTTAAGTTTCAAGGCGCCACGTTGTTTAGTATTTTTTTTGGATCCATCAAAGAAAACAATCTCAGTAAATTTGCAAACATGAACAAAATTGGTCACCGTTATGTTATTCAATAATAAAAACTAGCAGATTCCAGCGCTCGAAATTTGAGTGCAATTTCTAGCCAACTTTATTTCTCAACTTAGCCAATTCACAAACCAACACCTTTTTGGTTTATTATTATTGTCAACGAAGATAACAAACTTATTAACAAATTTAATAAACACACACATAGTATATGTATAATTTTGTATTTTTAAATACAATTTACTCAAAATAAAGGGAAAAATTTAAAAATCTGTAAATCTGGTGAACAGCTAAAAAGAAATACCTTTCAAATAGTATACGTTTGGTCAAAATCGGTATAAAACGGTAAAACAAAACATCGTTAACAAGAAATCGCCTAGCCTATTAATATTATAGATTTAAGGTCAACCAATATTGAAGCCGAGCTAGACTCTACTCTGGGGAAGTCTGCGCCTTCGTTTACTAATAAATAAAATATTGGGTAGCAGAGTTTAAACGAGAACGAACACCGTATTGTTCGATCAATTGAGGTGGCAACGTCAGGTAAGGAAATCAACAAAATATTATTGGATGATCGTCGGCTGAAGGTACGTTCTGAAGCATTTCGAAAAGTGCTTTACATGGCATATTGACCGAAAATTTGGAGATAAGGTTGCGTCGGTTCGAAAACATGGATGAGACATGGGTCCACCACTTCACGCCTGAGACAAAGGAACAGTCAAAACAGTAGACTGAAATGGAAGAATCGTATCCATAGAAGACGAAGACAGTTCCATCTGCAGGCAAAGTTATGGCGTCTGTTTTTGGGATGCGAGTGGGTTATTGTTTATTGATTATCTTCAAAAAGAAAAAACAATCATCGGCTAGTATTATACTATTTTATTGAAGCGTTTAAGTGATGAAGTTAAGGAAAAAGACCGGATTTGGCGAAACGGAAAGTGTTGTTTCATCATATATTTCTTACTATAAAAAGGGTGTTGAACCTATTGCATATCGCTAGTAAATCTGTAGCGAGCTAAAAGGAGATAAAGAATTTTTTTCTAAATTTGTTGTATTTTCTTTGTCAGGAGTTAACCTTCTAGCTCTGAGTGATATAGGTTTAAATTTAGATTTGTCTTAAATTTTCAGCAATAATTCATTCACATATTATTACATTATTCTTCTTGGCCCCATATGAATTTATAGAGAAATAAAGCTGTAGCGAATCATGTATTCGATCTGGCCTCAATATACGTAAATTCATATATATATTGACTTTGTTTTTTTATGTTTAATATAAAAACCAACGACCTTTACTAAAGTTTTCATGGGTTGGGTGGTTGATGGGTGAGCGGCGTGCTAAAGCAATATTAAATTGTGTAGTCAGTCAATTGCATACTACATATTCTTTTGTGTTGCAAGGGTAAATAATCAAATGAAATAGTAACAATAACTAGAATATATAAAACTAGTGTTGTAGAAAAATCAATGATTACGTAATGTTACACAAAATTTTTAGTCTTTTTCTATAGCACAACATCTTTTTTTCTTTAATATAAATTTCGTAAAGGAAAAGTATCATTTTATGATTCTTATCTAAAAAGCAATTATTTAAAACCCTTAAAAAAAATTTTTTTTTCAAAAGCACGAATTTTTCACTATGTACTTAGTCTACTTCACTGGGTGGTTGTTATTGACAGTCAATTGTCATTAAATTGAAGTGGACAACAATAGGCTATCTAAATTATTTAGTCGCCAAACCTGATAAAATCAAAGCTCTTGAATTGAAACGCCTTGTAGTACTGTACTTGGCCGACTTGTCTTAACAATATAATTATGGTTTTAGGGCATATCGCGGTTATAGCCTTACTTATTTGCGTTCTACAAGTGCTACATACTTATTAATATCTTAATTATTTCATAACGGTATTAACTTGCTTACGTTTATGTTTTTATCGTTAAACAAGTGTTTTATTTATATATTTTTTTTAAAAATTGTTTTGATTTTTTGATACTGGCTTTATTTTTATGTTTTGATGTTATTTATAACATAATGCCCGTATGCACTGTCTCTTAGGCTAACGCCCCAATGGTTTCATTATGCATTATTACGGTCTAAATTAACATATTCGATCACTTTGATATGAAGAAATTTCTCAATAAATTTAAAGTTTTTTTTTTATTTTTACGAATTTTTATACCCTATACCACTGTGTGGTCAGGTATAATGAGTTTGTACTGATGTTTGTAACTCCCTTTTTTATTATACGGATCTACTCAGAACTTTCCCCACGATATCTTTCCCTTAACACCCTGGACCGCCTTAACATTTCATGGGGACGGATGGTTATCAAACAGTTCTGTTATCAGCTTTGCGTATTTCCTAGTTCACCATCCTACAAGAAAATTAGGGGTTCGATGTTTTACGACAGCTATCTTTCATGATGCGACAAATAAATATGTCGCACCACTTCCAAGTTTCCTTCGACTTTAACATTTTATCCACAATAATAGAAGTAGTAGTAATTCTTTATTTAATTATGTTTTTTTAAATGATATTACATAAAATCTGACTGAATATAAGGCTTTGACTATGTCATTACTCGGAAAAAAGAGAAACTTCCACACCTCAGTGGCAGAGGGTATATATAGGTTTGTCATTCCGTTTGTAACGCATCGAAAAAAATTCCAGAGACCCCAAAAATATATATTTTCTTGATCCTTATAACAAGGGAAGTTGATTTAGCGATGACCATCTGTCTGTCTGATTGTGGAAATCACGATCACGCCGTCAATATCTAAGCTAAGTTGTTCGTTTTTTGAATATAATCGCTTATTAACATCCCAAAGGAGTTGCTATTTAAAATCGTCAAAATCGGTTAAAGGGGTCACGAGATATGAATGAAACTGTGAAAAAACTCTTGAAAATATAAAATTTTTCAGTGTGTTTGTTGTTTTTCTTAAGATATATTGTATGTGTTGTAATTGTTCTTATTGTTGAAGTCATTGCAATTGTGTGTATATTAATACTGCACGTGTCCATTGGCCTAAGCAAGTATTACCACATATTTTTTTTATCGTTAAAATTAAATATTAAATATTAAAAATTAATTAAAATTGAACATGAAAAATTAAAAATTAAAAATGCAAAATTAAAAGTGAAAAAAAATTAAAAATTAAAAATTAAAAACTAAAAATTAAAAATTAAAAATTATCATGCGGGGGGGTCGTGGGTTCGATTCCCACCAGAGGCTTTGGTCTGTTGCTGCAAAAACCAGCCAAATGGTCTTTGTCATCCCTGGACCCAAATTAGAATACAAATTTTCTTTGCATTGTAATTAATATAAATAAATAAATAAAAACTAAAAAATCAAAATGAAAAATGAGAAATGAAAAATGAGAGATGAAAAATGAAAAATGAGAGATGAAAAATGAAAAAAGAAAAATGAAAAGTTAAAAATTAAAAATTAAAAATTAAAAATTAAAAATTAAAAATTAAAAATTAAAAATTAAAAATTAAAAATTAAAAATTAAAAATTAAAAATTAAAAATTAAAAATTAAAAATTAAAAATTAAAAATTAAAAATTAAAAATTAAAAATTAAAAATTAAAAATTAAAAATTAAAAATTAAAAATTAAAAATTAAAAATTAAAAATTAAAAATTCAAAATTAAAAATTAAAAATTAAAAATTAAAAATTAAAAATTAAAAATTAAAAATTAAAAATTAAAAATTAAAAATTAAAAATTAAAAATTAAAAATTAAAAATTAAAAATTAAAAATTAAAAATTAAAAATTAAAAATTAAAAATTAAAAATTAAAAATTAAAAATTAAAAATTAAAAATTAAAAATTAAAAATTAAAAATTAAAAATTAAAAATTAAAAATTAAAAATTAAAAATTAAAAATTAAAAATTAAAAATTAAAAATTAAAAATTAAAAATTAAAAATTAAAAATTAAAAATTAAAAATTAAAAATTAAAAATTAAAAATTAAAAATTAAAAATTAAAAATTAAAAATTAAAAATTAAAAATTAAAAATTAAAAATTAAAAATTAAAAATTAAAAATTAAAAATTAAAAATTAAAAATTAAAAATTAAAAATTAAAAATTAAAAATTAAAAATTAAAAATTCAAAATTCAAAATTCAAAATTAAAAATTAAAAATTAAAAATAAAAAATTAAAAATTAAAAATTAAAAATTAAAAATTAAAAATTAAAAATTAAAAATTAAAAATTAAAAATTAAAAATTAAAAATTAAAAATTAAAAATTAAAAATTAAAAATTAAAAATTAAAAATTAAAAATTAAAAATTAAAAATTAAAAATTAAAAATTAAAAATTAAAAATTAAAAATTAAAAATTAATAATTAAAAATTAAAAATTAAAAATTAAAAATTAAAAATTAAAAATTAAAAATTAAAAATTAAAAATTAAAAATTAAAAATTAAAAATTAAAAATTAAAAATTAAAAATTAAAAATTAAAAATTAAAAATTAAAAATTAAAAATTAAAAATTAGAAATTAAAAATTAAAAATTAAAAATTAAAAATTAAAAATTAAAAATTAGAAATTAAAAATTAAAAATTAAAAATTAAAAATTAAAAATTAAAAATTAAAAATTAAAAATTAAAAATTAAAAATTAAAAATTAAAAATTAAAAATTAAAAATTAAAAATTAAAAATTAAAAATTAAAAATTAAAAATTAAAAATTAAAAATTAAAAATTAAAAATTAAAAATTAAAAATTAAAAATTAAAAATTAAAAATTAAAAATTAAAAATTAAAAATTAAAAATTAAAAATTAAAAATTAAAAATTAAAAATTAATAATTAAAAATTAAAAATTAAAAATTAAAAGTCAGAAATTAAAAATTAAAAATTAAAAATTAAAAATTAAAAATTAAAAATTAAAAATTAAAAATTAAAAATTAAAAATTAAAAATCAAAAATTAAAAATTAAAAATTAAAAATTAAAAATTAAAAATTAAAAATTAAAAATTAAAAATTAAAAATTAAAAATTTAAAATTTAAAAATTAAAAATTAAAAATTAAAAATTAAAAATTAAAAATTAAAAATTAAAAATTAAAAATTAAAAATTAAAAATTAAAAATTAAAAGTTAAAAATTAAAAATTAAAATTTTTAGTTTCATTCTTTAGTTTCTTACCGGTTTTTATTATTTTTGATTTTTTGTATTAAATAAAATTATTTCAAATTTCCTTTTTTAATCTATAATCTTAATAGGCTTGGCGATTTCTTGTGACCGATGTTTTGTTCTATCGTTTTATCCCGATTTTGGCCAAACATATTTTTAGCCGTTTTGCAGATTTAAAAATTTTTAAATTTTTTCCTTTATTTTGAGTAAATTCCATTTAAAATTTCTACTAACACATACATAAAATTATCCATATGCTATGTGTGTTTTATTAAATTTGTTAACGTGTTTATTAATCTGTTTGTTATCTTCATTCACAATAATAATAAACCATAAAAGTGTTGGTTTGTGAATTGGCTAAGTTGAAAAATAAAGCTACCTAGAAACTGCACTCAAATTTCGAGAGCTTGAATCTGCTAGTATTAATAATAATAATTTGTAGCTAAGAATCATTCGAATTTTTTTTTTTTTTTTGATTTATCGTATGACTTTGGGTACTATTATGATGCCGGCTGCGTTAAATAATGAATTTCATTGGTGTTCTATGAAGTACTTAGGGGTTTTTTACTCTAGTAAAAGAAAAGTAATGAAATTTTTCAAATAGTAATTAAGGATCATTGTTTTTTTATAATAGAAATTGGCCAACAAGAAAACCAACCAATTTAGTTGGTATTCGGGTTTAATGTTTCCGTATCGGCAACAGTTTTAAAGTGGTAGCCGTACCCAATATTGGGTGGAGGGTATCAAAAATGCGGCTCAGCCGAATTTAACAGGACAGATTGCCAATTATTTTCAATATTTAGAATTTTATTTATTTTTCTTCTGATATTGTAATTTTTTGAAAAAAATATTGTCCAAAGTTGTTTAAAACACAATATTTGCGGGTGTTAATACAACTCCGATCTTCTCATCTATAATACTAATAGGCTAGCCGATTTCTTGTGACTGAGGTTTTGTTCTACCGTTTTATCCCTATTTTGACCAAACGTATATTATTTGAAAGTTATTTCTTTTTAGCCGTTTTGTAGATTTACAGGTTTTTAAATTTTTTCCTTTGTTTTGAGTAACTTGCATCTAAAGTTGCTAGTAACACCTACATAAAATTATACAATGCTATGTGTGTGTTTATTTAATTTGTTAATGTGTTTGTAATAAAAATGAGTTTATTTTTTGTGTTGATTTGTGAATTGGCTATAATTGATAAGCATACTTTTAATATCTGTATTTAATGAAAAAGTAAAACATGCTAGAATTTGCGCTCGAATTTCGTGGGGCTGGAATCTGCTAGCTTAAACAAATGCGCAGAGCACGCCGTTTTTCGCATAAAAAAGAATATTCTGCATTATCTTCTTCTGCTCCGCATGCTTCGCAGTTGCCCACCTCCTTAATTTTAAAGCGTTTTAGGTAGCTATTAGGCAACCATTAGCTGTGTTAGATAATAGTTCATGTTACCGCGTCTTCTCTCAACCCATTCGGTATTAACCTATAGTTCCTTCTACCTTTACCGTCCCTTTTCCAGTGTTCTTGCCATTGTCTCAATAACGTTTCTCGTGCTTCTTTTTTAACATTTCTAGGCAGTGTAATATCTCCTGGAACCGTTTGTGACTCGTGCCAGATATCAGCTCTTTCCTTAAGCAGTATGTCTGTCTGTCTGTCTATTTGTCTGGCTCTCTGTCTGTTTGTCTGTATGTGTACATGTCGCAAATAAATATATAAAAATATTTTGACGAAATTTGATGAAAATGGTTGCATGTCCAGACCTACCAGCCGTAGAAATAACCCCTATGAGATCGACTTGAATTGCCGTAAGATTCAGATTTGGTTTATGTGTCTTTATTAAACCCATTAAACAGTCTTCACCTAATTCGATCTAAAACAAAAATATTGCCAACATTTTTCGAAAATTGGTTTGTATGTTTAAAAAAGTAAGTGGCTTTACTTAATATAGTTATGATCGGTCCATAATAATTTTTACAAGCCGATTCAATTTATTTTTTCTCCAAAAATTTACTGGCATCCCGCTCAATCTTGCAAAAAAAAATTAAAAATAAATAAATAAAAAAATTAATTTTTTTATGTCTTTCTTAAATTACTTTATATGACAAAAAATTAAGACACTTGTACATTCTATTCTCAAAATTTCTAAATAATTGTGTCTAGCTCTCGCAAAAAAAAAAAAAAATAAAAAATTAAAGAAAAAAACGTAAAAATATTTAAGATGATTTTTAAAAAATATTGTTTTAATACAAAAAAAGTTTTTTTCTTAAATTGGTTTCTTGAGCTATATTTTATTTAGAGTAAATAAAAAAGTACCCGATATCTTTAAAACAACCCATGTTATGATGTTAAAAAAATTTTATCAACATTTTTTAATATAAATATTTTTGAAGTTTTTTTTTGAATTTTTCACAAATCATTTCCGAATTTTATTTCAGCATCTAAAACAACACACATACACAAAAAGATTTCAGTATGTATCTTAAGATGCGGAAAAGAAAATGTCCTTGCTTTTAATAATCGGTATTTATGTTTCCTTCGACCGTTTTATTTCATTGTTAGAAATTTTATGAATATTTAAAAATTCATCGAATTAATTTGCAAAAGGTTTTCGAATCTTGAAATTTTACTAAATAAAAATGACTTAAGCCCAGCTGCGAGTGAACTCAGTGATGATTACGATGAAAATGTAATTAATTTTTTAATCGCTTTTGATCTCATATCAACGTTTTGGAAAAATGTTATATATAATTTATTGATTTTTTTTAGCTTTTACTTTGAAATGTAAGGGCCCAATCCGATTGGGAGGGCCCAATCATTTGAGAGCGAATAACTTTCGGAATGCTTAGATATTTGCTAGCTGGGATTTAGTAATAACAATTTAGAACAATTAAACAAAGGCAATGTAATTCAATAGCGTAAAATAACAACAACAATAATTCGTTTCGTTTTATTTCGCGACTCTTTTAATATATGATAATTTGTTAGATCCAATCAAACAACCAGTCAACCAAACTGTACGCCTAACGTATGTATGTGTCGATCTTTCTTTGTATAGTCGACCGACCTGTATCATTTTTCACACCAATGAATAGCAAGCAATATAATAAACAGTTTCAGTCACATGTGTTTCGTACAAATAATTCTTACATACAAACTAAAGATGCGAATGTGAAACGTTTTTCGAATGAATCACGCTTGATCACGCGTTATCGTGAGTTTTATCACGTGATTCATGAGTGGGTGTGATTAGGACAGAAACGTGTTGGTGTGTAATTGTGCGTAAATTTTCGCCATAAACTTTTTTATTTTTGTTAAACAACAGTAATTTAAAGAAAATTAATAACTAATTAACGCATTTCCTGATTATTTTTTTTATATATCAAAATGACTAATTGTTGATGATTATTATATTTTTGACACATAAATGTAGAATTTGTTCCATTTTAGGTGTATCAAACAGAAACAAAACTCCACAATATTGACTTAAACAGTAACTGTTCTTATATCTGTGACCTTTGGCTTTTATAAATTATTTTTGTAATTTTTTTTTTAATAGTCAAAAAAGAGTTGTTTTGAAATGGCTTAGATTAAAAAATTATGTTTTTTTTTAGATTGCAAGCTAAATTAAGTGGCTTTCTATAAAAACTGCTTTAAAATGTCCTTTGCAGTTTTTTTAAAATACAAACTAAATATTTATCGTCAAATATCTAAAGCGCTATGACAGCGAGCGTCTTTAAATTTTGTGTTAGTCCATTAGTTGCCAATCTAAGCAATTGGGGAAATCTATGAGTGAGATTAGTTTAGTGGGCGTGGCAGCTCTCATATTACGAAAATATTTAGAGTGCTATGGTAGCGAGAATCTTGGAACTTTGCGCCAGTTCATAAATTGTTAATGTGAGTAATCGCACCTAAACTGGGCAGAATGGTACTAGTGGGCATGGCACATGTCATTCAAAGTAAAATTTATGGAGTGCTATGATTGTTGGGTTGTTTATTATTTGAGTTTTAACTTGGGCGATTAAAAACTAAACAAATATATTTATTGATCGATCAAACTATCAATTTCTTCGATTAAACGATCAAATAACGAATATGAAAATTTCAAAATATTCCAGAAAACAATTGTAACAAATAAATATAAAAACTTAAAATAAAAAGTCAGGATATGAGTTGTGCTGATGTTTGTAACTACCAAAAATACTTGACCTATACCGATCGACACTGAATCACTTTCTGAGTCGATTTAGCGATGTCCGTTTGTCTGGCTGTGTATCCATGTAAACCTTGTAATCAAACCACAAAGCGCAAATATATTAACGAAATTTGGTATATAATCATATGACGATTGCTATTGAAATTGGTGAAAATCGGTACATGTTCAGACCTAGTCCCCATACAACCGACCTTCATGAGATCGACCTAAATTACCAAGATCCAAATTATCATATCAGTATTGGTCAAATTTGGATTGTGTGTCTTAATTACATCCATTAATCAATAGTCTAAAAATAAACCCTGTAGGATCATTCCTCACTTAAATCCATCAAAAAAGAAATATTTTGCATAAATTTTTCTCAAATTTCACTTTACAAAATATGGTCATTATCGGTTCATTTTTCAACATAGTAGCCCCATATAAAAATTGCATCCGATATAAACTATTTTATATCAGCAGTCACCAAATTTTTAACAATGCCACTCAAATTTGGTTTATGTTTATTTTCTATATGTAATTAATTTGGCCTAAGGCCCTTTCTCTAAACACTTGTTTTTATTTTTATATTATGAGCGATTTAAAAATATACCAGTAAATTTTTTTTATTAAAAAATTAAATTAGTTCAAATTAATTCAAATGTTATAAAGGAAATTTTATTGTTTCATTTTATAAAATATTTTATAAGACAATTCACAATTCAACACTTTTGAATTTGGTTTATGTCCAAAAATATTGTTCAATTCATCACAATTATTATTGTGAATGGTTTAAGTAAAAAATTATTTTTCAATTCATCTCAATTGTTATTGTGAATGAAGAAAACAAACTCATTTTTTTTTACAAACACATTAACAAATTTAATAAACACACACATAGCATGTCTAATTTGTCAACTTCAAATGCATTTTACTTCAAAAAAATATTCCAGTCGGTGCAGATCTGTAAATCTGGTGGGCAGCTGAAAAGAAATACCTTTCAAATAAGATACGTTTGGTCAAAATCGGAAGAAAACTGTTTAACAAATCATCGGCAACAAGAAATCGCCTTACCTACTAATATTATATATCATCAAACCATCTATAATATTAATAGGCTAGGCGATTTCTTGTGACCGATGTTTTGTTCTACCGTTTTATTCCGATTTTGACCAGGTATTTATTTTTGAAAGGTATTTGTTTTTAGTCGTTTTGCAGATTTACAGATTTTAAAATTTTTCCCCCTATTTTGAGTAAATTGCATTTAAATTTGCTACTAACTCATACATAAAATTATACATATGCTATGCGTGTGTTTATTAAATTTTTTAAAGTGTTTGTTAATGAGTTTGTTATCTTCATTCACAATAATAATTAACCATAAAAGTGAATTAGCTAAGTTGAAAAATAAAGCTGCCTAGAAATTGCACTCGAATTTCGAGCGCTGGAATCTGCTAGTAAAAACAAAAGCTTTATAAATTAAATCATATTTTATATATATTTTTTTTGCAACTCATAAAAATCAAATTCAGAAGAGTTTAGAACAATTAAAAATACAAATTTCTTTGATTTTGTAAAATAATGTCTTAATATTAAAATTGAATTTGTTTTTATTTTAAGCGAGTTTTGGTTTTTAGTTTTTTAGAATATTTTATTAAGTGAAAACCTTTTTTTTTTAATAATAAATAAAAATTATACAAATTATCTACTTATATTGATCAGATTATTTTTTAGACGAAAATAACAATTTTTAATTTGATCGATGAAAATTTTTATTATGTGATCATTTGATCGAAACATTTGATTGAAACATCGTAAGAGCCGTATGTTATTAATGTGAGCAGTAGAGTCAAATATGGGCTGGATCGTATTAATGGACATGCCACCACTTCTTATACAAAGTCAATATACAATATCATCTATGATGGAGGTCCCAGAACAACTTGACCTGATAAAGAAAACAACAAATATGGAAAACATTTTCTTTATTTCTCAACATTAACACCTTTTATTTTGATACACTTTGCACAGCGATATTCAATAGCTTCCATACCCTGTTTATGTTTCAACTGTCTAGCTCCTTAAAATAACCGTCAATCGCAGACTTAACCTATTCCGAGACATTTTTGAAGTTTGGAAATATAAAATAATTCGAGGGAGCAAAATCTGACGAAGAAGGTGACGAAGTAATTCGAACTTTAATTCCCATCGCAATATTGAATGTTTACATTTTCTTGATGAAAGAACACTCTCTTTTTTACCAAATGAGGCCTTTTTCCTTAATTTCATCACTTAAACTCTGCAATAAGTTAGCATAATACTCGCCGTTGATTGTTTTTAATTTTTGACGATAATCGATAAATACTAGCCCACGCGCTTCCATGAAACATAACCTTGCTTACAGATGGAACTGTTTTCATCTTCTTTGGACACGATTATTTTACATTTCAAATCAATTCCAAGTACCCCTAGATGCCCCTTTTAAATTAGTTGCATTTAGAACGGAACGCTATTAAGATCTGTATTTTTGAATTGCTCGGATTGACGCAACATATTGGAGGTAGTTGTTGGGTCAACGTAACACATCTTATGATATTATATATGATATTATATATTAACTTTGTATAGGAAGTGCCACGCCCACAGCCAATTTTTGGCAACTACTCACGTTAATAATTCATGAACTAACACTATGTCCAAAGCCTTTTAATACTACAGTACCACAGATATATGACATTAAATATTTGCTTAATATGGGGGTGCCACGCCTATTGGTCCGATCACGCCCATTTTTGGGCAACTATTCACATTAATAACTCATGAACTCACACAAAGTCCCAAGCCTTTGGATACTACAGCAATATGACAATAAATATTTAATTTGTATGGGGGGCGCAAAAAAACATTTAAAAAGTAGGCGAACATGAAAAATTGTAATTGATAATTATGTGTTCAGACAAATTAAATTGAAGAAAAATCAATAAATCTATAAAGCTTACCACTTACCACTCAATACCACTTACTTTATAGTTGTCTTACTAGTAGCTATTAATAATCTGCGGGTTGCGATAATTAAAGTGAGTGATATACACGATAATGGAAAGTTTTTCTATTTCACACGCAATTTTATGCTCGAATGTGACAAAAACAGAACAAAATTTAAACGGTTTTTGGAACAATCGTACGTTGGCTTAAGCAAAGATAGATTATGTGATATTTTTGATACAATATACAAACGTTTTTACTCTAAATTTAAACGAAGGTGGCAGGATTCTAAGCATATGAAGCCGCGATTTGAAAAATATAATGCAAATTGGCTTGAAGGCACGTTTAGAATTGAGTACAGCGAGGGTGAATGTTCTACTAGTTCTGTACTTGGTCGGTGATATCACATTTAACTCCGTCGTTTAGCAACAAAAAGTTTAGTGATATAAGTAATGAATTTAAGGCTCTTTTAGAATAATAATTATAGAATTATAATATATTTTCGTACAACTTAAGTTTGTCCTTAACATATTTATAACACCCTTTTTTCATATCAATTATTTTATGTTCTACTTACATAAATAAAACTAGATCGGTCATTAAACAACTATATTTTTTCAAAAAAACTTTTTTCCTCACCTCCATACAAAAATCCACAGTGTGCCATGCCCACATCTAAAATCACGCCAATTTTTGACCGACTACTAACAATTATAACTCATGAACTTGGACAAAGTTCCAAGATTTTCTCTATTATAGTATTCCATATATATGACATTTTGTATGGGGGTACCATGCCCACTGATCTGATCCCGCCCATTTGTTTTCCGAGTACTAACGTTGATAACTTATGAACTCATACAAAGTCCCATGGCTTTCACTATTATACTACTCCAGTTATATGATATTAAATATTTAATTTATATGGGGGGGCCCACTGATCTGATCCGGCCCATTTTTTTCCGACTACTAACGTCACACAAAGTTCCAAGGCTTTCTTATACTACTCCAGTTATATGATATAAAATATTTACTCTGTATGGTGGTTGCCACGCCCATTTTTTCCGCGACTCTTTAAATTAGTCTACTATATACATGTACATAGTTTCTGTGTCATTAAATTATTATATTTTTTCAAATAAACCTTTTTTTCCTCACCTCCATATAAAAATCCCCACTTTGCGCCGCGGCGTTCATTTTGTCAGCTCGTATGGCGTCGTTTAAACTCTGTCAGCCAATATTTTATAGTCCCCCAGAGTAGAATCTAGCTCGGTTTTAATATTGGTTGACCTCAGACCTTTCAAATGAAAATATCGAATTACATAACGGTGACCTTGAAACTTAAAAAAAATATTTTATAGGATTGAACGTTTTCACCAAAAAAATTATAATTTTCAAGCTATTGGCGCCAGCAGCTATACGTCAACTCGTGTTGTTCTGGGGCCACCGTCGTATTCGTATTATGCCATTGCAAAAACATTGTTATATAAATACCCGCAAAATCCATTTATTTACTGGAGTCGGAAAAGTATCCGCTAGTTGAATTTAATTTTATGGAACTCATTCGAAATATTATATTCCAGCTCTGTCTTTAATGAAAAAATTCCCTTAATATAATTGAGAAAAATTTGCGTGATCCACGTGAATCAAACGGGGTTGTGAGTTTAATTCAAATAAACTTTTATGGTTTGGAAATGAACGTGACTACAAAATTCACCACCCGCCCATCACAAATACACACACAACAGCAACAACAGAAATATAAAGACACGATCAACTTGTAATAAGATATTAATTTTTATACTCTATACTACCTTGTGAGCTGGGTATACTGAGTTTGCGTTCTCGCTTGCAACTACCAAAACTACTTGTATAAATTTGGGTCGATTTATTGATGACATGTTAGTCGGCCTGTGTGCTTTTGTACACCAGCGCGCACCTATAAGTATAAATGAATGGTATTTGTTACATAAGCTTTGATCACCTCAAGGACGGACGATGACTTTTAAAATTTTTTAAAATCAGGACTTGTTCATGACTTTAAAATTCCTGATTCATATCTAAATCAAATTTGGTTTATGTGTGTATATAAATTATAAATTGTGTAAAAGTTAAACAATATTTTTAGTCATCTTCTCATATAAAATAAATTTCCGATATTCCTTAAAATCTGAAAAAAAAAATACCTACAAATTAGATATATATATTTTTGGTTTAAAATTATGTTTTGAAAAAAAAAGTGACCTTACTAAGTTGATCATGATGGGAATATTTTAGCACCAATACTAGGTATCTATGAACTACTTACAACCGATATGAACTTAAACAACATATCCACATTTAAACAACAAATCCAGGACACATAAATTTGGTTTGAGCGTATTTGCTAGATCAATTTGTTAAACCTGGGACCCTTTTCCAAAACTGAAGCTCTAGGTTATGATACTGTCGACCTAAACCATCATATTTGGTTAAGTTGTTTAAACCTTTTTAATTTATATATTTAAAGGCGTAAAAAGCATTTATGAGCACAAAAACATTGTTAATTACTTAGTAAATTTGCTAAACGGTTAACATGTCTAACCAGAATCAACTCACCTCACACCTTTACAGACGTTAGATAATGGAAATGTGATGATAACGGGGGAGGTGTGATAAAGTTTCTTACTATGATATTTGCTTATTGTTTAATAATTGTTACCATTTACTTATTTTATTTTAAAATAATTTATTATTAATTACTTTACATAAAAAAAAAAAACAAAAAGTAAATTTTAACAAAAAATTAATTTTTGTAATTCAAAAACTTCCCTAAACCACATTTGAATTTTTCTGGGTATGATCGAATAAGTTCTGATTTTAAGACAAACATTGAAGGGAGCACAGAAGGATTTTTTAAGTTAAATTTCTTTGATTATATTTAAAAAAATATTTACCTTATAACCGAGCCTTTGTATATAACGTTATTGTTATTGTTTTATTCTCTCATAGGTATTAAGACAATAGATAAAAGAGGGCAATGTAGAGCATTTTATAATATTAACCTCTTAACAATATTACGTAATAACAGAAATTTTCAAACAATTACAAAAGGTATTTTAATTAATATACTCGTGCTTATATATTCCTAACAAAAACTTGCGTTTTTACTGTATATTTATGTTTATAATTAAGCCCCCAAAAATACAACAACTCATTAGAATTAGCAATTGCTAACAATAATGCTACCTTGTGGAATTCAACAACGATGACCATATTAGAGATACACTCAAACAAAAACACTCGCGCACATGCATTGTTTATGCCTTATTTTTTAAAATTATTCTTATACGAATATTTTGTTGCTAACTGGTTGAGAACACGTAAAATATGAATACAATTATTGCAAACACAGAAAAAAAGAAATCATTTTTATTGTTTACTATAATTCATAAACAATAACAAGATATATCAGTTATGATGTAGTTTTGATATATAATTTTTTTTTTTTCTTTTTAACAATTTCAAATGTAAATTACTTTGAGGCTTAACTAAAACGTGAAATACAGCGCACACACAAGTGTCAATAAAATTGTTGCAACTGCAAAATGTTTTAAATTATTTGTAGGCTTAAATAAAATTTATAGTAGCTGTAATGATAAATTGATTTAAGCAAATGCACAATTATCAATAAATGTATAAATTCGGCTTAAAAGTTGCCTTGTCGAAATTTGCATTTTGTTTTTTCAAATCTTATTAGTTAAACACCATTGCTTTTTTATTAAATACATTTTCAGTAGGGCTTGCAGTACCGGACCAAATTTGCAAAACCGGTATTCCGGTATTTCACTACATTAATACCGGGATCCTGGTATTAATACCGGTATTTACAAAAACGAAAACAAGCGAAACTAAAAAAAAATTAAAAAATAAAATATTTATTTTTATAGGAATATGAAATTTGGTGTGTATTTTCTCCAAATTCGGATATTTAAGGGGGAAAAAAACGGCCAAAAAGGGGTAAAAGTGGTACCTTTCTGCATCTTCTTAACATATTAATCTATATAGTATATGATTTTTGGTATACAGACTCCACCGAACACGTGGGTCACAGTGCAGATTGAATTTATTGGTAATTCTAACGTCTAGGGGAGGAAAAACGGCCGAAAAGGGCAAAAGGTGTACGTTTGGTATCTTCTAAACAAACGAATCTAGGATTATCGAATATAGTTCGTGGATTCCACCAGAGATAGAAACATCATATGAGAGAAAATCGGGTGTTAAGGGGTGTAAAAACGGCCAAAAAGGGTAAAAATGGTACCTTTTTGCATCTTCTTTACAAAGTAATTAAGAATATGCAATCTGATATATAGGCTCCAATCAGAGACACAAACATCGGCCAAGAATAAAAATTTTTTTAATTCGGGCCTTCAGGGGCTAAAAGCGGACAAAAAGGGGAAAATGATAAGAAATGAATCTAGGAATATGAAATTTGGTGTGTAAATTCCATCCGTGAAACAAATATTGGCTCAGGATTAATTTTTTCGAAATTCGGCCATTTAAGGGGGAAAAACGGCCAAAAAGGGTAGAAATTGTACCTTTCTGCATCTTAACATATTAATCTATTTAAATGAATTTTTGTATATAGACTCCACCGAATACATGGGCATCAGCCAATAATGAATTTATTGATATTTCTAAGGTCTAGGGGAGGAAAAACGGCCAAATAGGGGAAAAATTTTACATTTGGTATCTTCTAAACAAACTAATCTAGGAATATGAAGTATAGTATACATGGAAAAAATTATAGAACTGGTACCTTTTTGCATCGTCTTTACAAAGTAATTTAGGAATATGAAATTTGATATGTAGATTGCACTAGAGACACAAACGTCGGACAAGAATAAAATTTGTTTTAATTCAGGCGTTTATAAAAACTGCCCAAAAATTGGGAAAACAGGCACTTTTCAATTGGTAAATTTTCATTTGAAAGTAAATTTTTTAAAAAACAAGTAAGAAAATTATAGTCGGTCTAGACCGATACCATATACCATGCGTTTAGAAAATTGGTCTTTGGGTTTAGAAAATAGTAACTGGGTTTAGAAAATAGGCATAAACCAAATCTGAGTGGAATTTTTATTAATTTTTTTGGCTGCAGATATGAAAAAGTTCATATCGGATGCTATATTTATATGGGGACTAGGTCGAAATATGGACCGATCATGACCATATTTGGTAAAGTAACTTATATTTTAAAAAAATATATTCAAACCAAATTTGAGAAAAATCTGTGCAATATTTTTATTTTTTGATAGATTTAAGTGAAGATCGGGAAGCAGCTCTATATGGGGCCTATGACTAAGAATTATCCTATAGGGGCTATTTTTGGACTATTGATTAATGGATATAATAAACACATACAAACCCAATTTGACTGACATCTATATGATAATTTGGATCTTATGGCAATTTATGTCGATTTCATAGGGGTCATTTGTATGGGGACTAGGTCTGAACATGGACGGAATTTCATCAATAGCGTTCATCCTATGGCCGGTAAAAGCTTATATACCAAATTTCATCAAAATATATTCTTATTTGCCACCTGCGGTTTGATTACAAAGTTTACATGGACACCCACACTAGGGCGGGTCTATTTTTTTTCCCGAAAAATCGTATACGTGGAAAATAAACTAGGGATCATACTGAGCAACTTTGCTGAAGAAACTATGGGTCTGAAATGTATTTCGATCCAGCGATTTTTAAGCGGAAGTTTGACTTTGTATGGGAGGTATGCCTAATTCTTCTCCGATTTTGATGGAATTGGTATGGTGTATGAAAAAAAAATAACGCGTACCAAAAATGAGCCTGATCGGAACTATATTTAGGATATATTTGCCCGAGAAACTATGGGTTTTTGTTTTTTGAAAATACTTTTATTATAATTATTTTTTCTTACTTAGTTATAACGTTTGAAAAAACGTTGTTAACGTTTTTTGGTTTGAAAAAGGAACTTAAGTAACTAAGTAAATAACTAAGTAAATAATTAAACTAGTTATTACAAATAACTCATAACTTTGATTTACTTAAATATTGTAACACAAATAATTTTATGTTGTATAGTAGGTAGGTTAATTTCCAAATTTTTATTGTAGTTATAAGTTATTTGTTTGTATAGATTCACACAGTTTCTGGCATTCGACTTATAAAGACCTAAATTGTGTTTCTAAATTCTAAGTTGAACGTGTTGCTTTTTTATTATTAATTGCAATTTAAATTTATAATTTGATAAAATGGAAAATGATTTATCACATGCGTTTTCAACTTCAGAAATGTATAAAGGATCTACCATATCTCATATGCCTTCCCCAGATGTTAGTTCACCACCTTGTAACTTAAAAACTCTAGTGGAGTACATATGAGAGTTTATGTTCCCATGTACTTTAACATAAAGTACTACAATTCTGTTATATACGGCAGTCTGCTTTTATACAAATTTGTCCGCCTTATGCCATTCCTTCGCTCTAAAGAGCTACAAGTTATCAACTCAGTAGTTGAAAACAAGTCATATTTTGCCCATCCAGAAAATGTTATTCTATCAATGCTTTACGATGATCGTAAACCAGTACGTGACCAGGGAATAAACAAATTTTGTACTACCATGACAACCTTTGCGACTCGGAGGATCTTAGAGAGTACAAGAAATGTAAAATTAAATTTGACTGCTACAATTATTACAGTATAATAGATTTGGATGATGACAACATTTTAACAGAACCGCCAATTACTAGAGATGTTCCGTATGAACATTTGAAGGAATATTTGGAATTTGAAAACCCGGCACTTCCTGATCTACAAGTTCCATGCCATATACAAGGAACTGAACGATACGTCCACCTTTTAACCAGTGTTTCTCGGCGCGCAACAGAAAAAAACAGCGAAAGCGCTGTGGCTGTGACTGATGTTAGTTAGTCGAAAAAAAAATACCACGCTTGGAAAGTAAGCAGGTCTTAAAAACGTAGTTATTTAAGTTCATTTTTCAAACCTAAAAACGCTAAAAACGTTAAAAACGTTTTTTCAAACGTTATAAATAAGAAAAAATAATTATAATAAAAGTATTTTCAAAAACAAAAAACAAAAACCCATAGTTTCTCGGGCAAATATACCCGAAATATAGTTGGCTCTTTTTCATACACTTTGTCCGTACCAATTTTCATCAAAATCGGAGATGAATTAGGCATACCTCCCATACAAAGTCAAACTTCCGCTTAAAAATCGCTGGATCGAAATACATTTTAGAACCATAGTTTCTTCAGCAAAGTTGCTCAGTTTGATCCCTAGTTTATTTTCCGCATATACGATTTTTCGGATTTTTTCGATCCCATACAAATCGACTCGCTCTAATCCACACAGACGGACGGACGGACATCGCTAAATCGACTCAGAAAGTGATTCTGGGTCGATCGGTATAATAGAAGATGGGTCTAGGTCAAATATTTTTGGTAGTTACAAATAGCAGCACAAAGCCATTACACCCAAACCACATGGTGGTATAGGGTATAAAAATTCGATGTACAGGCTGTTAAGAAAGTGATTTGACATATTAAAAATTTTGTCGTTTTGACTTTTACGTTTAAAAACAAACCTCTCCTTTTATGTTTTAATTTACTTTTTTAGTATTTCCAATTTATTTACGTATGTATTTACTAACAAACAGTCGCAAATATGAAACAAACTAAAAAAATTGTGTTAAAGATGTTTTTACAATTTCTCTCTGAATTATAATATTCGTTTAAAATGAGTTTACTGTCATCACGTATAAATTTAAAATTTTATCAAGATAATAATTCCAAACTTAAGGCGCATATGACAAGTGCTTAATTTCTCTACACCTGCCCAGAGTTCAGACCTAAACCCAATCACAAACTTTTGGATTTACATTAAAAAAAAAAGCTGAGGGGCATCCTCGAAACAAAACTGATCTGCTAACTAACACCTATTTTAGCGGAATGAAAAATCTATTTAATTCCATAAAAAGAAAAAAATATTTAAAACAAAACAGGAGAACTATATTTTTAAACGTAAAAATCAAAGCAAACAAATTTTTATTATGTCAAATTACTTTCTTGACAGACTGTATGTATATTAAAAATTAAAAAATGATATTGAAAAGCACAACTAATATATAAAAATATTAAGAACTAAGGGCACTTATATACGTTCAATATATATTTAATGTTTATATTGGGAAATGAAGGTAAAAATGTATGCATAAAATGCGAAGTTTAAATTGATACAAGTGTAATCAAGTACTAATGGAAGTTGTTCTTAAAATTACGTTTTCCGAAGCAGTGATTTTTCAAGACAACATAAGCTCTAGTTAAAATGTACTTCACAGGACCACTTCCGTCGTATGCCAAGCCCTTGTTAAATTCAATGGTGATGAAGCAACAGCTCACCACATCCGGATCTCAAGGATAGCATCTATTTAACTTCTATGAATCCAATATTATTGCTGGGTAATAAGTATATAGTTGAACCTGCCTAAGACCGCAGCATTTTGACATGCTTGAAACTAATTTCAAACGTGCATCTTTTGCATTTTTTGCCCAATCTTCACGTAATGTTGTCGTTAAACTTGATCGTTATACTATATTGTGTTTTTATCTTTAGAATAGACCCTAAAGACTATTGGTCCTATGTCTGGCAACTGTACTGACCAATCCCAGAGGTCAATATTATAAGCTTGCTTCCCACATGGTCCTGTTGAAGTTTTACGCCTGCAAGTTTGGTATCGACATAAATTTTCGAAACTGTTGAGGTTAGTACATCTCTCAGAACATTTATATTTTCTTCCTTGTTCATCCAAAATTCCCCAATTGACATTTTACCTTCTCCACCAGCCGCCATACAAACCCCGATCATTATATTGCCCCTCTCCATGTTTTATTGTAGGAACCACGCCGTTTGGGTAATATTCTTCTTCTTTCCCGCGCCTTTCATTAGTACCACCGGGTGTTGGAAAAATCTAATAAAATTTTATAAAATTCTCCCTAAACATATCAGAACTATTCCAATTTAGTGCCAGGAAAAATAGTGCAATTAACTGCCCTTTGGCCAGAATTCGAACTCAGGATCTTCTAGTGCAGTTATCTAAAATTAGGTTTGTCCGATTAGAATATTTCTTTTGTGAATATAATTTTAAATACTCGTAACATGACGGCTGATTTTCTTAAGGTTTATAATCCGGCATAACATATTAAGTGTAATCGAAATCGAAATTTTCTATCGAGGAGACCTTGTTAGCTGAACAATGCTTTTAATTAGAGCTTTACAATTTGATTAAGAAGCTTTAATTAAAATGCCTTAAAAATTATATATCTATAATATTAATAGGCTAGGCGATTTCTTTGTTCTACCGTTTTATCCCGATTTTGACTAATCGTATATTATTTGAAAGATATTTCTTTTTAGCTGTTCACCAGATTTACAGATTTTTAAATTTTTTCCTTTATTTTGGTTGCTACTAACACATACATAAAATTTACAATGCTGTGTGTGTGTTTATTAAATTTGTTAATGTGTTTGTAATAAAAATTAGTTTGTTTTTTTGTGTTGATTTGTGAATTGGCTATAATTGATTAGCATGCCTGTATGGTCTTTATTTAATGAAAAAATAAAATTTCCTAGAACTTGCACTCGAATTTCGAGGGCTGGAATCTGCTAGTTTTTATAAACGTGTTAACAATCTCCAGCCACTTCACAAGTTCATTCATTTAGTCTACTGTTCAAAAGTTTTTCAGATTTATTTCAAACCATTTTTTATTTTTTATAATACTGTAAATTAGTAACTCCCGCGTATAGTAGATATTGTGTTTACTTAATTACTTATTTTTTTTTTGTATCGTTAATTAAATTTATTTACTGCAAATACAAGTATGTATGTATGTTTCAGTTTTAAGTAGCTTTGACTGACTTTTACCGGATAATGTCAATCTCAAACTTGTTTAATCTCAATTTAAAGTTGAAACTTTTCAGACATAACGAAAATCTTTCCTGAACTAAGTTTGATTTGTAATTTGATATCAAGAGCATTTACTATAAAATCAACGAAGCTTAAAGGTGTTGATAAACACAAATCCCGACATGTTTTAATCCAATTAACATTCGAGTAAAATATTGAAATTTATTATACTTATATATTTTTTTAAGATTATTTATGTAACAAAAGAATAAAATGAAGGATGCAATGTTATTTATACCTACCTAGATTCATATTTATAAAGATAACTTTAAAAAGTCAAATGTTTTATCACTAAGTATTATTTTAGCCAGCTGAATTATAACAGTTTTGAACTTTATTACTTTTCTCTCATATAAGTAATCATAATAAAGATGTGCTATTGAATCAATTCTGCTGACGGCATTCGACATGAACGTCGTCAATGTTTTTATTATTAATTACTTTTATGGTAACAGTTGACACATTTTCATGTATTTATGCAGCCGAATGCATGTGCTTTAATCATGGCGCTGATCATGGCACATTTTAAAATTATTTTAGTAACCAAAACAATTGCATGTCAGATTGATTCGTTTTCAAATCATTTCTAGCGGTCATATTGTGAATGAGCTTTTTATTCATTAAATGACTTCCCTTGTCTCATGCTCATACATTCATGCATTTTCATACATGCATTTATTCATTCAATCGTTTCGTTGATGCCGTAATAATATGTATGTATGCATATACAAACATTTAAATAATTTCTATGAACCTACTTCCATGTGAATTGAACGTGTGATTAAAAATGTAAAAAATTCAATGTTACATTTGTCAACATTATTTACACATTCATAAACATAAACTGTTCAGCAGCAGTGATGCAAGTAGTAATTTTTGTTTTGTAATATGATAAATATTTAACAATTTACAAAATAATAAAAAAAAAATTATTAAACATAGTGTAAGATACAACAGCAAAATCGAACGGTATAAAATACTTTTTTTTATTTCTTTCTTATTCTGAGGAAAGCTTCAAACACTGATTTAGAAATATATATTAAAAAAAAAATATACATATAATAACAGGTCAATGTTATTACAAATATATATACATATGTACAGTAGTGGATTAAAGTAGACACATTAATCCAGGGTCAGGGTATAATGAGTTTGTTCTGTTTGTAACTGAACCTTTTTCCTTTCCACCTTTTTTCGTAAACTGAAAAGAAAGTAAGCAACCTGATCGTTATGACACACACCTATAAGCTTTTATCGCCCCTATGATAACACTATCGAAAATCAATGAGATCGACTAAGATTGTAGTAAGATCCAGTTTTTCATATATCGATAAATTTTTTTTATGTGAGTGCATTATATCCACTAAACAGTATTCCAAAAATAACTCTTGTAGTATTATTTTTGGTCAAAGTTGATTCCCGATCTTCACTTAAATCTATCAAAAAACAAAATAGTTCATAGATTATTTCAAAATTTAATTTATATAGGATTTTGTAAGTGACTTTACCAAACATGGTTATAATCGGCCTATATTTTAACCTGGACCCTAGACTTTTTCAAACCTGTCCGCAGTTTAGCGCTTTTCGCACTAGATGAGGGACTTTTTAAATTAAAAATTAAAAATTAAAAATTTAAAACCAAAAATTAAAAATTAAAAATTAAAAATTTAAAATTAAAAATTAAAAATTAAAAATTAAAAATTAAAAATTAAAAATTAAAAATTAAAAATTAAAAATTAAAAATTAAAAATTAAAAATTAAAAATTAAAAATTAAAAATTAAAAATTAAAAATTAAAAATTAAAAATTAAAAATTAAAAATTAAAAATTAAAAATTAAAAATTAAAAATTAAAAATTAAAAATTAAAAATTAAAAATTAAAAATTAAAAATTAAAAATTAAAAATTAAAAATTAAAAATTAAAAATTAAAAATTAAAAATTAAAAATTAAAAATTAAAAATTAAAAATTAAAAATTAAAAATTAAAAATTAAAAATTAAAAATTAAAAATTAAAAATTAAAAATTAAAAATTAAAAATTAAAAATTAAAAATTAAAAATTAAAAATTAAAAATTAAAAATTAAAAATTAAAAATTAAAAATTAAAAATTAAAAATTAAAAATTAAAAATTAAAAATTAAAAATTAAAAATTAAAAATTAAAAATTAAAAATTAAAAATTAAAAATTAAAAATTAAAAATTAAAAATTAAAAATTAAAAATTAAAAATTAAAAATTAAAAATTAAAAATTAAAAATTAAAAATTAAAAATTAAAAATTAAAAATTAAAAATTAAAAATTAAAAATTAAAAATTAAAAATTAAAAATTAAAAATTAAAAATTAAAAATTAAAAATTAAAAATTAAAAATTAAAAATTAAAAATTAAAAATTAAAAATTAAAAATTAAAAATTAAAAATTAAAAATTAAAAATTAAAAATTAAAAATTAAAAATTAAAAATTAAAAATTAAAAATTAAAAATTAAAAATTAAAAATTAAAAATTAAAAATTAAAAATTAAAAATTAAAAATTAAAAATTAAAAATTAAAAATTAAAAATTAAAAATTAAAAATTAAAAATTAAAAATTAAAAATTAAAAATTAAAAATTAAAAATTAAAAATTAAAAATTAAAAATTAAAAATTAAAAATTAAAAATTAAAAATTAAAAATTAAAAATTAAAAATTAAAAATTAAAAATTAAAAATTAAAAATTAAAAATTAAAAATTAAAAATTAAAAATTAAAAATTAAAAATTAAAAATTAAAAATTAAAAATTAAAAATTAAAAATTAAAAATTAAAAATTAAAAATTAAAAATTAAAAATTAAAAATTAAAAATTAAAAATTAAAAATTAAAAATTAAAAATTAAAAATTAAAAATTAAAAATTAAAAATTAAAAATTAAAAATTAAAAATTAAAAATTAAAAATTAAAAATTAAAAATTAAAAATTAAAAATTAAAAATTAAAAATTAAAAATTAAAAATTAAAAATTAAAAATTAAAAATTAAAAATTAAAAATTAAAAATTAAAAATTAAAAATTAAAAATTAAAAATTAAAAATTAAAAATTAAAAATTAAAAATTAAAAATTAAAAATTAAAAATTAAAAATTAAAAATTAAAAATTAAAAATTAAAAATTAAAAATTAAAAATTAAAAATTAAAAATTAAAAATTAAAAATTAAAAATTAAAAATTAAAAATTAAAAATTAAAAATTAAAAATTAAAAATTAAAAATTAAAAATTAAAAATTAAAAATTAAAAATTAAAAATTAAAAATTAAAAATTAAAAATTAAAAATTAAAAATTAAAAATTAAAAATTAAAAATTAAAAATTAAAAATTAAAAATTAAAAATTAAAAATTAAAAATTAAAAATTAAAAATTAAAAATTAAAAATTAAAAATTAAAAATTAAAAATTAAAAATTAAAAATTAAAAATTAAAAATTAAAAATTAAAAATTAAAAATTAAAAATTAAAAATTAAAAATTAAAAATTAAAAATTAAAAATTAAAAATTAAAAATTAAAAATTAAAAATTAAAAATTAAAAATTAAAAATTAAAAATTAAAAATTAAAAATTAAAAATTAAAAATTAAAAATTAAAAATTAAAAATTAAAAATTAAAAATTAAAAATTAAAAATTAAAAATTAAAAATTAAAAATTAAAAATTAAAAATTAAAAATTAAAAATTAAAAATTAAAAATTAAAAATTAAAAATTAAAAATTAAAAATTAAAAATTAAAAATTAAAAATTAAAAATTAAAAATTAAAAATTAAAAATTAAAAATTAAAAATTAAAAATTAAAAATTAAAAATTAAAAATTAAAAATTAAAAATTAAAAATTAAAAATTAAAAATTAAAAATTAAAAATTAAAAATTAAAAATTAAAAATTAAAAATTAAAAATTAAAAATTAAAAATTAAAAATTAAAAATTAAAAATTAAAAATTAAAAATTAAAAATTAAAAATTAAAAATTAAAAATTAAAAATTAAAAATTAAAAATTAAAAATTAAAAATTAAAAATTAAAAATTAAAAATTAAAAATTAAAAATTAAAAATTAAAAATTAAAAATTAAAAATTAAAAATTAAAAATTAAAAATTAAAAATTAAAAATTAAAAATTAAAAATTAAAAATTAAAAATTAAAAATTAAAAATTAAAAATTAAAAATTAAAAATTAAAAATTAAAAATTAAAAATTAAAAATTAAAAATTAAAAATTAAAAATTAAAAATTAAAAATTAAAAATTAAAAATTAAAAATTAAAAATTAAAAATTAAAAATTAAAAATTAAAAATTAAAAATTAAAAATTAAAAATTAAAAATTAAAAATTAAAAATTAAAAATTAAAAATTAAAAATTAAAAATTAAAAATTAAAAATTAAAAATTAAAAATTAAAAATTAAAAATTAAAAATTAAAAATTAAAAATTAAAAATTAAAAATTAAAAATTAAAAATTAAAAATTAAAAATTAAAAATTAAAAATTAAAAATTAAAAATTAAAAATTAAAAATTAAAAATTAAAAATTAAAAATTAAAAATTAAAAATTAAAAATTAAAAATTAAAAATTAAAAATTAAAAATTAAAAATTAAAAATTAAAAATTAAAAATTAAAAATTAAAAATTAAAAATTAAAAATTAAAAATTAAAAATTAAAAATTAAAAATTAAAAATTAAAAATTAAAAATTAAAAATTAAAAATTAAAAATTAAAAATTAAAAATTAAAAATTAAAAATTAAAAATTAAAAATTAAAAATTAAAAATTAAAAATTAAAAATTAAAAATTAAAAATTAAAAATTAAAAATTAAAAATTAAAAATTAAAAATTAAAAATTAAAAATTAAAAATTAAAAATTAAAAATTAAAAATTAAAAATTAAAAATTAAAAATTAAAAATTAAAAATTAAAAATTAAAAATTAAAAATTAAAAATTAAAAATTAAAAATTAAAAATTAAAAATTAAAAATTAAAAATTAAAAATTAAAAATTAAAAATTAAAAATTAAAAATTAAAAATTAAAAATTAAAAATTAAAAATTAAAAATTAAAAATTAAAAATTAAAAATTAAAAATTAAAAATTAAAAATTAAAAATTAAAAATTAAAAATTAAAAATTAAAAATTAAAAATTAAAAATTAAAAATTAAAAATTAAAAATTAAAAATTAAAAATTAAAAATTAAAAATTAAAAATTAAAAATTAAAAATTAAAAATTAAAAATTAAAAATTAAAAATTAAAAATTAAAAATTAAAAATTAAAAATTAAAAATTAAAAATTAAAAATTAAAAATTAAAAATTAAAAATTAAAAATTAAAAATTAAAAATTAAAAATTAAAAATTAAAAATTAAAAATTAAAAATTAAAAATTAAAAATTAAAAATTAAAAATTAAAAATTAAAAATTAAAAATTAAAAATTAAAAATTAAAAATTAAAAATTAAAAATTAAAAATTAAAAATTAAAAATTAAAAATTAAAAATTAAAAATTAAAAAATAAAAATTAAAAATTAAAAATTAAAAATTTTAAATTTAATTTAAATTAATTTAAAATTTTTAATTTTTTAAATTAAAATTTTTAAATAATAAATTTATTATAGAAACATAAATGATTTTTTTAAACATAAAACTAAAACATCGTTTTTCAATAAAAACTTTAATACAGCACACTATATTATTAAGAAGTTAATAAAAAATATTGCTTATATCCAGTATTGTACATAAATATTTGAAATTTTCGGCAAGTTTTTACTTTAATATTTTGTTCTTTGAACTAGGAAACACATTTTATGCAAGTAGGCATGCTTTCTACGAGATTTTTAAAAGTTTTAGATGGAATATTAGTCCATTCCGCTAAAACTCTTGAACAAAGATCATCTAAGGGGCCGGTGATCGATGGGATTCAAATCGGGTCTTTGATATTAACTCTTCATTGTTTGGAATTCTTGTTTAGCAAACCATTTTGTGCACAATTTTGTATCCCCATCTTGCTGAAGAATAGTTTCTGTTACAGCGTAGGCGCATCTTTCAATAAAAACGGTGAAATTGTTATTCATAATTGCTTGTATTTTCACCAGAGGATCAATGCCGTGTTTCACCGTTTGCTTGACATTGTGTCGCTGAATGGTTTCACCGGGCCTCTTCAACAATAGTGTATTCCATCAGATTGGTAACGATTAATTTTCGTTTCGTCCGTCCAAAACACTCGTTTCTAGTCATCAGTTGTCCACTTCTCACAGCAGAAACAAATCTAATTCTATGTAAGGCCATCCTTACTGTGCGGTCACTTACCAATTTGTCCAGAGCTTCGGCAGCCATTTTTTGTTTTCTGGCATTTCTAGTAATCACATTTTGATCCACCAAACGTAAAAGTTTTTGTGGTACTATGGCATGAGTCCCGTTTTCTGCTTAGTCTTAAAATTTCATCTTCATGATTTTTTTTCGTTGATATTTTCAATTTTTTTTGGCCGTCTAAATATTTTAATTTTTTTTTTTATTAATATGAAAAATCAAATTAAATCAAATATTTGTTTGGCTTTTGACTTGTTACTCCTTAATTTAATGAAACAAAAATGCGCTTCTTCCTACATATATTCTATTGTACACTTAATTCCAACAAATACATTCGAATCTAATGGGACTAAGAATAAATATGTACACAAAAAAGGCAAAGAGTGGACAAAACTGGATAAGTGTGGTTATGGAATACATACAATATATATATTTTTTAATTTTTCTTGAACGTAATCATTTAGTTTTTTTTTACTTAAATATAGCAGAGTACAAGATATACAGTGGAAAAACTTCACTTGGATATCGCAAATTGAACAAAAGATATTAATACAGTTTCAAAAATATTCAATTATGTATCCCTCTTTAGTTCACTAATGTATTTATATAAAAATCAAGAAAAATATATATAAAAAATCTAACCCATAAAAAGAAAGTTTTTATTAAAACTCTTTCTCTCCTTAAGCACATGAGTTTTACATCTCTCCGTGACTGTGCCTGACTTTGGTCACAACAAGTCTATGGACCAAGTTTCAGATTGATTGGATCAGGGGAAAAGGGGTTTAAAACACTCCTTGACTGTGCGTGACTATCTTAAAATAGAGGGGAAATGGGGTTTAAATCACTCCGTTACTGTGCGTGACTATGTCAAAGTTAATATTTTTTCACAGCAAGTCTATCGACCAAGTTTCAGATCGAACGGATGAGGGGAAATGGGTTTTAAATCACTCCTTGACTGTGCGTGAAGATGCTCGACTGTGCGTGACTACCCCAAAATTAATCTATAGTCACAATAAGACTATGGGCCAAGTTCCAGATTAGTCGGATGAGGGGGAATGGGGTTGCCCCATGGCAGACAGACAGGCAGACAGAGAGTATGAGTTAAAAGAAAGAGTTTAAAAAGAGTTTTGTCCAATATTATAGCCGGACCCAATTTTTTTCCATAATGTAAAATTTAGACGCAATTCTACAAATAAACTTTAAAATTAAAATCGTTATGGTAAACTATGTATATTAGAGCGACTCACCAAAAAAAGTGCTCGATGTACCATCATAAAAATGAACCTTGGACTTTTTAAGATGACATTTAAAATATTTCGGCTCCAGCTATGACCTCTCGTGAGCTGAACCATTTTGAAAAAGGGTATATTTTGCATGTTTTGTTAATTTGAGAATCTGTTTCCTTACCAACATATACAATATGGGTATCATAAGAAAGGTTTTTTTAAAGCGCGTCCAACTGTATATACAATTTGTCCAAGGACTATCATCCATGTTCTTTTTTAAGGATATTCTGTAAAAAAAAAAAACGGTTTTTGAATTTTTTGCTCATGATTGTTTGTAATAAAAATGCCAAATTAACATATTTTAATCTTTAGTCGATTTCGTGCTAGTTCGCGTTTTGACAAAAATGCAATGGGGTGGTAACCCTTAGTTTTAAATAGGGCAATATGGATATCAAATGTTCTTTTGCTGAGTACATCATCTTTGTATATAAATAATTTTTGTACACGTTGTCAGTCAATCTACAGTATCGGTAATCGATAAAAATCGTCCTGCTTATAGCCAGATGGTGTCGCACAAGCAATATACTAAAAAAAAATCACGAAAGGATTTGCTGTAATGCTTTTGAAAATCGCAATAAATGAGTCTTAAATGATCTGTATCTGAATCCAAATAAATGTAGAAATGTTTAGTATACTTTAAATGAAGTAATTCTTTTTTTTATATTAATTTTTGAATACAAATTTTTTGGACTTTCTTTTATGTTGCAAAATTCGAAAGAAAATGTTAAAAAGTTTTTTAAATAGTACACTCAAAAAATAATATATTACAAATGTTAGTCAAGAATATGCTAACACTTATTTTACTTTAATTTTATTAAAATAAAATCGAAATTGAAATATAAAATTTTTTATAAAAATACGCTCGTATTGTGTTTTCATTAGGAACAAAACTAAAACCATATTGTTACACAATTCCAAAAATGCAGATAATTAGAGCATCTTAACTTTTTAAGAGGATTTTAAATCTATGATAAATTCGCAAGTCGTTTTTGTTTTTGAGGATAGTTTTCTAAATATAAACTATAAAATTTAATAACTTTTTTTAATATGCGAAAAAAAATATGCCGCGAAAAAGGCGTGGATAAAATTTTTTCTTTCTTTATTCTTATTTTCATCCATACATGATCTAGAAACTAAATCCGCTATCATATTAGAGTTACCACAGAGTTGCATTTAAAGGGTGATTTTTTAGCTATTATCTTTTTGGCAACACTGGTTTAAACAGCTGACGCACGTTTCATGTTTTGTTTCATTGTCAAACATCTTCAGTTTGGTCTATAATTTAACCATGAATCGTCTTACAAACGAACAATGCTTGCAAGTTATTGAATTTTATTATCAAAATGCGTGCTCTGTTAAGAAAGTTCATCGCGCGCTTCTTCCATTTTTTGGTTAGTTTAATTGACCCACTGAAGCGGCTATTAGGGCTATTGTGACTAAATGTCGCATTAAATTTACATTGTTGGACATTAAACCACCAACACGCTTACGTAGAGTGCGAACTGAAGAAAATATCGCAGCTATATCGGCCAGTGTTAATGATGACCATCAAGTATCGGTTCGTCGCCGTTCGCAGCAATTGAACGCTACCGAGAGATGATATCCAACTTTTTTTTTTGCCCAAAATGCAAGAGCTTGACTTGCATGACATGTGGATTCAACAAGACGGTGCCACATGTCACATAGCACGCGCAACAATGGACTTATTGAGAGGCGAGTTCGGTGAAGATTTTATTTCACGTTCGAGACCGGTCAATTGGCCGCCTAGATCGTGCGATTTAACGCCTTTCGACTATTTTTTGTGGGGCTATGTTAAAGCTCATGTCTATACAGACAATCTCGCTTCAATTGACGCATTGGAAGACAACATTGAAGCATTTATTCGTGAGATACCGGCCGAAATGTTGGAAAGAGTATGCCAAAATTGGACTAAGCGGATGGACCATTTGAGGCGCAGTCACGGTCAACATTTGCATGAAATAATCTTCAAACATTAAATTATATGGACCGTACTATCGATTCAAATAAAGATTTCATGCATTTTTCTGAATTTTATGTGTTTTTTTTTTTGAAAATTTTCCTATACCTCTTAAAAAATCACCCTTTATGCAAAAACCTAAATTATTTATATACAAAGATGATGTACTCGGCAAAAGAAAACATTTGATATGCATATTGCCCTATTTAAAACGAAGGGTTACCACCCTATTGCAAAACGTGAACTAGCACGAATTTCAAAAAAAAAAGCTGAGACCCGTATTTAATTAAATCGACTAAAGATTAAAATATGTTAATATGGCATTTTTATTACAAACAACCCCGAACAATAAATTCAAATACCGTTTTTTTTTTTGCAGAATATCCTTAAAAAAAGGACATGGTAGATCGTACTTGGACAAATTGTATATACAATTGGACGCGTCTTAAAAAACCTTTCTTATGATACCCACATTGTATACGTTGGTAAGGAAACAGATTCTTAAATTAACAAAACATGCAAAATTGGACCCGTTTTCTAAATGGTCCAGCTCACGAGAGGTCAAAGCTAGAGTCGAAATATTTTAGATGTCATCATAAAAAATACCAATGTTCATTTTGAGGGGGGTACACCTTGCACGAATTTCGCTTCCATACAACTTGAGTCGCTCTAATGTATATAAGGTTTAAATGAACATCAAATTCGATTGTCTCCCAAGCTTCAATAAATACGGCTTCGAGGTCCTCAATCGTATTGCTTATTGCCACCAAAGATTTCCGTACCCTGATTCCCCAGATAATTTCTGTGGGATTCTGGTCAGGAGAATAGGCTGGCCATTGCAGTTGAGTCATTTTATGTGACTCCAACCACATGTGAGTCTTGTAACTGATATGAGCAACGGCAATAAAATGGGGAGCTAGGTTTGGTTTTCTGTCACTAGACAGAGGGTTTGTTAAGTATATTAAAATACTTATATACCAGATGTGCAACTACATTACATACACTTAGGCACATAACCTAACTGCATGCCGAGTAGTAACCACGAGGAGCAAAATATTCGTTGAAAGGTAAATTAAAACTGATTTTTAAAAGGGTTTGAGATATTTGTTTGGAGGTGAGTTTTGTATCATCTCGAATTCATTTTGGTACTCGGGAAATCTTTTTCTACCATCGACACAGAATGCACCCCAAACTATCAGAGAGAGACCCACCATTTAAAAATTTATTTAAAATTCATATATACAACCATACAAAACCCAACACAAGCATTTAAGCACAATCGTGCATTCTATGGGATAGGCCTTACAAAAGCCTTTCGTACGATGTTGAATTTTAACATGGTGTCTTTAAATTAAATATGAAAAGTCAGTTATGCTACATAATAGGCAGTTTTATAAGCTATCCAATGATGTATATATTGTTAGTATCCGTGAAAAACTATATGAATTTCTAAAAAAAAAAAAACTGGAAAAGTGGGTTGTATTAAAAAAATTAATATAATATCATTAGTATGTTATATTTTTTTTTATATACAATTTTATAATAGTGGCAGATATTGAAGGGTCCAACCCTTGGCGGATAAAAATTTACACACACAATTTTGAAAAATACACAGGTGCTACTATTTTAATGACCGCAGCTGTACATATACATAGAGTATATATACACAACCGTTCATACGTAGGCCAGTTTAAATATTATTAGGTGACCTTGTGTTACATGGATTTTTATTCAAAAACTGAACATTTTTCTTATTAGAATTTCGTTTCTTCGTTATGACAGTAGTGCGAAATTTGTTATATATTTGAGAAATGTGTTTAGATTTCCAGCATCTTTATGATTTATGAATATGTTTTTTTTTCCTACTCACTTAGTTAAAGTATGGAAATTTTCACATCTATTATGCAAGTTTATGAAAATAATAATTATTTTATGTTTGCTTATCTTTTATGATAGAGAACATTAATATATTTGTTCAGAATGATTTAATTTTTTTTTTTTAAATTTCATGATTTAAAAACTTTGATAATTTAATTTTATTTTGCAAATTAGTGTTTCGTTTCAAATTCCAAAAATTCTAAAACTGCTGGAAATTAAATTACATTTTTTTAAGTAACCTCTTAAAAATGGTTAGTTGACTTTTATACGCCAATTTAAATTTTTTTTTTTAAGTTTTGTTTTTTATTTGAACAACATTACAATTTTGTTTTAAATTATTTTTATTAAACAGGATAAAAGATAATTAATTCATAAATAGGAGATATCACAATTCATATGTTTCAACAATATTAAATTTAAAAATTTATCAAATTCAGCCTTTTTTGTAACAGCAAAAGTCTACATACGTACTCGTATGTATATCGTATGTCGAGTTTTGCGACTAAATGTATAAAGCATGCAAACGAATTTTTTTTTACATTTTGATTTATTAATAAATTTTAACTTAAAAATAACAAAATTCAAATTAATATCACAAATTAAGAACATTACTCCATAGTTTTTAAAACTAGTAAAAAAAATTTACAATTCGCGGCTAGATAATGTTTATGTGCGTACTTTACCCTTTAAGCCACTCATCTTCTATAATATTAATAGGCTAGGCGATTTCTTGTGACCGATGTTTTGTTCTACCGTTTTATCCCGATTTTGATCAAACGTATATTATTTGAAAGGTATTTCTTTTCAGCCGTTTTGCAGATTTGCAAATTTTTTAATTGTTTCGTTTATTTTAAATAAATTGCATTTAAAGTTGCTACTAATACATACATAAAATTATACAATGTTATGTGTGTGTTTATTAAATTTGTTAATGGGTTTGTAATAAAAATTAGTTTTTTTTATGTTAATTTGTGAATTGGCTATAATTGATTAGCATACCTTAAGGGTCTTTATTTAATGAAAAACTAAAATTGCCTAGCAATTGCACTCGAATTTTGAGCGCTGGAATCTGCTAGTTTTATTTATTGCTTTATTGCACCTGAAGTACGAATATCACTCATTTATAGCAACCTTGGATCTTTTTCGCAGTATTGCTTGTATATGAGACCAAGAATTTTTCACTCGACGAGGTTTAGGGCAGTTTTGTGGATCACACTCTTTTTAGACAAATTCTACCCTGTTTTTTGGGGTAGAATATAGTTTATTGAAAGGCAATAAACGTTTTTTCAAACACTATTTTATGTAGGTTTGCCTGTTCGATTTGCCTGGTATGACAAGAGGCTTAGAGAACTGCCTACAACTGCAAATTGCTTGCACACTAAGAATTTTTTTTGTCAATTGTTTTGTATTTAAATATTTTCTTTACACCTCTATTCAGAAATGAGGTAATTTTTTAAAATCCTCTTTGGCGTTCCTTGCAGTTGCTTAGGACGTAATAAAAAAGTGTCCAACATTTTATCTTCTTTTTTTTCTAATTTTGATGTTGACGCCATTATCGTTTACTTAAAACTGAAAACGTGGTATGTATTTTGTTGTTTACAAAACACAGAATTAAAAAATTCCGTGTGGCTAGATTCAGCTTCAGCTCATTACGCTGCAACAACTTAAAATTTGCTCTGGGAAAATTATATTGAATTTGTTAAGAAAAAAAACAACCATTAATTCACCAAATGTTCCACAATGTTGGCCAATTTAATGATATTGGGCTCCAATAAAAAACAGACTGTCGATGATTTTGAAAGAAAATGGAGGAATGCTTCCAAGCCCATAACAAATAAAACTGTCAAAAGCTTGATGAAGGACATTCCGAAAAAGCTGAGCACGGAATGGACACGAAATTAAAATTTATATTATTTTTGTTTAAATAAAATTTTATGAGTTAATTTTATAAATTAACACTGAATTTTACAAATTTGAAAAGCAACATTTCTTACAATTTAACAAATTTGCAATTTTCAAATTCTTTTTTTTTTTTTTTTTTACAAAAAAAGTAAGGATTGCGCACATACAAATTGTAATATAAATATATAGCAATGACTTTTAAACGAAGGCATCGATTTTAATTAAGGCACAACTAATTGATGGAAATTTTTATATAACGGGTGATTTTTTAAGAGCTTGATAACTTTTTTTAAAAAAAAAACGCATAAAATTTGCAAAATCTCATCGGTTCTTTATTTGAAACGTTAGATTGGTCCATGACATTTACTTTTTGAAGATAATTTCATTTAAATGTTGACCGCGGCTGCGTCTTAGGTGGTCCATTCGGAAAGTCCAATTTTGGGCAACTTTTTCGAGCATTTCGGCCGGAATAGCCCGAATTACTTCGGAAATGTTGTCTTCCAAAGCTGGAATAGTTGCTGGCTTATTTCTGTAGACTTTAGACTTGACGTAGCCCCACAAAAAATAGTCTAAAGGCGTCAAATCGCATGATCTTGGTGGCCAACTTACCGGTCCATTTCTTGAGATGAATTGTTCTCCGAAGTTTTCCCTCAAAATGGCCATAGAATCGCGAGCTGTGTGGCATGTAGCGCCATCTTGTTGAAACCACATGTCAACCAAGTTCAGTTCTTCCATTTTTGGCAACAAAAAGTTTGTTAGCATCGAACGATAGCGATCGCCATTCACCGTAACGTTGCGTCCAACAGCATCTTTGAAAAAATACGGTCCAATGATTCCACCAGCGTACAAACCACACCAAACAGTGCATTTTTCGGGATGCATGGGCAGTTCTTGAACGGCTTCTGGTTGCTCTTCACTCCAAATACGGCAATTTTGCTTATTTACGAAGCCATTCAACCAGAAATGAGCCTCATCGCTGAACAAAATTTGTCGATAAAAAAGCGGATTTTCTGCCAACTTTTCTAGGGCCCATTCACTGAAAATTAGACGTTGTGGCAGATCGTTCGGCTTCAGTTCTTGCACGAGCTGTATTTTATACGGTTTTACACCAAGATCTTTGCGTAAAATCTTCCATGTGGTCGAATAACACAAACCCAATTGCTGCGAACGGCGACGAATCGACATTTCACGGTCTTCAGTAACACTCTCAGAAACAGACGCAATATTCTCTTCTGTACGCACTGTACGCATTCGTGTGGTTGGTTTAATGTCCAATAAAGTAAACTGAGTGCGAAACTTGGTCACAATCGCATTAATTGTTTGCTCACTTGGTCGATTATGTAGACCATAAATCGGACGTAAAGCGCGAAACACATTTCGAACCGAACACTGATTTTGGTAATAAAATTCAATGATTTGCAAGCGTTGCTCGTTAGTAAGTCTATTCATGATGAAATGTCAAAGCATACTGAGCATCTTTCTCTTTGACACCATGTCTGAAATCCCACGTGATCTGTCAAATACTAATGCATGAAAATCCTAACCTCAAAAAAATCACCCTTTAAATTAAAATTTTGTGTATTATTTTGTAAAACTAATCGTTTTGTGTAAAAATTTAAGTTTTTCGGGAATACCTCTCATAACCGCTTTTATAGTACTTACAATGAGTGATCTGTTTGCAAAAGGTGTGTGTAGTTTTATTGGCGACTAGCTTTGTTCTCTTCATGGAATATGGGATTCTCATCCCATGGTACGAACTTAACATGTTTTTAATACCATTTACCAGCCGAATTACTGTATACGATTTCAGATCTGCCTCCTTTTTCGCTTTTCCTACGAGAGCCCTGACTAGATCATTTTATGAGCTGCTTTTCTTCCCGATGTATTCGGATTTTTCTTAAAAAGTGCCAATATTTATCTACCCTTTTAAGTTGGGTCAGTGTATCCTTTTTTCGGCAACTTCCCGGGCTTCATTTAATAAAATGACACAATTTTGAATAGCCCGGGAAACCGTTTGTCGAAAAGCTCTAACCACCGCATAAACGATTATTTTAGAAGCCCGTTTCGAATTTTTATTAAAAATAATAATTTTTTTTATGTACCTTTCCTTCACAATCCATTTTTAATAAAAATAATTATTAAGTATTGAACATTTTCGGGGCCAGCATAGTTAAACCTCCGAAGGCTTTGGAGTTCTCAGGCCTTTTATATATTTTTATCCTTATCTTGATGTTATTTTGCTTAGATTTTCTGGAGCAGACATTCAATTTAAAGCGAAAATGGAAGTGTGTAGCTTGTAAGTGATTTTACTAAATAAGACCAATGAAAAAACTTCGGTTCCAATCGCGTATAGTACAGAAACAGAAGAAACATATGATGCTCTAGGAAATAGTCTTTAAATTTTTAAATACGTTAAACAAATGTGGCATATACTTTTGTATAGTTACAATTCCTGGAACTCGAGTAGAGATATTATTTTTCGAAGAGAATTTGTTTGTTGAATTTTCTGTGGCTTTATTTTTTCAGTCGTTTATGGTTAGAAATTTGGAGTTATGGACGAGTTATTGGCTAAAATTTGTAAAAAAAAAGAAAATGGGAAAAACGGAAAATTTGTTGAAGATTTCATTCGATAAAGTTGACTTTTTATCAATAAAAATTATTTATTTAAACCTTAGCTACAATTGCTGAAATGAGAAATCGCAAGTAAAAAAGTTTGGCCTGAGAACGCCAAACTCTTGGGAGGCTTACATATACTAGCCTAGTACTTTCACCCTGACTTGGAATTTATCACTCCCTATATATATATGAAAAACATATTGCATTTTACAAAACAAACATTGTTAAAAAATTTGTATATGTAATTTTAATTAATTAAACTTTTACAAGTGAAAATGTATGATAAAGTTTTTTTGTGTACCAACCTTTCTTGTTTGCTTATAACGTCTAGTTATCCTATAGCAGTATGTGGTCAGGGTATAATGACTTTGTGCTGATGTTTGTAACTACCAAAAATATTTGACCTAGACCAACTTTTATTATTCCGATCGACTCAGAATCGCTTTCTGAGTCGATTTAGCGATGTCCGTCCGTCCGTCTGTCCGTCTGTGTGTCCATGCAGTGTTGCCATAATTTTTTTTAGAAAAACTGACAATTTCTGAAAAGAAAACCTTTTCTTAGTAAAAAAAAACTGTTTTAAAAAAATTTTTTTAATAAAATCACATAAAATCCATTTTTAATTCAATATTATTGAAACATAACATAAAAAACATATTTCCTTCAATCATATACATATAAAGAAATATACTTAAATCAATTTTTAGTTCAAATATATTGAAACATAACATAAATAATAAAAACTAAAAGTAAAAATAACATAACAAACATTTTCAATAAATTCACACTTTGAGATCTTTGTAAATTAATTAATTTTAGTTTTGTTCTAGTTGCCTTTTTTTTTATTAGATCAGAATCTTCTACAGTTTTTTGTAGCAATGGAACCAAGTGATCCATTGCCGAAAATGAAATGTTATGCTCGGCGCAGAAAGCTACCAAATGAACCTCAATATTACTCACTTTTGAATTGAAATTTCCTGCATCGTTGAAAAAAGTACTGGATCCAGTATGTAATTTAATTGCCTTTAATTGCTTTTAAATATTTGATTCCGCCTAGCGCTTTAATTCACAATTAAAAACTTTGCAAAAGGCCAAATTACTTTCAATTTTCCTTATCCAAGATTTTAATAATTCATGCTCTTCCCACGATTTGATGTAATCTGGTTTTTTTTTTTTTCGGGCACGAGGCACTAAGCGTATATCATCCTTGTTTCCTATGTTGGCATTTGATTAAATAAATAATTGGATATTACATACAATAAAAATTATTAAAAATAGACAACTTACCATTTTGTATTAAACATTTATTCATATTTAAAAAAAAACTTTAATGTAAAATTCAGAAAAAAAAAATTGAATTTATATGTAAATTGGCACTTCAATCAAAACAAATCGCAATAATATACTATAAATAATACATCGTTGCATTGATGCGTTAGAAGTTGGTAGTAATTAAATCATAATTTAAATTTGTTTTAAATCTAAACACATGTACCAAATAAATATATAATGAATATTAAAATAATACAAATAATTCCATATAAAATTAATTATATATATATTTCATTATAAATAAAAATAAAATAAAAATCTTCATTAATTTGAAAAAACTTTTTTTTTGGGAAAAAATCTGAAAAACTTTTCAGCCTTCAAAAAACTTCAGAAAAAAGATAAATCTTCACAAATGGCAACGCTGTGTCCATGTAAACCTTGTAATCAAACTACAAGTAGCAAATGTGAACATATTTTAATGGAAATTGGTGTGTAAGGCTCTATTAGCCATAGCATGAACGCTATTGAAATTTACGAAATAGGTGCATGTTCAGACATAGTCCCCATACAAATGACACTTTTAAAATCGACTTAAATTGCCATAATATCCAAATTATCATATAGATCTCGGTCAAATTGAGTTTATGTGTGTTTATTACACCCATTAATCAGTAGTCCAAAAATAAACCCTATAGGACAATTCTTAGTCATAGTCCCCATATAAAGCTACTTGCCGATCTTCACTTAAATCTACAAAAAAACATAAATATTGCACAGATTTTTCTCAAATTTGGTTTGTATATGTTTTTACAAAAAATAAGTGACCTTACCAAATATGGTCGGGATCAGTCCATTTTTCGACATAGTCCCCATATACATAAATATAGTATTCGATATGAACTTTTCCATATTTAAAGGAATTAATAACAATGCCACTCAAATTAAGTTTATGCATATATTCTATATCCAATTAGTTGGGCCTATGAGATGGGGTCTCTAAGCGCATGGTATAGGGTATCGTATAGCGATCTAGGCCGACTATAATTTTCTTACTTGTTTTTCTGTTTACTTGAGATAACTAATTCTGCTACACAAATCTTTTGAACTAATATACAATAATTCGAAAATATAAAAGATTGAAATTCATATCGCAGATTTGATTTATTGTTATCTTTAACTACAACAATATCATCATCGTCAACATTAACAGCACAGTAGCAAAAGGAAGACAAATGGGGGGGAGAGGACGGGGGGCGCAACAGCATCATCATTGAAATGTGTTACAAATCGCATACAATTGGAAAATTGTGCAAACACACCATCAACCTCAGTAACAACAAACACATGGCCAACATTCATCCATGAACATACTGTATTGTATTAGGGTGGCCCTTCATTATATGGAGGAAAAAAAAAAAGTGTTCAAACTCTCGATCTCACCCCCCCAGAAATATGCGAATAGCAAAAAAAAACTGAGAAATACAAAGTTTTGGGCCAATCAAAAAACATTAAGTCGTGCCTCAACGCGATTGAAAATTTCAAGTGTATTTATATGGGGAAAATATGACTTTTTTCAGATTTTACGGAAATTTCGTTCTATAGTTTAATTTTTTCAACAAGTTGTTATATGAATCGATATCAGTATCAGTCTCTATACTTATAAGTCCTCAGATATGAAGTATTGTTTTATTACCACGTTGTTAAACTATTGCGAAATGAGGCCAAAAATAGGAAATTTTTTTGATAAAATTTTTAAAACTCCTTTTTTAGGTTTTAAAAAATTCAGGGACCGAAAATAAGAAAATTTCAAGTATGGGGGAAAATATGACTTTTTTCATATTTTATGAAAATTTCGTCCTATAGTTTAATTTTTCCGACAAGTTGTTATATAATTCGGGATCAGTATTAAATTGCCCTTTCAAGAAGCTATAAAGCTTCAAAATCGAATAAAACCTCGCCAAGAAATAGCAAATGTCCCAGACCACTTTTGTGCTAAAAAAAACTAGCTTATGAAATTTGATGGCATTTTTTCAAGAAATTGATTAAAGTCATAATTTCCTTTTGGTCTCTATACTTATAAGTACTCAGATATGAAGTATTGTTTTATTACCTCGTTGTAAACCTATTGCGCATTGAGACCGAAAATGGGAAATTTTTTTGATAAAATTTTGAAAACTCCTTTTTCAAGTTGTAACAAATTTTCTTAAACAAAATTTTAAAAACTGGATCTAAACCTTAAGGTTTTGTTAAATACAAGTTACAGATTAACTGTGTTAGTTTTTACGTAAATTTCATGCCAGAATTTGTTTGAGAAGTATTTTATTTTTGCGGATTCCGAGAAAAATGGGATTTTAGTAAAACATACTGTAAATGTACTCTTTCTAAATACTTTGTAACAAAAATTCATCACTTTTCTACTTTTAAATGTTTTTTATCTTAATAGCCTAGGGTTTCGGAAAAAATAATTATGACCCCATTAGCACTTTTTTAATTGGGGTCACATATGACCCCATGCTAATAAAAGACAATTTATTCAAAAAATTCAAATATTTTGTAAGTGCTGTTGAATTTTTAGATCCGATGCTTAAAATATAATAACCAACGTTAACTCATTATTGGCGAAGGCCAGCTTTGGATTTTAAGATATTTTTAAATAAAAATGACCGAAGACGATTTTTTCCATTAAACTCGATGAAATCTCTATTTAGAATTTAAGAAAAATGATTTGGTTAATTTTTATTTATTTAACCCTTCAGTGCTCCTGGGATCAAAATAATCCATTGTGATATATGTTTGGTGCAATTATCTGCTTATTGCTCACGAATATAAATTCATGTTCCTGTGAATAAATTGTCTTTTATTAGCTTTGGGTTATATGTGGGTCTTCTTATTTTATTTCGAAAAATATAGATACTTTCTGTACGTAAAATAATTTTATAATAAAATTGGTTAAAAGTTGTTTTAATTTGTATTCGGGAACAATAAGCAGATAATTGCACCAAAGATATATCACAATGGATTATGTTAATCCCAGGAACACTGAAGGGTTAAATAAATAAAAATTAACCGAATTATTTTTCTTAAATTCTAAATAGTGGTTTCATCGAGTTTAACAGAAAAACTAGTTTTCGGTAATTTTTTTAAATATCTTAAAATCCAAAGCTGGCCATGGCAAATAATGGGTTAACGTTCTCGGGTTTATCCCAAATTTTAGGATCGGAAGTTCTACACATTTGGTTATTATATTTTAAGCATCGCATCTAAAAATTCAACAGCACTTACAAAATATTTGAATTTTTGAATAAATTGTCTTTTATTAGCTTGGGGTCATATGTGACCCCAATTACAAAATGGCTAATGGGGTCATATTATTTTTTTCTGAAACCCTAGTCTATTAAGATAAAATATAACATTTGAAAGTAGAAAAGTGATGAATTTTTGATACAATTTTACTAAAATCACATTTTTCTCGAAATCCGCAAAAATAAAATCCTTGTCAAAAAATTCTGGCATATGGATTTACTTAAAAATTCACACACTTAATCTGTAACATGTATTTAACAAAACCTTAAAGTTTTAGATCCAGTTTTTTTAGTTTTGTTTAAGAAAATTTTTTAAAACTTGAAAAAGGAGTTTTCAAAATTTTAACAAAAACATTTCCCATTTTCGGTCCCAATAATAAAACAATGCTTCATATCTGAGTGCTAATAACTATAGAGACCGATAAGAAATTATGGCTTTAATCAATTTCTCAAATTTGAAAAAAATGCCATCAAATTTCATGCGCTAGTTTTTTTTTTTTAGCACAAAAGTGGTCTGGGGCATTTGGTATTTCTTGGCGAGGTTTTGTTCGATTTGGAAATTTTATAGCTTCTTGAAAGGACAATTTAATAGTGATCCCGAATTATATAACAACTTGTCGAAAAAATTAAACTGTAGAACGAAATTTTCGTAAAATCTGAAAAAAGTCATATCTTGCCCATATAAACACACTTAAAATTTTCAATCGACTAAATGTTTTTTGATTGGCTTAAAACTTTGTATTTCTCAGTTTTTTTTTTGCTATTCGCATATTTCTAGGGGGTGATACCGAGAGTTTCAACACTTTTTTTTTATTAAGGGCCACCCTAGTATTGTATTGTACTGGTATGTATGTAATAATTTGATAGACAAATTATATGAGAGTGTGTTTGAGTGTTCTTTACGGAGGCTTCTTAAATCATAATAAATTTTTATTAAATTTAATGCCTTGTGACGACAATTGTCACTGAAATTTGTGGATATCACACTGAGAATGATTAGTGTATAAACATACAAATATGCATACATGTTCATTCTATTTTACATATATTTTAACTGGATTCAATAACATAAAATATGAATAATATTCTTACAAATTATTTTTTGTTTTATTATTAAGACGTCATTATTATTTTTTTGTTTGTTATCAATAAAAAAAAAAAAATTAAAAAAAAAACAGAAAGTTTGGCTAAGATGTACGATATCAAATGTGTGTGTGTTTATAAAAATCAAACAACGACATCATTTGTCCACTCCATTGCTTTATATACGTAAATTATGTTTTTGTTTTTGTTATTACGAATAATCAAGTCAACGGTTCTGGCGAAAATTAACAAGTTTATATTGACGTTTCGCAAAATTGGTAATCATTAAATATATAAGCAAATTTATAACGTCAATCTCCGCAACCATGAGCTATGGGCCATGTTTTTATTTTGTTGTCAAGTTTTGTTTTCTTTTTCCAAAAAAAAAAAAAATGTTTATCAATATTATTATTTCTAGTGATAATATTATCATTCTTATATGTATATATATGAATATGTATGTATATACAAATAAGTATATACTACAACGTTTTTTTTATAATTTACCTTGATTTATTTATAACCTATGGCACCCTATGAGTTTGTGCTGATGATGTAGATCTATCTGTTCGATTTGGATGAATTTGCTGAGTTTGTCCATCCGTTATTTATCTTCTCCATTTGTTTATGTTAACTTTCAGATCAAAGTTTCATTCGGTATTATGAAGGATCGGATTGATGTACTGAATGTATTCAAATCAAATGTGTGTCGCTCAAATAATGTTTGCTCAGCACAAATTATGCATTGAATAATTTGTATCGTTATTGATACTTTATTTGTTCCACACACAATACTTCACTTGTCCTACACACAATGTATGCATTGTTGGTTAGTGAAGTACTCTATAGTACGAGTACACTACAATATTTATCGAAGATATGAAGATATGTATTTACAAAAATTGTTGGTGTATCTGATTAATTTACGACACATGACATATTTCCGTAGCTGATCTTTTTGTCGACCTAGACCGATTATAACGCTCTTTTCCCAAGGAAAAGCTAAAAGTTAAGTGTTAATTTCACTGTTTTTGTTACTGATTTAAAAGTTTTTTTTTTTCATGACATTTTTATTTATTGTTTCGATTACTTTGAATAATCAGTAACACGTGTTATTTTTATGGTTGCAAATTGTTATACAATTAACTGTGTTTATACGTTATTTTTATATCCAGAATAATAGAATAATTTTCTGGGTCAATTTAGCGATGTCCGCCCAACCATCCGTGATGAACTTTAGTTATAAGCTTTTACCGACTTTATGACTGTAATACTTTAATCAAATTGGTGAAGATCAGAGCGACTAAAGTGGTCGTAAATATTTATTAGAGTGGGTCAAATCGTAGGGGGCCGAAAAAATCTCCATGGGCTCATCGCGATTCTGGTACCATGAGCAATAACACAAGTATTTTTGCCCCAGGAACCATACATAATTTTATATGGGGTACCCATATACGACATAAATCGTTTTTTTTTATCGAAATTTTGGAGGGTTCGAAAATGATTTTAGAATCGCGATGAGCCCATGGAGTAAAAATAATTGGCCAACCCTAATATATGGGGGATTTCATGTCAAGTGCACCAACTTTTGAAACCGATGTCTTCCGATCGGGAAGAAATTTGCACCAAGGTTAGTCCTATCGGATAGTAGTTTAGACACAATTTTTCAGCAAGTCAAGAGCTCTCTAAGTTAGAGGGGATCAAAATTTGACATTTTGGCCAAACAGGTGTTTTTTCTCATCCATGTAACTTATTACCTATTGTTCTTAGAAACTTTTCTCCCAAATAGTTAAGATAGCTATTTCTTCAATATTTCGGAAAAAATACTTAAAAAAAAAAAAAAATTTGTAGTCTTTTTTTTTTTTTTTGCTAAATTAAAGCATTTTTTTTTGCCTTTTTTTCAAAAAGGGCATTTTTTTTTCTTTTTTTTTCATAAGAAAGCTTAGGATTTTTCCTTTAAGAACTTTTTTGTCGCTTAGTGGGATGGGAGTGGGATATCTATCAAAATAAATGTTTTGTAACTCAAGACAACGGTTTTTCAATTTTTCACAAATGCACTATTTTTAATTTTTTCCTATTTGTGTGTAAAACCTTACAAATAAAACTTATACTGAGAAACTAGACAAACTAAACTTTCCGAAGGTATATAACACACCTAACTAAAATTTTATACCCTCGATACTGTAATACCCAGAATATGTTAACCTCAGGAAAAAAAATCGCTTTTTTTCTATAGAAATGTTGAAAAATTATTATTTTTTATTTATTTTTAATAATAATTAAATTAATGTATAATAATAATATTAAAAATAAAAAGATAAATAATTTATTAAAATTTAATCTTAATTGCATTAGATCCATTTATATCATAACTATTTTTATACTTAATTTATTGTAGCTGATGAAGTATTTAAGTCTTGTAAATTTTTAAATACCCAGTCTTTCATCCAGCTTTTTTGTCGCCTTTATTTACTGCGTTTTTTTGTCAATCCTTTCTTGGCGTTACAAGGTTCAGCTGTTGATTTCGCTGCTGGTTTATTTGTTGTCTTTGGAAAGAAATCGCATTGAATAGAGGCAGAAAACTTTTTCAACTTGAGTCTTCCATCGACAAGCGGTATAAAAGCATGGTATTGAGCGGTGCCATCGATTGTTACCGCAGCATCGAATCTGCTCTTCAGTGTTTTCAATGTTTCCTGATGATCCTCTTTGCTACTAAAAACTATTTTAGTTTCTTTACAATAACTCTTTGCCCAATGGAATAAAGCAGTCGCATCTAAGATGCGATCTTGATGAGAGCACTGGAGGCTATACTTCGCTGCATTTCTTTTAAGGTTTGCTCCAATACCATCACATGCTCCTTTACCATGAGCAGTAGGATGAAAATGCCACTCAGCTGACATTCCAAAATCTTTTTCATGAGCCATAAGATTTGCGAAGCAACTTTTGTTTTTAAAATGTTGACGAGCTCCGTCCGAAACGTAGTATACCTTCCTTACTGTAAATTTAGATTTTAGATATTTTAGTATTATCTTCTGGTACTCATAAACTGCAACGGTATCATGTTTTAAATCGTCGGATATGATTGCCATACTTTTCTGTTCCAGTTTTTCATCTTTCATGTAGTAAATAACTACTGTGAATATAGTTACTTGGTCGTTATTGAAGTGGAATGCTTGTATGGCATCCTGATGAATATATTTATAGTTTTCTGCGAAATCATATGAAATAACGAATTCACCAGACTTCAAATGTATCTTCAAATCCTTGAAGAATGACCATTGCTCTTTGACTAAAAAGTCATGGGTTCTCAAGTTTAGCAATCCTGTACACATTTCTTCCACAAAATCATCCACATTTAAAATGATTGTTTTCAATGTGCATCTGTCAGTTTGAATCCAAGAATCAAATTTGACCTCCTCTATATATTCTCGATCTAAAGAGTTGATTAAATTTTCTTTGATGAATGTGGTTTTCGGGCAATTGGTACATTCACCTAAGTGGCAAGAAGTTGTTGCATTAGGACACATAGTCAATTTAAAGCAATCGCGGTAATCGTGTAAATCTTCTGCCGAATCATCTGTTAAATACTTTAAGTTGATTTCCTTCAACATCAGTTTAACATTTTCATGGTAAATGCAAACGCATACTGTGTGAGTTCCGCTGCTTTCTGCCAAAACGCAATGTTTTGGCCTCATTTGGGTTAATTTCGTGAAGCCAATTCTAACATCCTCGTGTTCAGATTGAAATGTTGCAAATAACTCTTTCACGTTATGTTATGAAGGTATGTTATATACCTTCGGAAAGGTTAATTTGTCTGGTTTCTCAGTATAAGTTGTATTTGTAAGGTTTTGGACACAAATCGGAAAAAATTCAAAATAGTGCATTTGTGAAAAATTGAGAAACCGTTGTCTTGAGTTACAAAACATTTATTTTGATTGATATCCCACTCCCATCCCACTAAGCGACCAAAAAGCTCTTAAAGGAAAAATCCTAAGCTTTCTTATGAAAAAAAAAAAATGCCCTTTTTGAAAAAAGGCAAAAAATGCTTTAATTTAGCAAAAAAAAAAGTAAATTTTTTTTTTTAAAAGTATTTTTTTCCGAAATATTGAAGAAATAGCTATCTAAACTATTTGGGACAAAATTTTCTAAGAACAATAGGTAATAAGTTACATGGATGAGAAAAAACACCTGTTTGGCCAAAATGTCAAATTTTTATCCCCTCTAACTCAGAGAGATCTGGACCGATCATATTGAAAAATTGTGTCTAAACTACTATCCAATAGGACTAACCTTGGTGCAAATTTCATCCCGATCGGAAGACATCGGTTTCAAATTACATATTTTTTTTTTTTTTAATTTCAATACGTGCCGGTCGGATTATTGTGACACTGGATGTAAAACTTTAGTGCGCAAAATTTGAGCCAAATCGGACAATGTTTTGTGGACGCGCATTCAGTTCAAAATTCAAATATGCATTTTTATGTAAAAATTACAAAAATAAATAATTAAATTAATTAATAAACCATAATGTAGAGTAAATTATCTTTCTATAAAACAAAAAAATCTATTATCGGTTTAAAAACCGCCAAGTTATATCAAGTTCCCCAGGCAATAAATGCGCCACAGACCACTTGATTAAGAAAATCGAGCTCACGTTCTTAAAGACATTGAAATAATTTACAACAAGAAAATTTTTGCATTCTCCTGATCCCAAAATGATCTTATATAAAATATTTTGCATCTCGTCTATTGTTATGCCGTTCTAAATTAATGTCAAAACGGTACTTATTTTTTAGCACTATTTATTTCAAAATCTCCAATTTTACTTTTTCGAAAATTTTTTTCAAGAAATTTACCGAAATCAATGATTGGACTTTAAGGTCGTGTTAATAAAATATTGTAGGTATTCTGTTCTTAATTTGGCAAGGGCAGCGTTTTTATTTCAGCGGATTTCAAGAAAAATGTGATTTTGCATACTTTTTCAACTTTTAGGCTACATCTTTTTGGTGTTTTCATATTTCAAATATATTTTGTCAAAATATTAGACTACTTGATATTAGTTCTCAATCTTGTAAATTAAGGTAAAATTGAATATATATATATTTGTGGAAGGATTTCGATAAAGCTTGTTGATAAAATTTTAATAATTCTAAAAAATAATATTCTGGACTTATTTTCTGAAATTAACCCATGGGGTACTCTTGATGTCAAATTGACTCTTTTTGAAAATCTATAAATATTTTCTTCATAATATATAAAAATCTTTAAATTAATAAAAGAGTTTTTGACCCATTTTTTGGATCAAAAATGTATTTTGTTAAAAGTTTCCCCTGTATTATCACTCACTGTATATAAAAATATTCAAATTACATATTCGTTTTGCAAATTTTTTTTTCTGCTCACGCTCTCACCGTTACTGATTTAATCATTCTAAAATCTCTTTTTATGGATGTTTTTAAGAATAAATTTCGATTCAATAAAATATGGTAAATGATTTCTTTCTTTCGTCTAAGGTGAATCCAGAACTAAAAATTTAATTGTGAGATGTTTAAATTATTAATATACTATATATTTATGGAAGGATTTCGATAAAGTTTGTTGATAATATTTTAATAATTCTAAAAAATAATATTCTTAACTTATTTTCTGAAATTAACCCATGGGCTACTCTTGATGTCAAATTGACTCTTTTTGGAAATCTATAAATATTTTCTTTATAATATTAAAAATCTTTAAATTAATAAAAGAGTTTTTTGATCGAATTTTTTGGATGAAAAATGTATTTTGTTAAAAGTTTCCATTGTATTATCATTCACTGTATATAAAAATATTCTAATTACATATTCGTTTTGGAATTTTTTTTTCTGCTCACGCTCTCTCAGTATAACGTGAATCATTCTAAAATCTCTTTTTATGGATGTTTTGAAGAATAAATTTCGATTAAATAAAATGTGGTAAAGGATTTCTTTCTTTCGTTGAATGTCAATCCAGAACTAAAAATTTTATTGTAAGATGTTTAAATTATTTTTGCCAACGTATTTATTTATTAGTCAAGATTGTTGTTGTTCATTTAACTTAAATCAAAATTTGTCCCAAGCTTAGTAACTTAAAAAATATAATGACGTGTGGAGGCTGAATTTCGATCACAATCACTGCCGATCACATGTGATTAATTTGAAGATCTCAAATTCTACGTCAATTTAATATTTATTGAAAATCAGACCATCTAAGGAAATTCCAATAGTTATATGGGTTTTATTAAAAAACAAAATAATTTAACAGCATTAAGGCAATTCTTTCAGCAGATGAATTTGTAAACTTAAATTTTCGAAAATAAATAGAAAACATGTGATTCTTTGTATATAAACAAATCCGACTAGATAAATTGGTCATGAATAAACATGACATATTTTTTAAGCTATGTTTATTTTTTCTAATAAACTCATTAAAGAAATTAATTGACCTACGAGTATGTATAAATAAATAAATAAAAAAATAAAAAATAAAAAGCAAAACAAACATGTTTGTTTCTTCTACTCGTATGAACTCAACAACCCAAAAAAGATTAAATAAATTAAAAAAAAAAAAAAAATTAGTTAAATAATTTATTAATCACAGGGTTGTTTTCATTAAATCGTAATTAAAGAAATAAGTTGTCAAATTTTCCAGCTAATAGTTTGGAAAAAGTTGATGTTTGCTTTCCTTCAATAAAAGACACCAGCGATTTTTGGTGGCCACTTTATGAAAATGTTTAAATTGTGAACTTACAGCAAACTTTTGTAAAATTATTAATTTTCAAGTTTAAATGCCTGGTTGAATGATGTTCTAATGTATCATCATGTACATTTTGTTTTTTACTTATATGAGTACATTAAATTACTAAGCTTTACTTTAAAACAATTTATCTTAATTCAAAATGTCAACAAAATATAAATGGTAATTTTTTAGACAAATAATAAAAATAAGAAAAACATTTACAGTTGTGTCTTTAAAGATTTCTGTTGAGAAAATGTACATGAGTTGTTTTTTTTTTTAACTATAATACAAGGTCAGTCTGCTGGTGTGATTAGGAAACGCAAAAAAATCTAATTCATTCTTGAAAATAAAGTACTAAAACAAAAAAATTTCATTGTAAAATTAAAAAAAAAAATTATTGTTGCTAGGGTTAAAATAAATATCTTTGAAAGACTCTTTGAATTTATCTGAATTGTTACTGAGTTGATACTTCCATAAATACTGGATGAATTAATTATGTCGACTTAGCAATGTTCGTTCGTCTGTCTGTAGGCTTTTTCATGCAAACAAGTTTAATTACACACTTCAGGTAGAAAATAATTTGTTTTTTCGAATGAAATCTGGAAACTTGTTTGGATTTGCGCACACCGCCTAAAAATTATTTCATTCAAAAAAGAAATTCATATTAATTACACGGTGCTACACTGGAAAATAACTTGTCAATTACAATTTTTTTTTTTTTTTTTTTTGTAGCACCGTGTTATGATTGTTAATTACACCCAATACCAATATGATGTCAGGGTAAAATGCGTTAGTGCTGTAAATATCCAAAATAAATCACTTTATATTTCACCGATCGACTCAGAATCATTTTTTTGTTTTTTTAATTTTTTAATTTTTTTAATTTAAAATTTTTAAATTTTTTAATTTTAATTTTTTTAATTTTTTTTTTTAATTTTTAATTTTTAGTTTTTAGAATTGAATTTAGAATGGATTTAACATTGTCCGTCCGTCCGCCTGCCTGCCTGTGTGTTCCATATAAACCTTGTAATCAAAATAAATACAGGTTGCAAATAAGAATATATTTTGATGGAATTTGGTATATTAGATTTTATCGACCATAGGACGAAAACTATTAAAATTGATGAAAATCGGTGCATCATATTATATACATATATGATATATAAAATATGGTGTATGTATGTTAAGGTGGCCCTTTATTATATGGAGGGAAAAAAAGTGTCCAAACTCTCGGTCGCACCCCCTAGAAATACGCGAATAGCAAAAAAAACTGAGAAATACAAAGTTTTCGGCCAATCAAAAAACATTTAGAGGTGGCTCAACGCAACTGAAAATTTCAACTGAATTTATATGGGGAAAATATGACTTTTTTTTTCAGATTTTACGAAAATTTCGTTCTATAGTTCAATTTTTCCAACAAATTGTTATATAATTCGGGATAAGTATTAAATTATCTTTTCAAAAAGCTTTAAAACTTCAAAATCGAATACAAACTCGAAAAGAAATAGCAAATGCCCCAGACCACTTTTGTGCCAAAAAAAAACTAGGTCGTGAAATTTGCTGGCATTTTTTTCAACTTAGAGAAATTGATTAAAGACATATTTTTTTGTTTCTATACTTATAGTTATACAGATATGAAGAATTGTTTTATTACCACTTTGTTAACCTATTGCGCATAGAGACCGAAAATAGGAAATTTTTTGATAAAATTTTTAAAACTCCATTTTCAAGTTTAAAAAAATTTTCTTAAACAAAATTTAAAACAATGGATCTGGCACTTTAGGGTTTTGTTAAATACACATTACAGATTATCTGAGTGAATTTTTAAGTAAATCCCTATGCCAGAATTTTTTTGACAAGGATTTTATTTTTGCGGATTTGGAGAAAATTGGGATTTTTGTAAAGTATTCTGTAAATGTACTCTTTCCAAATACTTTGTGTCAAAAATTCATCACTTTTCTACTTTTAAATGCTATATTTTATCTCAATTGTCTAGGGTTTCGGAAAAAAATTATATGACCCCATTAACCCTTTTGGGATTGGGGTCACATATAACCCCAAGCTAATAAAAGACAATTTATTGAAAAAATTAAAATATTTTGTAAGTGCTTATGAATTTTTAGATGCGACACTTAAAATATATTAACGAAATGTGTAGAACTTCCGTTCGTAAAATTTGGGATAAGTCCGAGAACGTTAACCCATTATTTGCCAAGGTCAGCTTTGGATTTTAAGATATTTTTAAATAAAAATTCCCGAAAACGAGTTTTTCTATTAAACTAGATGAAACCACTATTTAGAATTTAAGAAAAATAAATCTGTTAATTTTTATTTATTTAACCCTTCAGTGCTCCTAGAATCAAAATAATCCATTGTGATATATCTTTGGTGTAATTATGTGGTTATTGCTCGCGAATATAAATTAAAACAACTTTTAACTAATTTTGTTAAAAAATTATTTTATGTATAAAAACTATATATATTTTTCTAAATAAAATAAGAAGGCCCACAAATGACTCAAACCTAATAAAAGACAATTTGTTATATAACAATTTGTCGGAAAAATTTAACTAAAGAATGAAATTTTCGTAAAATCTGAAAAAAAAGTCATATTTTCCCCATATAAACACACTTGAAATTTTCAATCGCGTTGTATTTCTCAGTTTTTTTGCTTTTCGGATATTTCTAGGGGGTGCGATTGATAGTTTGAACACTTTTTTTTATTAAGGGCCACCCTAATGTATGTGTATTATACCCACTAATCAGAAGTCAAGAAGTATATCCTGTTGGACAGACTTCACTTAAATCCATAAAAAACAAAATTTGTCGAAACAGTGGACTGAAATGGGATAGTCGTGTCAAAAGAAGGCGAAGTCAGTTCCATCTGATTTTTGGGAGATAATTTTTATTGATTATATTCAGGAAGGAATAACAATCAACGGCAAGTATTATGCTAACTTATTGCAGCTTTTAAGTGATGAAATTAGGGGAAAAGGCCGCATTAGGCGAAAAAGAACGCGTTGTTTCATCAAGACAATGCACCAACTCACACATTCACTATTGCCATGATCAAAATCCATGAAGTTAAGCTCGAATTGCTTCATCAGCACCTTATTCGCCAGAGTTAGCTCTCTCGTATTATTTTCTATTTCCAAACTTTAAGAAATGTTTCGGTGGGTGAGTACAGCGTTTGATAGCAATATCTCACCGCTTAAAAAAAAAAAAAAAAAAAAAAAAAAAAAAAATTAGGGAATTTTTGAGATATGGCTATTTAAGCCATTTTTCGCGAAGTCTCAATAGTATTTTTTTTACGATTTTTTTTTTGTTTTTTATGCTATTATACCCTCCACAACACTATGCGTGGGGTATATATAAGTTTGTAATTCCGTTTGCAGCGTAATGAAAAATGCATTTGCGATCCCATAAAGTATATATATTCTTGATCCTTATAACAACTCGAGTCGATATAGCGATGTCCGTCTGTCTGTTGAAATCACGCTCATTCATAAAATAAACCATTTACCTGGATAAGGTTACAATAATATTGTTTGTCATCGGGCATCATCGTGCCGAGATATGTCCAAAAAGATGAAGACACCTCTAAAAAATTTAAAAATTCAGTGTGTTTGTCTAAATAATTTAGTATTAAGTTTATCAAATTATCAAATTGTTGCTTCTTAAAATATTTTATTGGCATATGTTATAAAAATATTGCAATAAGAGCAGATGTTAATGTGAACGTAAAACCGATGTCGAAGGTACCAAAGATTCGGCACGACCGAATTATACACTCTTACATTTAAAAGAAATATTCATGTGAGTCCGATCACAAGGGAGATGTGTAAAGATCTAAAAATTAAAGCATTTTTTAAGTTGGTAGTACTTATACTTTCGATATATTATTTTCAATTATTCAATTAAAAGTAATAAAACTTTCAATATTGTACATACGATTTGTCTTAATGCTCACAGCGTAACATGTTACGCGTAAGATGTTACGCTCACATATTACGCTGTTTTTGTGACTGTATTGTGAAATAGAAAATTACCCCCCTGCGCGTATAGATGTTTACACATCAAAAATTTTTTTTGACAATTTTTTTTTACGATTTTTGTTTTCTTTTTTCGATAAAAAGAAAAATAGTTGGACTTGAAAGTACTCAATAAACCCTATTGAAAGAAAAAAAAAAATCGTTGTAGCGGTTTTATTATTATTTTTTTTTTGCCCGAAATCGCTTTAGACTGGGCTAAACCTGGCAACGTTCGAAAGGAAATAATCTACGGATGAACTTTTAATGGATATTCATTCCTCTCGAAAACTTTTTAAAATTTGGGTTTTCTTGAAGAAGTTATTCTTCTCAAATTTTAACTTTTTCCCCAAGTTTTCAAATACTTCAATCTTATTGTAAGTTCTTGTTGGATATAAAATGACCGAAGTAAATTGAACTCTTTAAATAAAATTACGTCAAATTTACCATTAACAAAAAATAAATTGATGGTTTCACCAAAGGTACATGCGGTTTTTTTTTATCATGCACGTGAATTTTGTTCTAAAACCAATTCCAGTTTGGAACCGTGGAGTGAACAAGACAACAAGAATCAGATTTAAAAGAGCTCCTTATGATTCTCGTTATGCGGAAATGTCGAAAAGAGTTATTTCTGAATACAATTTGCTACATATTTTAAATAATTTAATTCGTTAATTATTAGTTTTATTATTAATTTTAATTAATATTTTTATTTATTATTAATTTTTATCATTAAATGAATTAGAAAAAAAAAAAAACTAATGCATAAAAACCAAGTTTTTATTATACTCCCTTTCTTTTTTTAGGACTTTTTTATGGTTGCTAATTTAAAGGAATCGTTAAAATTTCGAAAAATCCATTATACTATAATTAAATTTTTTTTAACCAAAATTTGTTACATAATTTTTAAAAATCGATCCAAAGTTTTTTTCGGTATCATGCCCATTGATCCGATCCGCCCATTTTTTGGGTGATTACTCACATTAATAACTCATGAACTCAAAGTCCCAAGGCTTATTCTGTTATAGTAATACAGTTATATGATATTAAATATTTGCTTTGTATGGGGGGTGCCACGCCCATTGTAACGATCCCGCCCATTTTTTGCGACTACTCACATTAATAACTCATGAACTCAGACGAAGTTCTAAGCTTTATTTATTGCAGTTCTTCAGATATGGGTTAAACCATCTGAACTCAACTTAAAATATGGCTGTTTTTTACATCACTGTTTCCAAATTGGCTGAATTTTGGCAGGATTAAAGTGTATCCGAGAGATAAGAAAAATCCTAAATTTAAGTTCACTGACGCATCTGGATCCGGAAATATGAGGTCTTGAATATCGGGAAAAACTAAAAATGTACAAAGTTGTACTTACTTAATTATCATTTTCTTGATTAATATTGTAGTGACGCAACTTATCAAGGTCGCATTTGAAAGGTTAATTAATTACCTTTAATTTGATATACAACATGATTTTTTTTTTTTTTTTTTGGAAAGGTCAAAGGTCACATCTCTTGACCTATAATTCGGGAGGCTATAGCTGTAAAAACGACAATTTTAAAAATCTGAAAAAAATATATGTTTAAGATTGGTTCCTTCCCTAAAGTTCCAAAAAATTTCAGACTGGGGGTATGCTTGGATCCAGAAATATTTACCATAGAGTAAAGGTAGATATTTAACAAGTGAATTATTATTATTATGAATGCTGTTGTTGTTGGCGTTGTTGACATTATTATGATGAATGCTGTTGTTGTTGTTGGCGTTGTTGACATTATTATGATGAATGCTGTTGTTGTTGTTGTTGTTGACATTATTATGATGAATGCTGTTGTTGTTGTTGTTGTTGTTGGCGTTGTTGACATTATTATGATGAATGCTGTTGTTGTTGTTGTGGTTGACATTATTATGAAGAATGCTGTTGTTGTTGTTGTTGTTGTTGACGTTGTTGACATTATTATGATGAATGCTGTTGTTGTTGTTGTTGTTGTTGGCGTTGTTGACATTATTATGATGAATGCTGTTGTTGTTGTTTAGTTTTATTATAAATGTTTTCAATTACAAATTTGCTATCAGCGGAATAAATTTTAGCTTGTAATTGTGTTTTTGAAATTGGTATGAAGCTGTGCTGCTTTTGAGTTCCCGGAATTGTACGTAATCCTATAAATCTATCAGTTAGCAATTTCTCTTCTTCTTCATAATCTTTTTCCGTTAAATATGCAAAGTTGCAGTTCTGAAGAGTTTGCTGACACCAATTATACAAGTGGAGAGGAGTAGTTATCTGATCTTCGAATGGACGTTGCAAGCTGGCTCTTCGTTGGCTTTACCGTTCCCCCAAGACCATCACTAGGTCCTTTGCCGTGACTGGTAGCAAAGAAATGCCACTCAGCGGAACAATTAAAATCTTCGCTATGATGGCATAAATTGGCAAAGTTTTTTTTATTTTTAAATTGAGCAGAAGAACCGTCCGAAAAATAAAAAATTTTCTTTGGTATTTTCAAAAACTTGTTTTTTAAAAACTCATTTAGGTGGCGATGAAATAAATGAACTGCTATGGTATTATGTATTAGACAGTCTGATATTATTATAAAATTTGTAGTTTCTAATTTTCCATTTGATTTGTAATAAATTGCTATTGGGTATAGTGTGGCCTGGCTATTATTCCATAAAAAGCCTTGCACAGAGTCCTGAACCACAAAAGTTGCATTTTCGGAGAAGTCGCAAATTACTAAATACTCATTTTCTTCCAACGCAGACTTTTTGTGAGCCATAAATGCACCCTGCTCTTTAGATACGAATGTATGGGGTAGAAGAGTTTGCAGTTTTTCGCATAAAGAATCCAGAAAAGAATCAGTTTCTTTAATAATAGTTTCCAAAGAGTCTCTATCTACACTTATCCACTGTTTATATATGATTTCAGCAATTTCATTTTCTAATAATAATTCACCAAGTTTCTCTTTAAAATTTTGTATATCTGGACACATGCTACATCTGCCAAGGTAGCAATTTGGTGATGGGGGATTGCATATAAGTCTTTTTAAACAATCTTTATAAGTTTCCAGCACAAAATCCTGCACATTTTCTGTCAATTTTTTCAGGTTTATTGCGTGGAGCATTAGTTTTGTATTTTGATGTATTTTACAAACACATACATTATGGCTTCCTGACGCATCTGCTAGAACCACATTTTTTGGCCGAAGTTCACAAAATTTCATAAACAGTAACAGTAACAGTAACAGCACCGACTTTTTAAATATCTACCTTTACTCTATGATAAATATTTCTGGATCCAAGCATACCCCCAGTCTGAAATTTTTTGGAACTTTAGGGAAGGAACCAATCTTAAACATATATTTCTTTCAGATTTTTAAAATTGTCGTTTTTACAGCTACAGCCTCCCGAATTATAGGTCAAGAGATGTGACCTTGGACCTTTCCAAAAAAAAAAAAAATCATGTTGTATATCAAATTAAAGGTAATTAATTAACCTTTCAAATGCAACATTGATGAGTTGCGTAACTATAATACTTTTCAAGAAAATGATAATTAAGTAAGTACAACTTTGTAAATTTTGACCTTTTTTACGATTTTCAAGACCACATATTTCCGGATACAGAAGTGCCAGTGCCCTCAAACTTTGCACTTATTTTAGTTCTGTAATAATCTGTCTTCCTACGAAAAATCATACAATTTGGAGAAGGTAGTGTACACCCATTGGTTGATTTGACATGGAATTACCTATATATGACATTAAATATTTACTTTGTATGGTGGTGCCACGCCCATTGAAATGAACCCGCCCATTTTTTCACGAGTACTAACATTAATAACATATGAACTCACAGAAAGCCCCAAGGCTTTCACTATTATAGTACTCCAGTTATACGATATTAAATATTTACTTTGTATGGGGATGCCACGCCCACTGATCGTATGCAGACCATTTTTTTTTAGATAATTTTTATCGTCGTCACGAGTCTGCCTGCAAAGTTTCAGTTCGATTGGCTCACGGAAAAATGGTTAAAAGTCATTATGCAGACAATATGACTTAAAATAAAAATGAAATAAAAATTAATACTATTAAAAAAAAAAAAACAATTAAACATTAATATAAAACTTGAAAAAAAAAAAATACAAAAACTGCAACGAACGGCTGCTCGCAAACAGCTACAACGATTTTTTCTTTTTATAGCCTATACCACTATGACTTTGTGCTGCTGTTTGTAACTACCAAAAATATATGACCTAGACCCATCTTTTATTATACTGATCGACTCAGAATCACTTTTTGAGTCGATTTAGCGATGTCCGTCCGTCCGTCCGTCCTTCGTCCGTCTGTCTGTCTGTGTTTCCATGTAAACCTTGTAATCAAACTACAGATCGCAAATATGAATATATTTTGATGAAATTTGGTATATAAGCTTTTATCGGCCATGGGATGAACGTTATTGAAATTGGTTAAATTCGATCCATGTTCAGACCTAGTCCCCATACAAATGACCCCTATTAAATCGACATAAATTGCCATATGATCCAAATTATCATATAGATCTTAGTAAAATTGGGTTTGTATGTGTTTATTGTATCCATTAATCAGTAATCCAAAAATAACCCCCATTGGACAATTCTTAGTCATAGGCCCCATATAGAGCTGCTTCCCGATCTTCACTTAAATCGATCAAAAAAACAAAAATATTGCACAAATTTTTCTCAAATTTGGTTTGTGTATATTTTTTCAAAATATAAGTGACTTTACTAAATATGGTCAGGTTTGGTCCATTTTTTTTACCTAGTCCACATATAAATATAGCACCCGATATGAACTTTTTCATATCTGCAGCCAAAAAAATTAATAACAATGCCACTCAAATTTGGTTTTTGCTTATATTCTATATCCAGTTAGTTGGACCGAAGAGATAGGGTTTCTAAACCATGGTATAGGGTATCGTATGGTCGGTCTTGACCGACTATAATTTTCTTACTTGTTTTTTTATATCAATAGCGTTTTTGTTACAAAAAGAAAAAATAAATTCTTTGTCTTCGCGAAATATCGCTTAAATCGCCTTATCTCGAAAATTCCCTTAGCGATTTTTTCTTTGTGAAAGCGGTAATAAATATAGTGCTATCAAACCCTAAACTCACTTTTTGTGGAGTATTTTTTTTCAGTATTTCGTCAATTCCACCCAGGTGTGAGAAGAAAGTTGTGATGGTTGTCATTTATTTTTGAAGAGAGGATTCACTAGATTATTAAATGAATTTTTATTTTTCACGAAAGTTCGTAAATTTTTTAAGCTTTTGTTTTCAGATTTCTTTAAATTAGCAAAAAAAAAAAATCTAAAATGAAATAAAAACAGTTCGTAGCTTTATTGATCTACATCTTTCAAAATTTAACTATAAGAATATTTTTTTTAGATCAATTTCGAGAAAGGAATTTCCTCCTTTCTAAAATATTATTATGTTTTTCGCTTTTGAAACATAAATAATAATTATAGTTTAAATTAACACATGCCAACAATTTTCACAAAATTTAATATGTCTCTTGAACCGTGGGAGTAGAGTCTGCTTACATAAAGGTGTTTGACATGCTAAATTCGAATTGAAACTTTCTTTAACATTTCAGATGAAACTCTTACCTAAAAATGCATAAATTCTCTTCTGATTTATCGAAAATCCTTTTTCAGAGAAATTCTGAGTTCATTATCGGATTTGGTGTTCCAAGGACCATTACAAAAGTATAGTCTGGTCCCTGGTTGTGGATTTTTTGTATAAAGTTCTATTTAAGCATAAATCTATTTTTTCAGTACGAGCTAGAAGAAATTATTATATATTTAGTAAAGTACAGGCTAGTAAACTGTAATATTTACCGGGCCAATTAAATAAATTAAGTTAAAATACAAATATTTAAATGATATAAAAAATAAAAAACCCAAATTTTAAAAGGAATTTCAAAACCGTGAAGTGCGAAAAGTTCTTAAAAGGTTATTAATATATTTGTATTTACATACATTTCATTCAACAAATAAGGATGTTAATCGAAATAATAAACAACAAATATAATCTCTAGCTATAATTAAAGACATGGATAATTATATAAGTAAAATTATATTACAGTTTTGACCAACAAAGTACATATCCGTTTCTAATAGGTAATTAAAAATTAAAGCAACAGGAAAGACATTTTAAATAGCAAAATATATTTGTCATCAAACTGTTGTGGACACTAGACAAAAGTTTCTTGTTGTTGTATATAAAGTAATAACAACTCATGTTTAGTCTAGCAGAGTTCTTCTTATTGATCTAGTTTAATTTAGTATATTCTAGTATAAATTCTACATTTCAATTAAAAAGGCAGTAACTTTTTGTACCCTATACGTGGTATAATATGTATGTATATGTGGTTTGGGTATAATGACTTTGTGCTGTTGTTTGTAACAACCAAAAATATTCGTCCTAGACCCATCTTTAATTATACAGATCAACTCAGAATCATTTTTTGAGAATCGGTTGGTGAGAATCGGTCCATGTTCAGACCTCGTCCCCATACAAATGACCCCTATGAAATCGACATAAATTGCCATAAGTTCCAAATTATCATATAGATCTCAGTCAAATTGGGTTTGTATGTGTTTATTACATCCATTAATCAGTAGTTCAAAAATAATCCCTATAGGAAAATTCTTAGTCATAGGCCCCATATAGAGCTGCTTCCCGATCTTCACTTAAATCTATCAAAAAACAAAAATATTGCACAGATTTTTCTCAATTTGGCTTGTATATATTTTTTCAAAGTAAAAGTGACTTTACCAAATATGGTCAGGATCGGTCCATTTTTCGACCTAGTCCCTATATAAATATAGTATCCGATATGAACTTTTTCATATCTGCAGTGAAAAAAATTAATAAAAATGCCACTCAAATTTCGTTTATGCTTATTTGCTATATCCAATTAGTTGGACCGAAGAGAAAGGGTCTCTAAACCATGGTATAGGGTATCGTATAGTCGGGCTAGACCAACTAGAATGTTCTTACTTGTTTAATTTTAATTTTAATACAGATATAATTATTAAGTTCTTTTTAATGATTATGACTGATCTCTGATCATGACCATGGAAACATTAACGACTAACGACGAACTGATACGGAGAAATCATCATCTAATATCTAAATCACAATATTTGACAGTAATAAAAACATAATCATATTGATAACGACGATGATCATAATGATAATTTTTGTTGACGATAAAATGTCGATCTCTTAAACAATGAAAACAAAGACTGTGAGCATCAAACTGACTCGATTAAGCATGTTTGTTGTTATTGCCATGTGTGGTTTATTTTTTTTGAATGAACGAACAATAGATGGGCATTATAAGTCGCACGTGTAGTATGTATGGGAGTTATTCATTAAGATGACATTATATGGAATATTCTAAACAATGGTAACGCTTTTAACTAAATCGATTAATAAAGTTTATTATGTGGAATTTATATTACCATTAATATATGGCAATATGAAAAAATAAATTCATTACCAATTTTTAATTGCATTAACTAGAATTGGAATTTTGACATTAGCACTAATTCCAATTAAAAATTTTCATTACTGTGTAGATTTTATCATAGCAATATTATACCGAGAAAAATCAATCCCTATACATTTAAATGTCCACTATCGCACTATGAAATCATAAGTTTTTTACTTTTCCGTTTCTTTGTTAACCTTTAACCCATATTTAACCCATCTAATGAAAGAAAGAAAAGTTATTGAGTTCGAAAATTTTTGAGTTCTGCAGCAAATTTTTGAGTCTTTAGAGTTCCCTTCCAAGATGTATTTTAATTATAAATCTATTTTATTAAAAACAAAATCATAGAAAACTTAATTTTATTGTGCAATAAAATTTAATAAAGATAAAAATAAGATAATAGAGATTTTAACATTTTTTTTCATAAACATTGGAAATACTCTTGTTATTTTTTCACGGGCACCGCTTTTACTAAATGCTCATTTTATATCGAATTTACAATTTTTTAATTTTCGAAAAATTTATTGATTTACTTTTATCTCATTTTTATGTTTTTGAAATATAATTGAATAATAAACTTAAGTTCTTATTGTTTTCTTTTTATTAAAATAGATCATTTATTAAAAACACATAAATCTATGTCCTATATCGAACCCGGTTGCTAAGATTCATAAACTTATTTTAGGATATTTTTTGAATAAAAAAGTTGTTAAAAAATAGTGTAGACCATAAGCGCTATGAAACCAGTGCGGACACGGACAACGTTGATGGCAAATATTTTAAATTTTTTTTCTACAAGTATTATGCTTTAATTGTTTTAACAATAAAATACTGTGCTTTTACGGTAATATCTACTTAGAGTAAGCGAATTTATTTTCAATATATATTTTTTTTTTAATAATTTCTACAATACAAAACATACACTTTTTGGTATTCACCACATAAATTTTGTAAAAATATGGCAACATTTGAGAGAGGATTGAGAGTTGAAAAAATGAGAATATGAGAAACTCTACAATGAAAATAAAACAAATTTTATTTCAGCGCGGTGACGCTGTGCGACTTTCATGTCAGTTTTATATGAACAGCACAGCAACAATAAAAAGTTAAAAAAAAAAAAATAACATAAATACTTGAAATATTTACCGCGACTCGAACTGCTATATGCAGTTTGTAAAATACAGTTTGTAAACACTGAAGGGTTAAATAAAAAAAATAACCGAAATATATTTCTTAAATTCTAAATGGTGGTTTCATTGAGTTAAATAGAAAAACACATTTTTCGGTAATCTTTATTTAAAAATATCTTAAAATCCAAAGCTGGCCTTCGCAAATAATGGATTACTATCCTCGGATTTATCACAAATTTTAGGCACGGACGATCTACACATTAGGTTATAATATTTTAAGAAATACTTTTAAAAATTCAACAGTATTTGCAAAATATTTGAATTTTTTTACCTAATCACCCTAAACTAGGTTGGGGTCATTTGTGGCGCCAAGTTCAAATGGTTTAAAGACGTCAAATTATTTTTTTTCTTTAACCCGTACTTATAACGATGAAATAAAACGTTTTAAAGTAGAAAACTGATTAATTTTTGATACAAAGTATTTAGAAAGAGTACATTTACTGAATATTTCAAAAGAATCTAATTTTTCTCGAAATCGACAAAAAATAAATCCTTGTAAAAAAATTCTAGCAGAGGGATTTTCCTAAAAAATCACAAGGTTAGTCTCTAATATGTATTTAACAAAATCTTAAAGTACCAGATCCATTTTTTAAATTTTGTTTAAAAAAATTTTGTAAAACTTCAAAAAGGAGTTTTTAAAATTTTATCAAAAATATTACCCATTTTCGGTTAATAACGTAGTAATAAAACAATACTTCATATCTGAGTACTTATAAGTATAGAGACCAAAAAAAAAAAAAAAAAGTTTGGCTTTCAACAATCTTAAAGTTCAAAAAAGTGCCGTTAAATTTTATGACCTAGTGTTTTTTTTTTCACAAAAGAGGTCTGGGGCATTTGCTATTTCATGGCGAGTTTTATTTGATTTTGAAGTTATATAGCTTTTTGAAAAGATAATTTAATACTGAAATCATATAACAACTTGTCGAAAAAAATAAACTATATAAAAAAAATCCGAAAAAAGACATTGTTGGATAAGAATTTTTGTCCAAATGAGAATAAATTTAATAAAGAAAATCCCGGAATACCTTCGGTAATAAAACAATTTTTATTAAGTATTTAACTTTTACAACTTTAATTTAAATTCAATTGAGTTTTAAAAAACAATTTAAGTTAGGTAAGCAGGTCCAAACAAACTCTTTGAACTCTAGAAACGAACTTCACTTAGTTACTAGTTTACAAAATAACAATTCATTCTTCTTTCTATTCGAACATAAAAATATAAAATATGAGAAAATTAAAAGATGGCTAATTCAGCAAGTTTAGCGCGAACTTCAAATTAACACTGATCAGCAATTAATTCAAATGCTTCAAAGTTAGTTAATGTAATAGTATAAATTATGAATTTAAAAACATATTTAGCATATGGGCAAATTGTATTAAACAAATATAAAATTGATAATATAAATCCTTGTGGAATCACTTAACAGACATATTTTCCCCATAAAAATATATTTAAAATTTTCAATCGATTTCTGGCGCAACTTTTCTTTATCCGATTGTCCCTAAGCTTCACATTTAATAATTTTATATAGAAAGGAAACAAACTGGACGCCGACATTCCCCAAAATCGCATTCTCATTTTTGTAAGATTTGTTAGTTATAAAACAAATTAAATAAATTTATGTTTTTCATGATGGTCAAAAATGAATTTAAAAAGATCTTAGTAAAACAAACCAAAAAACTTAGGTAACATTGAATTTCATTAAGGCAGATATATTAAGTGTAAAAAAAAATTTATGTTAAATTTTCTTTCAAATTGACTTTAATAAAAATATTTTTTATTTTGTATTTTATACAAGTTTTTAGGTAAAAATTTTTATGGGTAATACTTTTTTAAAATTAACAAATAAAATAAATTTTTCGACACAGCACTTTTAAATAACTTTTTTAGTTTTTAATATATTCTTTAATTTAAAATTTTTTTTTAATGATTGGTATTCACCACATAAATTTTTTAAAAATATGGCAACATTTGAGAGAGGATGAGAGTTGAAAAATGTGAATATGAGAAACTCCACAATGAAAATATAATAAATGTTATTTCAAAGCGGTGACGCTGCCCGATTTTAATGTTAGTTTTATTTGAAAAACACAGCAACGATCTGATTGTATTTATATTCAAATAAAAAAAAATAAATAAAATAACATAAACAATAAAAATATTAACCGCACATGAACTTCAATGTATGTAACGGGTGATTTTTTTGAGGTTAGGATTTTCATGCATTAGTATTTGACAGATCACGTGGGATTTCAGACATGGTGTCAAAGAGAAAGATGCTCAGTATGCTTTGACATTTCATCATGAATAGACTTACTAACGAGCAACGCTTGCAAATCATTGAATTTTATTACCAAAATCAGTGTTCGGTTCGAAATGTGTTTCGCGCTTTACGTCCGATTTATGGTCTACATAATCGACCAAGTGAGCAAACAATTAATGCGATTGTGACCAAGTTTCGCACTCAGTTTACTTTATTGGACATTAAACCAACCACACGAATGCGTACAGTGCGTACAGAAGAGAATATTGCGTCTGTTTCTGAGAGTGTTACTGAAGACCGTGAAATGTCGATTCGTCGCCGTTCGCAGCAATTGGGTTTGTGTTATTCGACCACATGGAAGATTTTACGCAAAGATCTTGGTGTAAAACCGTATAAAATACAGCTCGTGCAAGAACTGAAGCCGAACGATCTGCCACAACGTCTAATTTTCAGTGAATGGGCCCTAGAAAAGTTGGCAGAAAATCCGCTTTTTTATCGACAAATTTTGTTCAGCGATGAGGCTCATTTCTGGTTGAATGGCTTCGTAAATAAGCAAAATTGCCGTATTTGGAGTGAAGAGCAACCAGAAGCCGTTCAAGAACTGCCCATGCATCCCGAAAAATGCACTGTTTGGTGTGGTTTGTACGCTGGTGGAATCATTGGACCGTATTTTTTCAAAGATGCTGTTGGACGCAACGTTACGGTGAATGGCGATCGCTATCGTTCGATGCTAACAAACTTTTTGTTGCCAAAAATGGAAGAACTGAACTTGGTTGACATGTGGTTTCAACAAGATGGCGCTACATGCCACACAGCTCGCGATTCTATGGCCATTTTGAGGGAAAACTTCGGAGAACAATTCATCTCAAGAAATGGACCGGTAAGTTGGCCACCAAGATCATGCGATTTGACGCCTTTAGACTATTTTTTGTGGGGCTACGTCAAGTCTAAAGACTACAGAAATAAGCCAGCAACTATTCCAGCTTTGGAAGACAACATTTCCGAAGAAATTCGGGCTATTCCGGCCGAAATGCTCGAAAAAGTTGCCCAAAATTGGACTTTCCGAATGGACCACGTAAGACGCAGCCGCGGTCAACATTTAAATGAAATTATCTTCAAAAAGTAAATGTCATGGACCAATCTAACGTTTCAAATAAAGAACCGATGAGATTTTGCAAATTTTATGCGTTTTTTTTTAAAAAAAAGTTATCAAGCTCTTAAAAAATCACCCGTTATTAAACTTAAACTTTTTAACAAACATTTTTTGCTACTCAGATGTGGTTAAAAAGAATAGACTTCAAACTAATAAACAAGAGGTTCTGGATTTCGAATCTGGTTTAAAATAAAAATTATATTATAATACAATCCATTAGTATATATACATATATCGCACCTTAAATACAAAATAGTCACAACTCAAAATTTGCAAATTTCCAGAAGAGGCAGAAAACTGTTTATGTAAAAATGATTGCATTATTTAAAAAAATGTAGTTTCATTATGAAACAATATAAATTTTTTCTTAAATTTATATTGTATTTGTAGAAATGAAATATAATTTTGAGTTATGACTCTTTGACTGAAATTTTTTCATTTTACTAGTGATATTATCTCAAGTTGTGCCCCATATATAACAGAATTTTTCCTGTTAAAGAAAACAGTTATTAGAAATAAATTTTTGTAGTAGATAGAAATGTGTACTGTGAATTAATTTATGGAAAAAAGTCCATTTTGGAAAATTTTGAGTTGTGACCCTTTTGTATTTAAGTTGCGATATGTATATAAAAAATTTTGAAGATTTGGTTTTTATAAAAAAAGAGGTAACTTTCTATTTTTGATGACGTTGAAAAATGAATTTGAAAAAAAAACTTAGTAAAACTAACCAAAAAACTTAGGTAATTTTTTAAGTTCATTAAGGCGGTCAGAATTAAATGTTAAAAAAAAAACTAATAATTATGTTCAATTTTCTTTTAAATGGACTAAAAGATATTTTTGACTTATTTTATACAAGTTTTTGGACAAAAACGCTTATGGCTAATATTTTTTTTTTTAATTAACAAATAAAATAAATTTTTCGACAAATACTAATAGTATTTAAATATTTTTTTTTCTTTTTAATATTATCATTTTTTTAATAATTTGTTTTCCTTCTTTTAATAATGTTTTATACAAGTATTTGCAGTCAGAATGTTTTCATTTACTTTGACTTAACTTTAATTCTAGAATATTTACTTGGTTGTTATTATTAGTGTGCCCTACACCTGGGCATAGTGGGATATTCATTTTGGCATTCTGGTTGCAGAAATGCGAATATTAAACTACGGGACATATATATTTTGGGTCATAATATACTACTAGCAGATTCTAGCGCTCGAAATTCGAGTGCAATTTCTAGGTAGCTTTATTTTTCAACGTAGCCAATTCAGAAAACAACACTTTTATGCTTTATTATTATTGTTAATGAAGATGACAAACTCATTATCAAACGCATTAACAAATTTAATAAATCACACATAAAGGAAAAATTTTAAAATTTGTTAATCTGCAAAACGGATAAAAAGAAAAACCTTTTAAATAATATATGTTTGGTCAAAATCGGGATAAAACGATAGAACAAAACATCGGTCACAAGAAATTGCCTAGCCTATTAATATTATAGATTCCAAAAAAAAAAAAAAAACAAGTAAGAAAATTATAGTCGGTCTAGACCGACTATACGATACCCTATACCATACCTTTGGAGACCATATCTCTTAAGCCCAACTAATTGGATATAGAAAATAAGCATAAACCAAATTTGAGTGGCATTTTTATTAATTTTTTTGGCTGCAGATATGAAAAAGTTCATATCGGATACTATATTTATATGGGGACTAGGTCGAAAAATGGACCGATCCTGGCAATGGTTGGCAAAGTCTCTTGTATTTTGCAAAAATATAAACAAACAAAATTTTAGATGAATCAGTGCAATATTTTTGTTTTTTTTTTTTATAGATTTAAGTGAAGATCGGGAAGCAGCTCTATATGGGGCCTATGACTAAGAGTTGCCCGATAGGGACCGTTTTTGGACTACTCATTAATGGATGTAATAAACACATGCAAACCCAATTTGACTAAGATCTATACGACAATTTGGATCTTATGGCAATTTATGTCGATTTCATAGGGGTCATTTGTATGGGGGCTAGGTCTGAACATGGACCGATTCTCACCAATTTCAATAGCATTCATCCCATGGCCGATAAAAGATCAAGTACCAAATTTCATCAAAATATACTCATATTTGCGACCTGCAGTTTGATTACAAGCTTTACATGGACACACAGACGGACGGACGGACGGACGGACATCGTTTAATCGAATCAGATAGTGATTCTGATTCGATCGTTATAATTAAAGATGGGTGTAGGTCAAATATTATTGGTTGTTACAAACAGGGTATAAAAAAGTTATGGTATCTAAAATTAAGTAAAACTTGCTCTTTTATTTATACAACTTAGCTAGATTTTCTGATATTGGTCCTAAGTTCGTCAGTTCGTTTCTTAGATGAGCTTGATTATTCAAATTTTTTTTTTAATATTTTAGCAATCCCTTCTTCAGAACTACTTTCTACAATTAATTAGTATTTTACAAAACAAAAATAATATTCAGAATTACTTAAAGGATGGCATACAAAGTACATTAAAGTCGCGCTTATTTGTTTTTTCTATCTCATTTGTACATTCTGAAGTATGTATATTAACGTAGGCGTATGTTTGTCTTATTTTCTTACATTGTCGGCGATACAGGACAGAAAAAATATGACATCAAAAATTTTTCATAACCATGATCATCTTCATCGCCTTCATCCACATCATCGTTAACACACAAACAAACATTAAATTTAACTATTACTATAAAAGTGACATTTAGACATGTCACATGTGTTATACATAAATTTAAAAAAAAAATCCTATTGTTATTATAACGAAGAAGAAGAACAAGAAAAAAAAATTAAATAACTATAAAATCATAATAAACTAAAATCGTTAGAAATGAAGATGATACTAGTGTGATTTGTGCCCGGAAAACCTCAATTGTCGTGAGTTTTCAATTGAAGAAAACAACAACAACAACAACAAAAATCTATGTATTCATGCTTTTTATATCACAGCAACAAAATATAGAAATTTCTACGTACGGCCTGTGACCACAAGTTTTTTAAGTAATCTTATTCAATGCTATGAGATAGATTTAAACTATTTTTTTTTCTCTAGTTTTTGAAATTCTGATTTATAAAAGACATCTAGTATAAATCTTTTTGTAGACATTACGAATTTCACACTTTAAATAAGCGCAATAAATTCTAATCATAAGCATTTGCTCGCTTTGAAACCTTGTGATTTGCAAAGTGCATTTTCATTTACTCTTTAAACTAAAACTAAACAAAAAAAATTGCTTAAAAAGTTATTTTATATTATTAACTAAAAGTCCCGCCATTTATAATGATTACAGTGTCCTCCAAGAGTGCAAAGGTATTGCACAGACACAATGAATTGAAAATAGAGCATTTATATTTGATATGCATGCCCAAACGAAGCTTAATCAAATGAATTAAATTTTGTATGAAATTATTTGAGGTGAATTTCTTAAATTTACATATTCTGATATAAATTTTAAACGAAATGTAAACTCTTTTGGTTTGTTTATTGTTTATTTTCAGCTAAATTGATTTAATTCCAAATCATTGTCCTTTAAGTTTATTGATAAGTGGTTAGACTACTAATTTTCTAAATGTTTAAAAGCATTAAAGCAGCGGGCTGTGCCTAAAATATAAAAATAACCCAAGGTAATGTTCAGTAAACCATTCAACAGTTACCACTTTCAACAACCAGACAGGTGCGAAAGGTTTTTTCATTGCGGAAAAAAAATACCCTAAACAAATACGGACAACGTCGACTGTAATTTCATTGTTTACAGTTTGTTTATGTCTACAAATGTTTTTCTTTTAATGGTTTAAGAAATGAAATTCTCTTATTTTTTCTGACTTCTGACTCCATTCAATTATAACATAACAAATATCACATTTTTCAATAAATCGCTGATGAGGGCTGAAATGCCAGAATTTTTATGAATTTTTGAAACATATTTTTTCTTATTCTCTTCCACGCACCACTGAAACAAAATTAAAATTTTGCATATTAATTACAGTATTAATTGTAATATGTCAGAAAAATGACGTCAAATCTAATATTCTCTTATTTTTCGTTAATATCTATTTTGTGTAAGTGAAATTTAAAGCTTAACATTAAATATCAATTTACTTTTTACTTGCGAAGTAATTTATTTTTTCAATAATTTCTATAAAAATCAAAAACATATGGTTATTGTTGACAAAATTGGAATTCACCACACCAATCACCTAAAGATATTGCAAAATTAGAGAGAGAGAATGAGAGTTGAAAAATGTGAATATGAGAAACTCATTTCAGTGCGGTGACGTTCCGCGATTTTTTACCTCAGTTTTATATGAAAAACACTGCAACGCACTATGGTCCAGAATTCGATTTTTTTTGCATTAATTCGTAGAAACAAGATATTTTGCTCACACTTTGTATGATGGCTTGCATTAACAAAATTAAGAAAAATAAGAAGTTTACATTTAAAAGTGTAAAAATTTATTGCAATCGGGCACGCCCACCACCCGCCGCCCATACAACCCAAAATGACATTTTCATATAAAACTTTTTCCTTCGTCAGAATGTATTGAAATATTGCATAGAGCTTACATTTAAAAATAGAAAGACATCATGAAAAATTTATCGAAATCGGCCACGCCCACCACCGACCGCCCATACAACCCAAAACGAAGTTTTCATAAAAAACTTTTCATATAAAACTTTTCATAACAAAAACATTTTAAATCTTTTTAGCATTCTGTGACATTTCGAAAGCTTTCCTTTAACGTATGCATACAAACTTTTAATTTTTATTTTTAGTTCTTCTCTTTTTTCCAGTGTTAAATCATTATTGCAAATTTTTTCAATAACCCAATCCGAAACAAAAGCAGTTTTACGGCAACCTTCTTCCCAAACTCGCAGTATTTCTGCATGTTGAAATTCAAATGCTGTTTAAAATGACGATTATAATAAAATGGGGCAAAAACGGGCAAAAGTTAGATACATAACATTAAAGAAGATATTATAACCTATCACCAAAGAAAAAAAAATTGTAGCATACCGAAGCATACCACCTTACTTTTACTCCAACGAACACAAAAATAAACCAAATTTTAACCAAAAAAAAAAAAAAACGTCATATAAAACACCGAATTCTACAAACATTTTACACAAAACTACACTTATTTTATTCTCAACATTTACATGAATACCTTTTGTATTATTTTGCGATCAAACTTCGTAATTAGCTTTCTTTCATTACTTTAATTACACGATTTCGCTAACGCAATTTCTACTCAGCTGTTTGCAATGTTATTACAAATTCCAAAACATCAATTTTGACAGCTTATAAAAGGAACAGGGTTACCATCTGATGTTAATTTTTTGGCGATTCTAAATCACTGGGGTACCTCCTATAATATTATCTACAAATTTTTAAAAAATCCAAACACTTTTTTTACATTAGGCCAAAAAAATCGTTTTTACGTTTTTTAAAATCGTGATTACGTTTATACTCTGAAGTCAGCAACTTTTGTCAATTTTGAACTTCATCGGAGCCATACTTGGGACAAAATTTTAGGCAGCCATCACGAGATTTGACTTTACAGAGAAAAAAAATTCCCGTTAGGTATTTCTGAAATCACTTCGAAACTGTCACACGAGATGGCAAATTCGGAAGTCATCGAAATCGATTAAAAATGGCGAATAGTTTCTCTTGCCTCGTTGACAGGGGAGTTTCTACCAACTCTATTCCATTCATTGTACGTTTTCTTTTCTCCATTTTGACGTTGAATTCTAACATAGATTATTTTTCTCGATAATCCGCTCAGACCTTCTTTAACTTTGCTTATATGTTTTAAATTGTGTTTTGATATGACTCATTATTTTTTCATTTTAGTTTTCATTAAACATTTCGTTCTCTCTATTTTGGAAATAAATTGATGATTAATTAGACTGGGTGGCAGACAGACGAAGCCATAATAACATATGATTGATTTGATTTGTTCTTTCAATAACACATATTTATTTATGTATGAGTGATAAATATGACTACAGTGTGTAGTAGTCAATTGACTATAATTGGAGTGTACTCACAAAACTCTCAAATAATGTTTGACTGATATTTTTATAATTTTCGAATAAAAACTATTGAAAATGAGTAAAATGGAAGGTTATAATTTTATTTTTTCTATACGTAATTTTGTTGTTCTCTAGTACAATTCTTTAACATTTTAATTAAAAAACTCGGTAGTTAATTTGTCATAATTCGATTTTTAACGATATAACTTTTTTATACTGAATTTTAACGTTTGCATTTTGGTAGAATTTTTTTTTTTTTTTTTTTTTTGTAAAGTTTTTTTTCACTTATTTAGAGTGTAAACACAATCGGGCCGTAGCGTATTTTTCATAACGAACTGACATAAAACTCCACAGAGCTTCACTGCATTTAAATAATATTCACATATGTATTTCATTTTCATTGTGGAGTTTCACATCTTCTCATTTTTCAATTTTCATTCTTTCTCTAAGAATGAAATTTGCAAACAAATTGTAAACAAAACGCATTTGTTTTCGATGTTTATAGAAATTATTGAAAAAAAAAAAATTTTAATTAAATATGAATTTAAATTGACTTTTTTTGTTCATAACAAATAGATATTTATGAAAAAATTATAGATGTTTTTTTTTTTTTAATTTAAAAAAGAAAAGTTAGAGAAAATTATAAAAAGAAAAATATAAACAGAAAACAAATTAGCCAGTTATACCATAGACGTTGTCCACTGTGGTTTTGGGGGTTCAGTTTTCCGCAACGGAAAATCGCACCGGTCTTATTGTGTTTATACTCTTATCGATTTTTTTTTAGCAAGACTGAAATAATACTATTCTAAAAATTTTAATTTTTAGAGGCACCTCCTCTTATAACACATTCTTTTTTTGCACTTTGGCATGCTGGTGTTTTTTTTTAATCCGGTGATTAATTTTCAAGATATTTTGACTTTTAAGGTTTTCATTGTACACCCTGTTTTGTTTTCAGCTGTTTTGTCGCAATATGGAATTAATATTAAAAACTTTTATTAAAATTTACTAATTATTTGTATATTGAAAGATGTTTTCAGGTTGCTGTAAGCTGGATAATTCTTATTTTTCAATTTAATACCTATAGTTTTTACTATACCAAACGTGTTTTTAAAGTAACACTAAACTTCAACGAATAATATTTTATATTAAAATTGTAAAACCAGTGAACATTTCCAAATATCTTGGCATAAATTGCAATATTTTTATATTTTATACCACTTTGTGATCAGGATATAATGAGTTGATGTTTGCAACTACCAAAAATATTTGACCTAGACAAATCGTTTATAACACCGATCGACTCACATTCTAGATCGATTTAGAGATGTCCGTCTGTCCATCCGTCTATGTGTCCAGTAAACCTTGTAATCAAAGAACAGGTCTCAAATATTTTGATGAAATATTTTTACAAGTGAAATCTTCGCATTCAGTATCGAAATTTTTTATTTTCCAAAATAAAATACGGAGAGTTATTTTACATTGGCACAGCTAACGTGTTATGGTCCATAGTTAATAGTAAAAATGAAACGAGGTCGGACCAAAATATGGTAAGATATATATATATATATATATATATATTTGATACAATCGATATATCGATATATCGATACAATTTGAATATCTACGTATATTAATTAGTAGTCCAAAAAATTACTATAGAACCAATTTTTGTCATAGTCCCCATATAAGGCCGATTCCCGATCTTCACTTAAATCTCAAAAAACTAAAATATTGCACAGATTTTTTGAAATTTTGTTTTTATGTTTTTCAGAATATTAAATGACTTTACTACAAAATTAAATGACTTTACCAATATCAGATATGAAAATTTTTCATATCTGCATACCCAAAATTAAATCAATACCATCAAATTTTTGTTTATGCTTATAAGAGAAGTCATTAACTTCCGAAAAAATTCATTATGTTAACGATAGAAACAAAGTTGTGATTGAGACAAAAAACGTAGGTTTTTGTTGGCGCAAAATATTAAAAACTGGCAAATTGCTTTATAACTTAGACAGGCAAATCTATAATATTAATAGGCGATTTCTTGTTACCGATATTTTGTTCTACTGTTTTATCCCGATTTTGACCAAACGTATATTATTTGAAAGGTATTTCCTTTTTGCCGTTTTGCAGATTTGCAGATTTTTTAATTTTTCCCTTTATTTTGAGTAAATTGCATTTCAAGTCGCTACTAACACATACATCAAATTATACATTACTATTGTGTGTTTATTAAATTTGTTAAGGTGTTTGTAATAAAAATGAGTTTGTTTTTTTGTGTTGATTTGTGAATTGGCTATAATTGATTAGCATACCTTTAGGGTCTTTATTTAATGAAAAAATAAAATTTGCTAGAATTTGCACTCGAATTTCGGGGGCTGGAATCAGCTAGTAATGAATAAAAACGCAATTTGTTGATAACTACAAGCTTTTACTCTTTTTATGGAGTTGTCGATAAATTAAATCGCGATACTTCAGAATTTCAAAAATCTGAATAGGTATTGGTATTTTAGAGCATTTGGCACCAAAGCGATGAATATAAGAATTTAAAACTTTGAAGTTATTTTAAAGGAAAACCACACCACCCAAAAAAAAAAAACAAACAAGAAAATTATAGTCGGTCTAGACCCTATACCATGCGTTTAGAAACTCTATCTCTTAGGCCCAACTAACTGGACATAGAAAATAAGCAAAAACCAAATTTGAGTGGGATTTTTATTATTTTTTTTGGCTGCAGATATGAAAAAGTTCATATCGGATGATATATCTATATGGGGACTAGGTCCAAAAATGAACCGATCCTGATCATGTTCGGTAAAGTCTCTTGTATTTTGCAAAAATATATACAAACAAAATTTGAGAAGAATCAGTGCAATATTTTTGTTTTTTAATAGATTTAAGTGAAGATCGGGAAGCAGCTCTATATGAGGCCAAAGGGATCATTTTTTGACTACTCATGGATGAATTGAACGCATATAAACCCAATTTGAGTAAGATCTATATGACAATTTGGATCTTGTGGCAATTTATGTCGATTTCATAGGGGTAATTTGTATGGGGGCTAGGTCTGAACATGGACCGATTCTCACCAATTTCAATAGCGTTCATCCCATGGCCGATAAAAGCTTACCTACCAAATTTCATCAAAATATATTCATATTTGCGACGTGCAGTTTGATTACAAGGTTTACATGGACACACAGACGGACGGACGGACGGACGGACATTGTTAAATCAACTCAGAAAGTGATTCTGATTCGATCGGTATAATTAAATATTTTTGGTTGTTACAAACAGCAGCACAAAGTCATTATACCCAAACCACATAGTGGTATAGGGTATAACTATAAGCGCAGTTTTAGTCTACTTGATGAGATATGTACACTTAGCATAAAAACTATGCGTACAAGCACAGTCAAAGCTTTTAAAGTTGAAAAAATATAACTACAACACTATTTGATATTTTACCAGAAAAAGTAAGCGTACAATAGCAAAATGGTTAAAATAGATAAAAAAATTCCATGAAAAGTAGTTATTTATGTTATAGCTGGGGCATCAATTGCGATGAAGAACTTCTGATAAGCGCTTCTGATAAGACCAGCTTTTTCGTTTCCTCTGTCGATATTTTTTTCTCATTCCTCAGAAGTAACGTTCTATAGGACCAATTTATGCTTATAACGTTTGAGTTTATGTGGTGCTGGCTTATCTTCTTCTCCAGCAAATCCCACAAATTATCGATATGGTTAAGGTGTGGGGATTGTGGCGGCGATTGTCCTTGGTTTTTTGGTGTTATAATGCAACCAAAGCTTAAAATTGTGGTTCGTATGTTTGGGATCTTTGTCTTGTTGAAACCAAAAGTCGTTTCAAAGACGCAATTTTTGAGCGCTTGTTTTAAGTTGGATTCAAAGTGTCAATGTAAAGTCTTTGGCCCATAATCGATTCGATAAAAACCAAATTACCTACTTCATAACGCCACCACCACCTTGTTTTACTGTCGGTAATAAATTTTGCTTATCAAACGCCGTACAGTTATTTCGTCACAAGAACTGTCGTCCTTTGATACCTAATATGCAGAATTTGTTCTCATTACTAAAAAGAATTTAATTCCAGAACTCTGGACACTTCGAAATCAATTTGTTGGAAAAATGTATGCGCTCCTTTTTTTTTTTACTGTCGGAATGTGTGGCTTCCTACGTGCAACATGGCTATGGTATTAGGACTCCTTCACAATTTTCCGAAATGTATCCTCGTGGATTTTTTGCAAAATATTTAATATTTTCCTTAATTTTGGTTGCAGTAATCTGAGGATTAAGCTTCACCATTTTTAGGATATTCTTTTTTTCGCGATGAGCTCATTTGGATGGTCCGGGGCGATGCTTAGAGGATATAACCGGTGGACTTAAAATTTGCGACCATCTTCTCCTTTCCTCCTTCTCCTTTTCCTTCTTCTCTCAGGTTTAATACGATTTTCCTTACGTCAGTGTCAATTTCTTTTGTTTTTTTTTACTCATTGTAGACTTTGAACTTTGAAGTCAAAGAACTTTATTAACACAAAATTTATACAATGTCTTCAACTCACTAGCACAATTTCTCACATTTGTACGCACACTCTTTCTGGCCAAATTTAGAGCAGAGTTGTGTTTCTTAATTCGGATTATTTTTTTTTCTAACAACTTAAAAATATGGAAAAAGGCTTAAAATATTACAAGAACAATAGAAATTAAATTTGGCCTTTATGTAAACTAAAACATATATTTTTCGACCTTTAAAAGCTTTGACTGGGCTTGTTGGAACAGTTTTCCTGCTAAGTGTATTTACATTTGATAAGATATTTTCATTTTTAATAAAAAAAAAAGTTTTGTTTTTAAAGAAGATGTATTAAATTTTTGTTTGTTGAATAAAATTTACAATTTGTATTATCGCTAAACTTACAAAGCTAGAGAGATATAATTTTATTATATGTTCATATTTGGGAAATTCCATGCAAAGGTCAACTTTAGGTTCAATTTTTAAAATTTTAATTTAAACACTTTTTATTGATACCATTTCAATGAAAAGGGTTTAAATGGCATGAAAATATGACAATAGTTTGTTCTGTGTATTTTTATAGCCACTATTATTTCAGTAAGAAAGGAGAAGTGTAGTTAAGTAATTTTGAAACAAATAGCAGTGTCATGTCTGTCACATTACAAAATACTTGTTTTTACTATATTTTTTTTCTTAGATTCATGTTTATTATATGCTTTATTAATAAATTAGCTCTTATATTAACTATGAACAACTGTTTCTTATATGTCATACAAATAACTTCAGAGCTTTTATGTGTTTTACAAACATCCTCTAAAATGATGTCTGTTTATTGTCATGTCTGTCACGACTGCTTTTTGCCCCCAATTATTAATGACGGGTCCGTCTGCGTAGTTTTATATATTTTTATGAACAATGAAAAACTGTTACTGTATAATATTGATCAAACAGATCTCTGAATGTCATGTCTGTCACTATGGAACTAGCCATTTAAGTTCTCCAGATATTATTTTTTTCAAAAGAATATATTGAAAAATTCAAATGATCTTGAAGAATAAACTTGTAAAATGACATAAATCACATAATTTTGTTCTGATTTGAAAGAATAAATAAAGTGCTTAAAATTTCCTAGATTCTCCTCTTTCATTTGACACCAATAGTTTGTAGTATGAGTATAACTATTAAAATTAATTTTTGAAAAATTAATTTTTTTGAAAGTATTAACGCAATTGTATTTCATTTGTTGTCTCTAAGTAAATTGAATAATACATTTTATCCTATAAAATCAAATTTTCGGTAAAAACCAAAGGGTTTGGCGTTCTCATATCCTTTTATATTTTTCCTTATATTGTTGTTTGTTTGCTTAGATTTTCGGCTATAACTCAAGAACCATTGATGATTTCTCATCTCAGTTGGACTAAATTTATCAAATGAAATCTTCAAAAAATAGTAATTTTTCACTCCTTTTTTAAATAATTTTTTTTTTAATAAAATAATATATTCAGGGCGTGTGATTATTATTTATTAATAGGGTAGAAGAGATGTATACGTATGAGTGATATTTTTAAAATTAAATGAAACACATCATTATTTTTATACCATCCACATCTCAGTGGCAGAGGGGTATATATAGGTTTGTCATTCCGTTTGTAACGCATCGAAATATATTCCGGAGACCCCAAAGCCTTATATATTCTTGATCATTATAACAAGGGAAGTTGATTTAGCGATGACCGTCTGTCCGTCTGTCTGTGGAAATCACGTTCACGCCGTCAATATCTAAGCTAGACCGTTCGTTTTTATATAAAATCGTTTATTAATATCCCAAAGGAGTTGCTATGTAAAATCGTCAAAATCGGTCAAAGGGGTCACGAGTTATGAATGAAACTTTGAAAAAACTCTTTTTTAGTGTGTTTGTTGTTTTTCTTAAGAGATGTTGTATATGTTGTAATTCTTCTTATTGTTGAAGTCATTGCAATTGTGTGTATATTAATACTGCACGTGTCCATTGGCCTAAGCAAGTATTACCACATATTTTTTTATCGTTAAAATTAAAAATTAAATATTAAAAATTAAAAATTAATAAAAATAAAAAATTAAAATAGAGCAATAAAAGTTAAATTTTAAAAATTAAAAATGATAAATGGAAACGGAAAATGAAAAATTAAAAATGAAAAATGGAAACGGAAAATGAAAAATTAAAAATTAAAAATTAGAAATTAAAAATTAAAAATTGAAAATTAAAAATTAAAAATTAAAAATTAAAAATTAAAAATTAAAAATTAAAAATTAAAAATTAAAAATTAAAAATTAAAAATTAAAAATTAAAAATTAAAATTTAAAAATTAAAAATTAAAAATTAAAAATTAAAAATTAAAAATTAAAAATTAAAAATTAAAAATTAAAAATTAAAAATTAAAAATTAAAAATTAAAAATTAAAAATTAAAAATTAAAAATTAAAAATTAAAAATTAAAAATTAAAAATTAAAAATTAAAAATTAAAAATTAAAAATTAAAAATTAAAAATTAAAAATTAAAAATTAAAAATTAAAAATTAAAAATTAAAAATTAAAAATTAAAAATTAAAAATTAAAAATTAAAAATTAAAAATTAAAAATTAAAAATTAAAAATTAAAAATTAAAAATTAAAAATTAAAAATTAAAAATTAAAAATTAAAAATTAAAAATTAAAAATTAAAAATTAAAAATTAAAAATTAAAAATTAAAAATTAAAAATTAAAAATTAAAAATTAAAAATTAAAAATTAAAAATTAAAAATTAAAAATTAAAAATTAAAAATTAAAAATTAAAAATTAAAAATTAAAAATTAAAAATTAAAAATTAAAAATTAAAAATTAAAAATTAAAAATTAAAAATTAAAAATTAAAAATTAAAAATTAAAAATTAAAAATTAAAAATTAAAAATTAAAAATTAAAAATTAAAAATTAAAAATTAAAAATTAAAAATTAAAAATTAAAAATTAAAAATTAAAAATTAAAAATTAAAAATTAAAAATTAAAAATTAAAAATTAAAAATTAAAAATTAAAAATTAAAAATTAAAAATTAAAAATTAAAAATTAAAAATTAAAAGTTAAAAATTAAAAATTAAAAATTAAAAATTAAAAATTAAAAATTAAAAATTAAAAATTAAAAATTAAAAATTAAAATTTAAAAATTAAAAATTAAAAATTAAAAATTGAAAATTAAAAATTAAAAATTAAAAATTAAAAATTAAAAATTAAAAATTAAAAATTAAAAATTAAAAATTAAAAATTAAAAATTAAAAATTAAAATTTAAAAATTAAAAATTAAAAATTAAAAATTAAAAATTAAAAATTAAAAATTAAAAATTAAAAATTAAAAATTAAAAATTAAAAATTAAAAATTAAAAATTAAAAATTAAAAATTAAAAATTAAAAATTAAAAATTAAAAATTAAAAATTAAAAATTAAAAATTAAAAATTAAAAATTAAAAATTAAAAATTAAAAATTAAAAATTAAAAATTAAAAATTAAAAATTAAAAATTAAAAATTAAAAATTAAAAATTAAAAATTAAAAATTAAAAATTAAAAATTAAAAATTAAAAATTAAAAATTAAAAATTAAAAATTAAAAATTAAAAATTAAAAATTAAAAATTAAAAATTAAAAATTAAAAATTAAAAATTAAAAATTAAAAATTAAAAATTAAAAATTAAAAATTAAAAATTAAAAGTTAAAAATTAAAAATTAAAAATTAAAAATTAAAAATTAAAATTTAAAAATTAAAAATTAAAAATTAAAAATTAAAAATTAAAGATTAAAAATTAAAAATTAAAAATTAAAAATTAATAATTAAAAATTAAAAATTAAAAATTAAAAATTAAAAATTAAAAATTAAAAATTAAAAATTAAAAATTAAAAATTAAAAATTAAAAATTAAAAATTAATAATTAAAAATTAAAAATTTTTATTTTTATCAGAGTTCAGAAAAAAACACACACTGAATAAAAAACTCGTACATATATGTAAACAAACATAACTTAGACCAACACACACATATTTTTATTTTCATACCAATTATGTTTGTTTTTAAATTTTCTATGGTGCCCAACACAACCATGACTGTGTTCGTTTTAATATTTCGTTATTTACACGAACATTTTTGTATCACATACTTTTTGTTTCAATCACACATAAAGCACACATTTTTGAGTATTGCTTTATTTGAAGTTCATGTTCTGGTACGTGTAGTGAAAAAAAAACACAGAACATGTACAATAAACAGGTTCGAGTTCAGTTATATTTTAAGTCGTGTTGTGGCTCGTGTAGTAAGAAAAAACACAACATGTACAATAAACAGGTTCGAGTTCAGTTATATTTTAAGTCGTGTTTAAAATATAACTGAACTATTTTAAGTCGTGTTTAAAATATAACTGAACTCGAACCTGTTTATTGTACATGTTGTGTTTTTTCTTACTACACGAGTCACAACACGACTTAAAATATAACTGAACTCGAACCTGTTTATTGTATATGTTCTGTGTTTTTTTCACTACACGTACCAGAAAATGAACTTCAAATAAAGCAACACTCAAAAATGTGTGCTTTATGTGTGATTGAAACAAAAAGTATGTGATACAAAAATGTTCGTGTAAATAACGAAATATTAAAACGAACACAGTCATGGTTGTGTTGGCCACCGTAGAAAATTTAGAAACGCACATAATTGATATGAAAATAAAGATATGTGTTGGCTGCTTTTGAACAGAACATTGTGTGTTTCATGTGTGTATTTTCTGAACCTTGATTTTTATTATTATTTTTTTTTTTTTTTGTATTAAATAAAAATATTTTAAAATTTTCGTTTTAGCCATGAATCATTCAAATTTTTTTTAATTATCGTAAGACTTCTAAGGTCGCAAATCAGGCTTATAGGGATAAAACTTGGGGTATTATTATGATGCCGGCTGCGTTAAATAATGAATTTTATTGGTGTTCTACGAGGTACTTAAGGGTTTTCTACTCTAGTAAAAGAAAAATAATGAAATTTTTCAAATAGTATTAAATTCTTTTTAAGGATCATGTTTTTTTATAATAGAAATTTGCCAACAAAAAAAAAATTTTGCTTTAAATTTAATTGGTATTCGGATTTAAGGTTTCAAAGTGGTAGCCGTACTCAATATTGGGTGGAGAGTATCAAAAATTCGACACTCTTACTTGTTTTTTATATTTTTTCCCATGAATATATTAATATAAATTATTTATTCAAGCCTCAGCTACAATTTTGATACCACAGTATCGTTAAGTTTACGGATCGCGCTACTAGATTTAATTGTTAGTACGAAATTTATTTTTCCTTAAGCCAAAATAAATTTCTACAATCCAATAAAATGCCAAATAAATAAATAATGCCAAATAGATATAATGAATGTTAACAAAAAAAAAACCACTTAATCATCAACCATTTTTTATAAGTAAAGCATTAATAAATATTTATCCTAAACGAAATAATTGCTAAACAAATTAAAAATGAAAAATCGATATTTTTAGAAGTTGTATAAGTTTTATCAAAAACAACAGTAGCCAAGAATCCACAGCAGTTAATGGAATGTTCTAAAAATATATGATAAATACTCGTAAGTACATGTATTACAAACGAAGTACAAAAAAAGTACATTCAAATATTTTTGCACAAAGTTTTGCATTGTTATGTAAAAGCAAAGAAGTATTCTTTTTTATTTGTTTTTGACGCCAAGAGAATAATAAGAGGAAGCACTAACCTACTTACATGTAGGGTGGGTTAAGTACTTACATAAAGCAAAGAACTAAATTTTATGTAATTGCAAATACTTTGTTATACCCACTGAAGTAACGGTATGTATTATTGTTATATATAATTTGTCATTCCGTTTGTAACTCTTGATATATGAATTGAGGTTTTCCTAAAGTAGAGTTAACAAATAATTGCGCAAATCGAATAATACCATTCTGCAGTTTCACGCAGACAGTTTTTTAGTATTAATCGCAACGAAGATTATCAGCTGAAAATTAAAAAAAAAACCCCCATTCTTGCGCTCTCCGTAGGGTCACATTTGCGCCAAAAATCATTTTTTTTTTTTTTTTTTTCGTAAAAACCAATTTTTGGAGACAAAATCCAGAAAAATGTGAGCCGAAATCAATTGAGGGATCGATGGGCAAATTCAAGACGAATATTTAATTAAAAAAACCAAAGCTCAAACAGTTGAACTATGTGAGATGTAAAGTAATTTGTATGGAACAGTTGCAATTCATCCCAATATGCGACGCCAAGTCTGGTTAGAAATTCTTTTTAAATGTTTATGGCATTTTTTGATGAATCTTTCAAGTACTGGAATTCAGTTTTCATTATGAACCGCCCTTGAAAATATTGGTTTACTGGTTTACTCACTAATCACCAACCGCAATAAAACCTTTCCTGGAAATTTGGTTTTGGATATCAATGAAATTCTTTATTCCTGTGAAAGTACGTTCGATGCCATTATGTATGGAAATCGATCTCTTTTGCATGGCCACCACGGGCACGCTTGCAGAAGTCCAGACGCTGAACCCAATTTTCGACGGTTTTCAAGCATAAATTGGCCGATACTGCTGCAATTTCACGTTCGATATTCGTACGAAGTTCATCAATCGTCACTGGTTTGTTGGCATAGACCATAGACTTGACGTAGCCCCACAGGAAATAGTCCAACGGCGACAAATCGCACGACCGAGGCGGCCAATCGACTGGACCATTTCGCGAGATAACACGTTCTCCAAACTTGGTTTCCAATAAATTGATTGTGACATTCGCTGTGTGGCTTGTGGCGCCGTCCTGTTGGAACCACATGTCCTCCAAGTCCATATCATCCAATTGGGGCCAAAAATATTCGGTTATCATTGTACGGTTATCACAGTAACGTGCCGGTCTTGATCATCACGGAAGAAGTACGGCCCAATGACTCCGCCGGCCCATAAACCGCATCAAACCGTAATTTTTTCAGGATGCAATGATGACTCATGGAGTACGTGTGGATTGCTGTCTGACCAATAACGCATATTTTGTTTATTGACGAAGCCATTCAGCCAGAAATGAGCCTCATCGCTGAAGATGATTTTTCGATTTTTCAAGCGGCTTCAGTTCTTGCGTCAATTTGATCTTGTATGTATGTAGGCCAAGATCTTTTCGCAAAATTCGCCACAACGACGTCACAGAGATGCCCAATGCTTGAGAACGACGTGTGAGAGACACATTTGGGCTTTCTTCAACTGAAGCCTCAGCGGCAGCAATATTCTCGACACTACGAGCACTTCTTTGTCTCACTGGCACGGGAACATTTTGTACTGTGCCTCTGGATTCAAAATTTTTCCACTAGACGCTTAATTGTTGATCTGCTAGGACGATTATGACGACCATAAAGTGGACGTAGCGCTCTTAATGTTGAGGCCACTGACTCAGAATTTTGGTAGTAAATTTTAATAATTTCGACTCGTTGTTGGGTCGTATATCTTTCCATCATGAAATGGCAAACCTTACTGAAGAGAAATGTCAAAAGAGCGGCAAGAAATATGGCGTCGTTTGCTGTCCCTGTCTCTACTTTTGTAGCGTCCCTGTTGAAAAACCCTTTATATGTACTTGGATGTTTTGGGTCCTTCATGTCCAGAAGAGTGAAAGTAATACTTTTCTTGTCATTCATTGCCTTCCACTGCGACCTACGGCTCATCATCCATCACACATTTGTACTCTGTCATTGTAGAGAAGTAATTTTGAGAAAGGAAACGTAATCTGACTTTAAAAATTTTTTTTCTTGTCTCCCAGTTGTGGGTTGTGCCTTTTCTTTTTTGGACTCTGATATTTGTTTCCCAACTTTAGGAAAAATTTTGCGCTGCAGCCAACGATTTTCGCTACCAATTTAAGACGAATTTTTGAGTTTTGCAAACGACATTTCCTTCCGGAACCAAGTTTTCTCTCTAAACTTTTCTTGTTATTGATCAAGTTTAATGGCTTGTAGATAAAAGGTTTTTTTTCAACTTCCATGTCCTTGAAATAATAAACAATGTCAATCTTTTTCTAGGACGGATTTTCTTTACAAAATTTTCAAATCAGTTTACGTGAATCAAATTCGTTTAGTGGCATTTTTAATAATAACTGATCAATTTTAATTTTATAAGAGCCTAAAGGTATACTAATCAATTTTAGCCAATTCACAATTGATCTAATTTCATTATAATTGTATATCACACGCCCTGTGTTGAATTGTGAATTGCCTAAAATTAATTAGCACACCTTTAGGCTCTTATAAAATTAAAATTATTTGTTATATATATAGATTTAAAAAACATTGAAAGAAAAAAATTGAAAGAAAAAATTTCCTAGAATTTGCACTCGAATTTCGAGTGCAAAATAATTATTATTGTATTGAACCACCTTTGTGAGTTTATAATGATTTCTTTTTTTAACTTTTTGCGTTGTCCTATTTCGGTATGTATAGAAAGAAGCTAGAGGCTACAATTTTTGAGCATTTCTTAGTTAAATATTTTAATTTATATAATGAAATATGAGCAGGTGTGGGATTATAAATGTCAACTATAAATAAATATAAATATAAGTTCCGTGTATACACAATAAAAGTTTATAAATACCAATACAGTTAATGATAGATCGCTGAGTCGAGTTAAAATTTTTGTTCAAACTACCTTGGCTTAACAGTTTAAATTACTTTTTAGAGTTATAAAATTCTGATATAAAGTTCTAATATTAGTTTTAGTTATATATTTTTCCGTTTAAATTAAATTCTTGGCAAATCATTTCAAAATTATCATATCCATATTATTTTCATCAATTTTCTTCTCACGTATTTTAAACAAATGTGAGATTATATTTGAAATTCTTGTTACATTTGATTCACTATTGAGGTAAGAATATGGACAATTGTAATAAAATGCAGGCCAAAATGATCTATTTTAAATTCGTTATAAAACAGGGACTAATTACCGCATACCTTTTTTCTTCCACCTTTTTATAAAATAAAATTATTTAGTTACTTAAATGAATTTTAATTTTTTTAACCTCCACACCACTTTATATATGTATCAGTTTGTCAATCCGTTTTTAATTGAAATAAATTCCGGAGACCCCATAAACTATATATATTCTTGATCCTTATAAAAGGAGAAGTCGATCTGACGATGTCCGTCTGTCTGTCTGTTGAAAATATTCTCTTGTCCACAATAGGTCGAGTGGGTCATGCTACTTAGTCTTAAAATGTACGCCATAATATGCAGCAGTTTGTTATTGAATTTGGAGTCTCTAGACCAAAGAGGTGAGGAGTGTCGTACGAAAATGTAAAATTTCACATCAAAAACATTGAAAAATGTTTATACGTAACAGAACATGTGCATATGTATTAGCGATACATACACATTTTTGTTTGCTTGTGTTTTGCTGTGAACGTTCACATGTACAAAGGAAAAAAAAACAATAACTAGCAAAAAACATGTGTATCCATCACTAATTAACAAAAGCAAAAATGTATTTGTAGTATTTACATATATGCTCATTGCATTTAATAACTGTTTTCAGTTTAAAAAGCACGCAAATACCTAAAATTGTTCTTAATTATCTTATTAATTGTAAACATCATTGTAATTTGATATCTAGCCGTTTTTGTCTCTTAGTGTCGACAAGGGTATCAAAGACCCGACACAGCCGAATTCAACACCGTTGTTTTTTTTTTTTTTGTTCGAATCCAGATAAACATTTATTTAAAATTTGGTCAATTCAATTAAATACTTTTTTTTGATAATATTTTTTAAGAACAATAAATATTTGTGTTTTGTCAACCTTTTTCTTTTTATGAACTGATAAAATTATTAAGCTTTATGCCAATAGTTGGTTTTGAATTTTTGTTTTTTTATATTCATTATTTCGCTATAAGTAAAAATAGTTATAACAATATTGTACAAAAACATTCCTAAATATGCCATCCATTGGATAGCGAAATATCGAATAAAAAACGCTGGTTCAAAACAAAAAAAAAAAATAAAAAATTAAGAAATTTTGTAATTATTTTTTTTTCACTGAAAATTTTTTTCTTTAACATCATATTTTTTTTTTTTAAATCAAACTTGATACCTACGTTGGTGAGTGGAAGGGTATCATAGATTCGGCACAGCAAAATTTTTACACTCACATGGTATTTTTTTTTTGTTGGCAACTAAAGTTACATGTTTAACATTTTTAGTAAATGACATAAAAGTTAAAAACAGAAACACCCGTTAAGCAAATAAATTACATTGTTTTGGCAAATACCATAGTTTTGCAGCAAAAGAAAATATTGAAAAAAAACAAGATGTCCTAGAAAAGAAAAATCATTTAATCTATCTTTTTATTAAAGCGTTTTATACTCCATCGACAATTTAAAACGAAAAATTTTAATTTAGCTAAGCAATGAGGAACAAAATATTTGGAAATAGACTTTGTACATACAAGTACATACATATGTATTTCACTATAGCTTAGATTTACACAAAACTGTTTGGTGTGGTATTCAATATCTACAATCTTGTTTCAGACACAAAAGATATATTCCAGTTATTTACCAAAAAAGGTGAAAATGGGGGAAAATGGGCATTTTTCCAATTTTTAAGGCACTGGATGCACTTTTTTCGGGTAGGCTTGTTTCGCTTTTTTTTTTACTCCAATTCAATATCTACGACTTTGCTTCAGACACAAAAGAGATATTCCGTACGGTTACCGAGTTATAACCAAAAGAGATATTCCGTACGGTTACCGAGTTATAACCGTGTTAAAATATACAAAAAGTGTATGGCCATTAAATTATAATGGCAGCCAACTTGACAAAACTAATGATGCAGAAGTTCTTATTTTTCGGGCTACTTTCAGGTGCAATTGTCAGATTTGAGTCCCAAAATCATGTGTTGTACTGTGTATGTCAGGTCGGGTTGTTCTGAGACCGCCGTCGCAATTAGATTATCTTTCAAAGAGAAAAAACTGCAAAAAAAACTATGAATATTATGTCAAGTTATTGAACCGAATCAAAAACCATGTAAAAGAACGAACTTATTTGTCTAAAAGGAAAGTGCCTTTTCATCAAGACAATGCACGGATGGACACGTTTGTAGTCGCCATAGCAAAATTCCATGACTCTACCTTCCATTACCCGAAAAATGGCTCAGCGATCAAGCAATTGTCTACTTTAAGGAACTTCAAAAATCCTATTTTTTGGAAGGTGGTAATAACAGAAAGAACATATCTGCGAAGTTCTTTGAAAGTGGCCGATAGAGGAAAGTTTTCGCAAAATATTGGAAAATACACAGCTGCTACTATATGAATGACCGCAAAAATTAGGCTCTCCTACATGTACATTAGACCGTATCGAAAAAAAAAAGTTCTCCGTACACCAGCGAATATAAAGTATTGTTCCAAGGACATTTGAAATAAAAATTTTTTTTTAATTTTTTTGCCGAACGTAGGGATCGCCTTTTTAGTTTTTTCGTTATATCTTCCATATTTACAGTCCGATCTTAAAGTTTGATATAGCGAATTTTTTGCCTCAGGGAGGCCAATAAAGAAAACTATCAAATGAAGATATTTTTCTCGCGCTTACCTGGTAATTCGATTACATCTTCATTTGATAGTTTTCTTTGCTAAACCTATTTATTTTCACAGCTTATCCATCTCATTCTCAAAATACCGAGCGTTTTGTTCATGTAGTACATGAATCTGCCATGGCGGTCACCGACGAGCAACGCATGGGCCACATTTTATCTAAACTCGACAGCCGTCAAAAATATTGCCAACTGGAATCACGTCGAGATATGATCGACTAAAATTTCTATTATTTTACTTTGCTTTTTGTTGCTTATTTCTTGTTGTATAATTTGAGGTATGATGTAAAGGTTACTTGAGGTCAAAGACTTTTGAATTAAAAAAAATTGGTCTGCCACAGACAACCCCATCGATATATCATACTTTAATATCTGAATGTAAATACTGAAGCTATGACAAATTTAAAAAGGTGATCCCTATATAAAAGCATTTTTTAAATAGTTGTGCTGTAATTATCGAAATACTTTCTGAGCAAAAGTTTTATGATTTTTCGCGAGCTATAAATTTCTAACATTAGGGTGTCACATTTGGGTGGTAGGAAATGAGATTTGGGGGGTAGGTACTAGAACGGTACCTTGAGGTCAATGGCCCTTAGGACAAAATTATTGGCCTCCTTGAGGCAAAAAAATTCGCTATATCAAACTTTAAGATCGGACTGTAAATATGGAAGATAAAACGAAAAAACTAAAAAGGCGACCCCTACATTCGGCAAAAAAATAAAAAATTTTTTTTTTTTCAAATGTCCTTGGAACAATACTTTATATTCGCTGGTGTACGGAGAACTTTTTTTTTGTGCCTGTAAGGTGATACGGTCTAATGTACATGTTCAGAATTAAATTAAAAATTCGACAAGAAATTTTTGCTAGACATGTTTTTTAAGATACTATAGAATTACTTTTGCCGCTAAACAAAAAAAAAAAAAAAAACAAAGACGTTTTAACTTTAAAAGGATTCACTTTTTTTTCATATAAAGGGGAGTGTTTTTTTTTGTTGTTGTTGTTGTTGTTAGTATTGTGATTTACTGTTGTTGGCCAACTGGTTTCCATTCTCTCTCTCTCTCTCCATACACTATCTCTCTTATCTATCATAAGTGTGTTGTTACGTCTATAGCTGTTGTACTCATGAGGCTTTTCCGTATACGTAAAAGCCTCAATGTGGCCTTTAGTATTATCACTATTATTTATATCAAATATAACAACAAAAGAAAAAAAATAATTAGATAAAATTTCGATTTGATTTACTTTTTATTTGTACACATACATACAACTAACTGCAGCAATTGACATCATTATTGACGCAGTGTGACGTCAGATTTTTTATTTTCTATAAAAAAAAATTAATCGATAGTGGTTTTTTTTTTTTATTAAAAAAATAATTTTTTTTTGTTGTGTCGATGTCTTCAAAATAATTAGATTTATATTGTACAACAACAACAACAACAAACAAACAAAATATTTATTTCCTATAATTTATAGTTTTCTTGTTTGACATACATTCCTTTACATAAGTTTTAATTATTCTTGTGAAAAATCATCATCCCTTAATCCTTCTTGTACATATTTTCACCTGCGCCTGCGTTTTCTTTTTTTCTTTTAAAATTTCTTCATAATCATCTGTTATCTAATCATAATTTGTTCTTCTTTACCGCAGAGGTAAATATGAAAAAGGTTAAACATTTAATAATTTCGCATATCCTTTAAGGTAGTCGGTACTACCTCATCATCCCACCCCACCACAACCTCAAGGTCGGAGATTTATGTTTTTCTTTTTTTCTTTCAATAGTTTTTAAATACTTGCCCTGCACAAATGACCTAAACAAAATATTTGCTTAGAAATAAATTATTAAGTAAATAATATTAAATGTCTGATCATTTTTTAATTTAATAAATATGGTAAATATATTAAATGCTTAGTTACATAGAATTTTAAAGATCTGCCTTAAAAAAAAAGCTGGATTTTCATCAGATCTAAGAGTAAATTTAGATTCGTTTTTTGAACTGACTAATTTTATTTATTTATTTATTTATAAATGTTGATTTGAAATGTAACTGGAATTCAGTAGTTGTTAAAAACTCTGAGTTTAGCTAAACTAGGTTTATCTGACTCGGCCTAAGTTTTTATACCCTATACCACTATGTGGTTTGGGTATAATGACTTTGTGCTACTGTTTATAACTACCAAAAATATTTGACCTAGACCGATCGAATCAGAATCACTATCTGATTCGATTTAACGATGTCCGTCCGTCTGTGTGTCCATGTAAAGCTTGTAATAAAACTGCAGGTCGCAAATATGAATATATTTTGACGAAATTTGGTATATAAGCTTTTATCGGCCATGGGATGAACGCTATTGAAATTGGTGGGAATCGGTCCATGTTCAGACCTAGCCCCCATACAAATGGCCCCTATGAAATCGACTTAAATTGCCATAAGATACAAATTATCATATAAATCTTATTCAAATTGGGTTTGTATGTGTTTATTACATCCATTAATCAGTAGTCCCAAAATGATCTATATGGGACAACTCTTAGTCATAGGCCCGATATAGAGCTGCTTCCCGATCTTCACTTAAATCTATCAAAAACAAAAATATTGCACTGATTCTTCTCAAATTTTGTTTGTATATGTATATTTTTACAAAATACAAGAGACCTTACATGGTCAGGATCGGTCCTTTTTTGGGCCTAGTCCCCATATAGATATAGCATCTGATATGAAATTTTTCATATCTGCAGCCAAAAAAATTAAGAAATATCCCACTCAAATTTGGTTTATATATCCAGTTAGTTGGGTCTGAGAGATAAGGTCTCTAAACGCATGGTATAGGGTATCATATAGTCGGTCTAGACCGACTATAATTTTCTTACTTGTTTTTTTTAGATTGAAATGAATAATCCGAGAAGTTTTTATCTAGCTTGATAGGAAAAATTAATTAAATAATTTCAATGGTATTTATTTATGATTGAGTTAGAAATCTTGCTCTTTAAATAAAGCAAAAACAAATAAGAAAATTATAGTCGGTCTAGACGATATATATACCATGGTTTAGGGACCCTATCTTTTCGGTCCAATTAAGTGGATATAGAAAATAAGCATAAACCAAATTTGAGTGGCATTGTTATCAATTTTTTGTTGCTACAGATAAGAAGAAGTTCATATCGGAACCGATCCTTACCATATTTGGCAAAGTCACTTATATTTTGGAAAAATAAATACAAACTAAATTTGAGAAAAATCTGTGCAATATTTTTGTTTTTGATTGGTTTAAGTGAAGATCGGGAAGCATCTCTATATAAGGCCTATGACTAAGAATTGTCCTATAGGGATTATTTTTGGACTACTGATTAATGGATATAATAAACACATACAAACCCAATTTGACCGAGATCTATATGATAATTTGGATCTTATGGCAATTGATGTCGATGTCATGGGGGTCATTTATATGGGGACTGGATCTGAACATGGACCGAATTTCACCAATTTCAATAGCATTCATCATATGGCCGATAAAAGCCTATATATACCAAATTTCATTAAAATATGTTCATTAGGGTGACCCTTCGTTATATGGAGGGAAAAAAAAGTGTTCAAACTGTCGGTCTCACCCCCTAGAAATATGCGAATAGCAAAAAAACTGAGAAATAAAAAGTTTTGGGCCAATCAAAAAACGTTTAGTCGTGGCGCAAAGCGATTGAAAATTTCAAGTGTGTTTATATGGGGAAAATATGATTTTTTTTTCAGATTTTACGAAAATTTCGTTCTATAATTTAATTTTTCCAACAAGCTGTTACATAATTCGGGATCAGTATTAAATTATCCTTTCAAAAGGCTATAAAACTTCAAAATCGTATGAAACTTCGCCAAGAAATAGCAAATGCCCCAGACCACTTTTGTGCCAAAAAAAAACTAGGTCATGAAATTTGATGGCATTTTTTTCAACTTTGAGATATTGATTAAAGCCATCATTCTTTTTTGGTCTCTATACTTATAAGTACTCAGATATGAAGTATTGTTTTATTACCACGTTGTTAATCTATTGCGCATTGAGACCGAAAATTGGAAATTTTTTTGATAAAGTTTTTAAAACTCCTTTTTCAAGTTTGAAAAAATTTTCTTAAAAAAATTAATATATTACTTTAAGGTTTTATTAAACACATGTTGCAGATTAACTGTGTTAATTTTTAAGGAAATCCCTTTACCAGAATTTTTTTGACAAGGATTTTATTTTTGCGTATTTCGAGAAAAATTGGATTTTTGTGAAATATTCTGTAAATGTACTCTTTCTAAATACTCTGTATCAAAAATTCATCACTTTTCTACTTTTAAATGTTATATTTTATCCTAATAGACTAGGGTTTCGGAAAAAAATAATATGACTCCATTAACCCTTTTGGAATTGGGGTCACATATGACCCCAAACTAATAAAAGACAATTTATGCAAAAAATTCAAATATTTGGTAAGTGCTGTCCAATTTTTAGATGCGACGCTTAAAATATAATAACCAAATGTGTAGAAGTTTCGTTCCGAAAATTTGGGATAAATCCGAGAACGTTAACCCATTATTTGCCATTTTTAAGAACAAATTATCCATTGCAATAGGTTAACAACAATGCGCAATAGGTTAACAACGTGGTAATAAAACAATACTTCATATCTGAGTACTTATAAGTATAGAGACCAAAAAAGAATGATGGCTTTAATCAATATCTCAAAGTTGAAAAAAATGCCATCAAATTTCATGACCTATTTTTTTTTGGCACAAAAGTGGTCTGGGGCATTTGCTATTTCTTGGCGAAGTTTCATACGATTTTGAAGTTTTATAGCCTTTTGAAAGGATAATTTAATACTGATCCCGAATTATGTAACAGCTTGTCGGAAAAATTAAATTATAGAACGAAATTTTCGTAAAATCTGAAAAAAGTCATATTTTCACCATATAAACACACTTGAAATTTTCAATCGCGTTGAGCCACGACTAAACGTTTTTTGATTGGCCCAAAACTTTGTATTTCTCAGTTTTTTTGCTATTCGCATATTTCTAGGGGGTGAGACCGACAGTTTGAACACTTTTTTTTATTAAGGGGCACCCTAATGTTAATATTTGCCAGCTATAGTTTGATTACAAGGTTTTCATGGACACACAGACGGACGGACGGATATCGCTAAATCGACTCAGAAAGTGATTCTGAGTCGATCGATATAATAAAAGGTGGGTCTGGATCAAATATTTTTGGTAGTTACATACAGCAGCAAAAATAATTATTATACCCAAACCACATAGTGGTATGGGGTATAAAAATTGATATATATTCTGTATGACGGGTTATACAGCTGTTTCGGGTCGAGACACCTCATCATTAACCAAAAGCAGTAGATAGTTTGTTTGGTAGACAGTTAACTTTGACTAACTGAAACCAAACTAATTTATATTTTAATATTTTTTTTATTATTTTTCTTTTTTTTTAAATAATTTTTAATTTTTTTTTAAATATTTTTATACCTTATTAGGGTATAAGGTATAACCACCAGAAATATTTGACCCAGAGCTTATCTCTTATAATGATCGACTCAGAATCACTTCGATTTAGTGATATCCGTCTGTCCTTCTGTCTGAAATTTGATATATAAGCTTTAATCGTCCATAGGGCGAACGCTATTGAAATTAGTGAAAATAGGTGTATGTTCAGACCTACTGCCCATACACATGTCCTCTATGAGATCGACCTAAATTGCCATAATATCCAATTTATCATATAGATTCCGGTCAAAAGTGGTTTGTGTGTGTTTATTACACCCACTACTAATTAGTAGTCTAAAATAAACTTAGTTATAGCCCCCATATAAAGTTACTTCCCGATCTTCACTTAAATCTATTAAAAAACAAAAATATTGCACAGATTTTTTTTTTTCAATTTTTGTTTCGATATGTTTGTACAAAAAAATAAGTGTCCTTACCAGATACGGTCAAGATTTCTCTATTTTTCGACCTAGTCCTCATATGAATACAGCATCCGATACGAACTGTTTCATATCTGCAGGCCAAAAAATTAATAATAATAATAATAATAATATATGCTATATCCAATTAATTGGACTTAAAATCTTTTCTGTAAACGCATGGTATAGGTATCGCATAGTCGGTCGAATTGAACAAAATTATATAACATATAAAAAAAATATATATTTTTTCTATTTTTAATCAATTACTCAATTAATCAAAGTGAATATCAAACGATAAAAGTAAATACCAGGAGAGTGCTTTATAAAGGGACTACCACTTAAAATGGTCCTACATTATTAATTTCTTCAACTGCATACAATTATTGGAATTTCAAACAACTGAAACAGATATAACTTTTACTTTTAATTATGTCATTGAATCCCTGTCTCTGTGACGTCTCTTACTTCTTCAGAAATCATTAAAATCTAATATTTTCTACAAAATACAGTTTTATTCTTAAAAAATAGGTGCCAAAGATACAAGGGTAAAAACATATGAAATCAACCGAAAATATTAACATTTGTGACCTCATCACCTCCAAATTTGATAAGATTTTGTACACATGATCTATGGATCGGCACAATAATATTTGCCAACTTTCAGACATATAGCCTTCGAACTTTCAGAATTATGGCCATTCCAAGTTGGCAAAAATCAATAAAAATGCACTCAGATGCCTTAACACAATTTTTAATATCTCGAAAAGTATTCATTGCACGTTAATAATCAAGGGCTCATTTTACAGACTAAAACATGCGCCATTCCAAAAAAATTTTTTTTTCAAATTTTCGATCAAGGATAATGTAAATAAAAAAGGACTAAAATTTCCAAAGGATATTTCTCGAAAATCAATATTTTTAAAAATTTCAAAAAAATATATGTTAATTCTTATTATGTTTTGTACAAGTCTGTCAAATTTCAATGTGGAGTCTTTATTACAACATGAGTTATTAAGAAAAAAGCAGGCGAAGGTTTATGTATTTCATGAAATGTACCAAAATACAAAAAGGTGACAAATTACAAAAAGAAGGACAAATCAAATGTAACGGAACTTTTTCGACTTTTCTTTGCTTAAACTCTTTTTCTCCATTGCTAAACCTTTAATAAAAAGTACAACATAATGTATTATCATTATTAAACACTTTATTACAGCATATTTATTTATTTCTGAAGGATTTCAATTAAAAAATCTGCATCTGCCGCGTATCGCTTGACTTTAATTTTTTTTTTATCTACAGGTTCAATAGAATGCAGCTTTTGAGTTCCAGGAATAGTACGCAAATCTTTAAAACGAATTTGAAGGAACCGTGCTTCTTCTTCGTGGTCTTCTAGAGTTAAAAACTCGAAATTACAGTTCAAAAGATTTTGCAGGCACCATTCATATAATTGTTTTGGAGTAGTTATTTGACCTTGTAATGGACGCTGTAAACTAGCTCGACGTGCCTCTCTCTTTACGGTACCTCCAAGACCGTCACTTGGGCCTTTTCCATGGCTTGTTGCAAAAAAATGCCACTCAGCATTACATTCAAAATCTTCCATATGATAACATAAATTGATAAAGTTCTTTTTATTTTTAAACTGGGCAGCACTACCGTCTGAAAAATACGTGATTTTCTTCGGGGTTGTTTTAAACTTATTTCTCAAAAATACATTCAGGTGGCGATGGAACAGGTGAACAGCTACAGAATCGTGTACAAGACAATCAGATATTATTATGAAGTTTGTATGTTGTGTTTTTCCATCTGATTTAAAATAAATAGCAATTGGGTATAAAGTGGCCTGAGAGTTGTTCCAGTGAAATCCCTGGACTGCATCCTGAATAGTAAAAGAAGCATTTTCTGAAAAATCGCAAACTGCTATATACGCATTTTCTTCCAAATTTGATTTTCTCTCGCTCAGATATGCTGCCTGCTGTTTTGCAATAAATGAATGAGGTAATAGAATTTCAAGTTTTTCACATAGGGAATCCACAAAAACGTCGGCTTGGCCAATCATGGTCTCCAAATTATCCCTATCTACACTTACCCATTGTTTATATGTTATTTCATCAATATCATTTTGCTCTAGTAATTGATTTAGTTTTGCTTTTAAATTTTCAATTCCTGGACACTTGTTACATTTACGTAGGTGACACTTTGAAGAAGATGGAATGCATGTCATTTGTTTCAAACAATCTTTGTAACATTCAAGCTGATAATTCGGAACACCAGCAGTTAATTTTTTTAAATTTATGGCATCAATCATCAGCTTCACATTTTGATGCTTTGTACAAACACACACGTTATGAGATCCACTCGCATTTGCTAGAATTATATTCCTCGGACGAAGTTGGCAAAACTTGGAAATACCTATTTTTATTCCATCATGTCGTTCCTTGAATAAGGCGTACATTTCTCTTAAGTTTCCAAGCAAAAGTCTTTTATTTTTCCTGACTTTTGTACCATTTTCAAAAAAAGACACGAAATCTTTCTGTCCGGGCATACACCTGCTGACGTCATCGGATTCATAAAAGGATTTTACTAAATTGCTTGTCACTGGTGAAATTGGACTTCCCAGTTTTGGGTTAGGCGTACTCATCACACCCTTTGTTTCAACCAAATGCTTAACTTTTCACGCGATATAGTTTGTAACCAGGAATTCTTCCTCAATTTTATGTATTGCCCAGCTTTTTGGTAAAATTGTTAGCAGTTGGATTTTCTCGCTATTTTTTGTTAATGTTTTAAACTTTTCTTTTAATTGTTCTATTATTTCGGATTGTGGGCACATATGCGAAGTTGATTGTGCTGAACCGTGGAAAATTTTGTCTTGAATCGAATCACTTATTTTCCTGAATTTTCCATCTTTGTACCGTTTTTGATGTAACTTCTTCTTTTTTATCGGAGATTGTTCCAGATACGGTAAAGATTGGTTTAATTTTGAAATAGCAACTTCTTCCGTGCCTGACGCAATGTCATCTTCTTCCGTGCCTGACGCAATGTCATCGAAAGTATCTACATTTTCGTTTATGTCTGAACCTTCTTCCAAATTAGATTTATTAGATTTCTTCAGATGCGAAAATTTTATTCTACATGTCCCACAAATTTTATTTGAGATCGTAATGTTTTTATCCTTAGTATACTGTAGCATCCATTCTTGGACTTGTCTTAAACTTTTATTGCACCCAGTGTGACCGGATTTTTTAAAAGGATTACAGCAAAATGTTGAATGGAATGGCATTTTTTTTTTTAAATACCACAACCGAATGAATTGTGCACGACTTTTTTGTATTGACAATAATTATAATTTATTTAAATATTTAGTCTCTTTTTTTTTGTTTTTTCAAACGATCAAGTCACTTTAACACTATAACACTTTGACGTTTAGCACTTATGAAATCTAGTATTCAACTGAAGTTTGACTTACAGTCTCTGAACGATTTATACTGTTTTTTTTGGTACAAAAAATAGATTACAGGTAAAAAAATACACGCCTTGCTTTTCTTGAATTGGAAAATTTGCGTGAACTACGGGTCATAAAATGTTTTTTAAATAGGGACTGAATTTGCTACTGCCAATAAGCCGACCACAGGTCATAAAATATTTGTAAATTTTTTGTGTGAACAGGCAATAAATATTTCGTGTAGGTTGTAAAGTCGAAAAAGTTCCGTTACATTTGATATGTCCTTCTTTTTGTAATTTGTCACCTTTTTGTATTTTGGTACATTTCATGAAATACATAAACCTTCGCCTGCTTTTTTCTTAATAACTCATGTTGTAATAAAGACTCCACATTGAAATTTGACAGACTTGTACAAAACATAATAAGAATTAACATATATTTTTTTGAAATTTTTAAAAATATTGATTTTCGAGAAATATCCTTTGGAAATTTTAGTCCTTTTTTATTTACATTATCCTTGATCGAAAATTTGAAAAAATTTTTTTTTTGGAATGGCGCATGTTTTAGTCTGTAAAATGAGCCCTTGATTATTAACGTACAATGAATACTTTTCGAGATATTAAAAATTGTGTTAAGGTATCTGAGTGCATTTTTATTGATTTTTGCCAACTTGGAATGGCCATAATTCTGAAAATACGAGAGCTACGACACTGAAAGTTGGCAAACGCTATTATTATGTTTAACTTTCCCTTCGTACCAAAATTCATCCAATTCGAAATCGGTGCGGTCAACTCATTGGTTGATTTCATATGTTTTTACCCACAAGATTGCCGGATCTATCTATAAGTTCGTGACTTTTTGAATATATAAAAAAAATTCACAAATAAAATTTCATTCTTAAAATAGTCTTCCTTCTAGCTCAATACACTTTGTCCAACGTTTTTATAATTTTTTTTAATCCCTTCCAAATAATAGAATTTCTCACGGTCCTTAATATAGGAATCATTGGAGCCATTGTCTTGATGAAAAAGCATTTTCTTCTGGGTCAAATGCGGTCACTGTGTTTAAATCGTCCTTAAAACGTTCCCATAAATTGACATAACATTCACCTTTTATTGTTTAACCCTTTTGAAGGTGGTTCTTCAACTCTAACCTTGTTGGCTGTTCTTCGGCACAGGTTCGTCCGAAGAAACCCACTTTTTGCACTGCTTTGGTGTATTGTAACGGATGACTTTTTCTTCCAGCGTTACAAAACGGCACAGAAACTCATCCCTATTGCAGTTGACCAACGTTAAACACTATCTTAAACATGTCACACGATTACGTTTATGGTCAATTGTGAGCGATATTCATCTTTCTTACGGACAGCTTTCATTTCAATTATAATTGAAATGACTGAGCCGTGTATTATGCCTATGGCATCAACAATCTGGAGGCACTTCGAATTCTCCGAATAGCCAATATCATCCTATTATGAACTTTTTAAAAATTTCCAATATTATTTATGCACCCTCGTAATTATGATCAGACCAGTTGGATTAGAGGATAAGGTTCCGGCATACTTTGTGAAAAAGCTTAAAATCTTCAGGAAATATTTATTAAAAATTAATTTGTTTTATTTAAATTGAATTGTCGATACATATTACGTTTTTCGATCTGGCAACTCTAAAATAGTTAGTGTACAATATGGATGAGAACTTTCAAAGAGAGGGTAAATTTTCCACCATTTTGCTCTACGATGCTTAGTTTTCTATATATAAATGTAATTTTTTTATCTGGCAACCCTGAACATATTGAGGGCACAATTCGGATGGGTTGTTTCAGTGATGGGATAAAGTTGCAAAGATTTTGTCTGCGACGCTTAGTTTCTGAGATAAAAACGATTTTGCATTTCCCGCCAAAACCTAATTTTAAATTAATTTTGCTCTACGATGCTTATTTTTTTAATTATTTATTAACCAACACTCAGGTGATGTCCCCTGCAGATGCATTGCATTGTGTTGATCTCAGGAAAATTGGTTATGGGAAGGAGGAAAAAGGGAGTAGTGTAGTAGTGTGGATATTTGACTTAAATTTTATTAGATTATAACTGTCAGGAAAGACCTCTGCGGGGAGTTTATTCTACATACGGCTAGTTCAACACATAAACGAATTCTCTCTGTAATGCGTTGTGCGGTCAACTGGACGATATACTACAAACGGATGTGATCTACTAGAGAAGCGGGTAGAGCGAACCGAAACTCGGGCACTTTGAATAAGTTCTCTAATCTCAGAAGAACATTTCCCATGGTAGTATCTATAGAACAGTGACACATTATTTAAGAGATACAAGTAATTTTATGGTCCTTGACAAAAATTCATCTATTTTGCTCAAGATATAACCGTAATTTTACGTTCTTCCATCTGGTAACGTTAATTATAGTTACCGCACAATTCATATGATGTGTTGTTTGAAAAAATTTTTAAAAAGTTCATATCGGATGCTATATCTATATGGGGACTAGGTCCAAAAATGGACCGATCCTGACCATGGTTGGTAACGTCTCTTGTATTTTCCAAAAACATATACAAACAAAATTTGAGAAGAATCAGTGCAATATTTTTGTTTTTTAATAGATTTAAGTGAATATCGGGAAGCACCTCTATATGGGGCCAAAGGGAGCATTTTTGGACTAGTCATTAGTGGATGTAATGAACGCATACAAACCCAATTTGAGTAAGATATATATGACAATTTGGATCCTATGGCAATTTATGTCGATTTCATAAGGGTAATTTGTATGGGGGCTAGGTCTGAACATGGACCGATTCTCACCAATTTCAATAGCGTTCATCCCATGGCCGATAAAAGCTCATATACCAAATTTCATCGAAATATATTCATATTTGCGACCTGCAGTTTGATTACAAGGTTTACATGGACACACAGACGGACGGACGGACGGACGGACATTGTTAAATCAACTCAAAAAGTGATTCTGATTCGATCGGTATAATTAAAGATGGGTCTGGGTCAAATATTTTTGGTTGTTACAAACAGCAGCACAAAGTCATTATAAAAATAATTTTTATATTCATGGTTTAATAATGACTACAATCGTTTTACTCCTCAGGTCTGAAAGGGTTAAAAATCTAATTTTAAGCCGGTTTGTTTGAAATTGGAAACGTTCCCCAGAAACATATAAATAGTCAGAATTTTGTATTAAAACAGCATTGTGGCTAGGGATGTCAATTATTCGGGTTTAAACTGTGGTCGATTAAAAATTCAATAATATTTTTATTATCTAATTTTTAAAAGTTCTTCGGTTAATCGATCAAATCTGTACTAATATAATAAAGAGGTAATGTGTGTTTGTTTGTTTGTTTGTTTGTTTGTTTGTTTGTAGGAGGTAATCTCCGTAACTACCCATCTGATCTTCCTGAAATTTTCATAGAGTCTTACTGCGGATATGGGAAGTGCTATAGGCTATAATTTTTTAAATATTTTTGGTGGGCGTGGCACCTCCCACACAAAGAAACTTTTTAATATCATATACATATATTGAGTACTATGATAGGGAGAGCTTTGAAAATTTGTGTGAGGTCACCTATTGTTAATATTAGTAGCTGCGCCGGAAATGGGCGGAATCGGATAAGTGGGCGTGGTACCTCCCATACAAGTAATAGTTCAATATTATATATCTCGAGTACTGTGATAGAGAGAGCTTTCCAAATTTGTCCGATGTCACCTATTATTAATGTAAGTAGTCGGACAAAAAATGGGCAGTATCGGACCAATAAGCGTGGCACCTGCCATACAAATTAAATATAAAATGCCATATATCTGGAGTACTGTAATAGTGAGAGTCTTGGGACTTTGCGTGATCCCATAAGTTATTCATTTGATTAGTTAGACAAAAAATGGGCGTGATCGGAGCAGTGGGCGTGGCACCGCCCATACAAAGTAAATATATGATATCATATAATTGGTGTGCTAAAAAAGGAAGCTTTGACACTTTGCACGAGCCTATCAGATCTTAGTATGAGTAGTCGAACAAAAAATTGGCGGGTTCACAACATGCAAAGTAACTATTTAATGTCATATATCTGGAGTACTGTAAAAGAGAGAGCTTTGTGGCTTTGCGTGAGCCCATAGGTTCTCTGTCTGATTAGTCGAACAAAAAAATGGACGAGATCCGAGCAGTCGGCGTAGCACCACCCATGCAAAGTAGATATCTAATATCATATAACTGGTGTACTATAAAAGGGAAAGACTCGACATTTTGGATGACTCCATCAGATATTAATGTGAGTAGTCCAATAAAAATTGGGCGGGATGGGAATAGTGGGCGTGGCACCTCCTATGTAAAAAATATGAAGCACTACGAAAGCGACAGTCTTTTGACAAGTTCGTTAGTTATCAATGTGATTTGTTGTGGAAGATATATCGCCAAAATCAAAAATCACCAAACCCAAAATTCGCGAAAAATAAAAATTGCCCAAAAAAAAAAAATATTCAAAAAAAAAAAATGGGCAAAATCAAAAATCGCTCAAAAGAAAAATTGGCAAAAGATATTCTAAGTTCAAGGCCAACAGTTAAGTGTTGCCAGATCGAATATGAATAATTCATCTTCTTCTCATGGGCAGCTACATGTACTTTGCTCCAGGGTAGGAACGCCCAAAAATCTGATAATTGTTGTACCGAATGAAAAAACAAAAAACATTGTATATCAGCATCGGCAAGCATTGAAATAGAAAAATATATACTAATAATCTATACTAACATAATAAAGAGGTAATATTTGTTTCTTTGTGTATTTGTAGGAGGTAATCTCCGTAACTACTCATCTGATCTTCCTGAAATTTTCACATAGTCTTACTGCGGATATGCTACAGGCTTTAATTTTTTAAATATTTTTAGTGGGCGTGGCACCTCCCATACAAAGTAAATTTTTAATATCATATATATTAAGTACTATGATAGAGAAAGCTTTGCAAATTTGTCTCTGGGCGGGATTAGATAAATGCGCATGGTACCCCCACACAAACTTTATATTAAATGTGATATATCTGAATTACTGTATTAGTGAGAGCCTTGGGACTTTGCGTGAGCCCTTTCATAACGATTCGGAAGGGGGGAGGGGGAGGGTGAGGGTGTAGCGAAGCACACCGGGTTACATCTAGTAACACATAAATAGAGAAATTTGATAATTTTCAATAAAGATAAAAACTTAAATAAATTCAGATCATAAACTATTTTTTTCCCCATTTAAATGCAAATTTTAGAAGAGTTTTCATTTTCAACATTTTCATATAAATTTTTGTGATTTTTAAAATACGAGGGCGGATCAATAACTCCATGACTTTTCGAACTTCCATCGTAGTTATATGAAATTTAACACTGCTCCTGAAATTTAACACTGACTTTCGTTGTGGTCGCACAAATAGAAATGATGCTGAACGTTCTGGACGGCCAATTGATGTCAATACACCCGAAAATGTGGAAAAGTTCCACGATATGGTGTTGGCGGATCGAAGAGTAAAAGTGCGTGAGATTGTTGATGCCATAGGCATTTTATATGGCGGTGTGGTTTCGATTTTAAATGATCAGTTGTGTTTAAGAAAGCTATCTGTAAAATGGGTGCCGCGTTGCTCTCAATTGACCATTAAAGTAATCGTGTCTCAATGGCAAAATTCCATGAATTGGGCTACGAATTGGTACCTCATCCGCCATATTCTCCGGATTTAGCCCCGTATTCCCAAACCTATTTTCTATTTCCAAACCTAAAGAAATGGCTCGGTGGAAAGAGATTTAGCTCCAAAGATGAAATTATTGAACAAACAAATGCCTATTTTATGGACCCCGAAAAATCCTATTTCTTGGAAGGGATACAAAAATTGGAGAAACGTTGGATGGACCAAGTGTATTGAGCTAAAAGAAGATTATGTTGAAAAATAATTTTTTTTTTTTGAAAAAAAAAAATGTGTTTCATTCTAAAAGTCACGGACTTATTGATCCGCCCTCGTAGTATTTTAAAATAATAATTTAAAAATCAGCGATTTTTGGTTTTTGTTTGTATTAAGTTTGATATATAGAAAACTAGTTTTTGAATTTTTCAAATATGCCAAGTCATCTGCTATGTATGTAACAAGTCAAAATTATGTAATAAATGTAGCCATATATTCTTTAAAATATCCAATTAATCAATACAAATTTATCACATTATTTGTTAGTCGAAAATCATAGTTTTTTAAGTTGTTCGATTGTTATTTTTTAAATCAAGTCAAAATTATATAATAAATCTAACCATATATTTTTTTCGATTTTATATCTTATTGATATTTTTTTTTTTATAAATATCCGATTAATCAACACAAATTAATCGCATTATTTGGTTTGTCGAAAATCATATTTTTTATAAGTTGTTCGATCGTTATGTTGTTTTTATTATCGATCAATCGAAAAACTTAACCCATTGACAACCCAATGACATAACTGAGATGGATTTGCTTGAATTAAGAATTTTTTTTTTATAAATTATTAATAAAATAATTTAAATGAAATTTATATAAATAAATAATGGACATCAAAGTAATTTTGACACATTTTTATACCCTATACCACTATGTGGTTTGGGTATAATGACTTTGTGCTGCTGTTTGTAACAACCAAAATTATTTGACCTAGACCCATCTTTAATTATACCGATCGAATCAGAATCACTTTTTGAGTTGATTTAACAATGTCCGTCCGTCCGTCTGTGTGTCCATGTAAACCTTGTAATCAAATTGCAGGTCGCAAATATGAATATATTTTGATGAAATTTGGTATATAAGCCTTTATCGGCCATGGGATGAACGCTATTGAAATTGGTGAGAATCGGTCCATGTTCAGACCTAGCCCCCATACAAATTACCCCTATGAAATCGACATATAGTCGTCATATAGATCTTACTCAAATTGGGTTTGTATGCATTCATTATATCTATTAATGAGTAGTCCAAAAATGATCCCTTTGGCCCCATATAGAACTGCTTCCCGATCTTCACTTAAATCTATTAAAAAACAAAAATATTGCACTGATTCTTCTCAAATTTTGTTTGTATATATTTTTGCAAAACACAAGAGACTTTACCAAACATGATCAGGATCGGTCCATTTTTGGACCTAGTCCCCATATAGATATAGCATCCGATATGAACTTTTTCATATCTACAGCCAAAAAAATTAATAAAAATCCCATTCAAATTTGGTTTTTGGTTATTTTCTATGTAAAGTTAGTTGGGCCTAAGAGATAGGGTTTCTAAACGCATGGTATAGGGTATCGTATAGTCGGTCTAGACCGACTATGATTTTCTTACTTGTTTATTTTAAAATTTTAGCTTTAACACTTACAAAAATTACTCGTTTTACCCGTTTCTACTAAGACCATGAGGCGTTTCTTCTCTTTAGGATTTGACATCACTGCTTCTGTTCCTATTAACAAAATATTTACTATTTATTAGCAGTTTGTTTTAATAACGAAGAATCTCTTTAAATAAAATCTGACTCCTCCTAAGGACATCAAAATAAACATTAAATAATCTCTCGCTAGCCTCAGACATTTGTCGCCTAAATTATTAATCAAGTAATTTAGAAATCAATTTTTCTTTTAATAAAGTTATATTGTGTGAATGTTTTATTTTTGTTCTACTAAAAATGGGTGTTTGCAACGTTTTTTGTGTGTTTTTTTTTTTTTTGTTTACCCGAAACTCATTGTTAAGAATGTGTTTGCGCGCGCCATTTTTCTCATTGGAACTTGTCACAGTGCCTTACATCTTCAAAATTTCCCATATACGAGTTTTTTCATTAAGGTTTTTTACGAAAATGCTCTCCTTTTAACTCATTTTAAAATTACATACTATATAATACTTTTTTGTTGTTGCATAAAGAGCAAAAAAATATGTCAAGAAATGTAAAATAAAATGTTAATGAAATTTTCTATAAAATTGTTTTAATTAATAACTTGTATCTATTGCTTTCTTTTTAGTTTCTTTAAAGATTTTGTATAATTATTAACTTTATTATTTTTTAATTTAATGCAATTTTTTTTTTTTATAATTTTTTGCATTTTCTCTCAATAGAGAAACTACCCCCTGTAAATACATGAGCTATAGTTAGCAGCTTGTGTCTCTACATAAATGAAAAGTTTTAGTAGTTTTTAATGTGTTTTAGTAGTTCAATAAAAAAAATCTTATGATTTTACGGGGGTGATATGAATATAATATATATAGGTATATATATATATTTTTGTTGTTTTTTAATCAAAAATTTTTTTACACGTATGGGAACTATCCGGCTATATATTGGACTCCCTTGAGTTCTCTTGCTATCCATCTCTCTCTATCTCTCTCGCTCTCTATCTCCCTCTCTAAACTATGGCAATGCTGCCACCTGCTTTTGGCCAATAAAAATCAGCATGGTTACGATACAAAATAAATATATAAAATTGTCGGCAAATAAATTTGCTTTCTGCCTTAATAATATACAATGAATTTGTTTTTTTTTTCTTAAATTCGATTTTTTAATAATTTTATAAAGCAAGCTCTTTCCATTTTTTCCCCTCAAAATCTGCAGATAGCAGTTTTCGAAGTTTAGAATATAAATCTTGCTTTTCCTTCCATGATTCTAAAAATAACATCATTGTAATGTATCATTCATTACAAATAATCTTTAAAAATTGTGTCATATATTAACTTTTATAAAAAAAAAACCGGCAAATCTGGCAGCCATGAAGACAGCTGTATTTGTTTTTCTACAGTGATGCCAACTTTGTAAAAAGATAACAAAAAAGTTAAACAAAAACACATTAATAATATTGAATAAATTAAATTTTGTTTAAAAAATATTTTATCAATCAAAATTTTTAATATATTAATGTTAATTGACGACGTTGGAGCCAGACTGATCTATGGCACAAAAGTAAGTTTTTGAGAAAATTAAGGAAACGCGTTACGCGATGTTGTGAGATACCTATGGGGTATTTATTATTACTTATTTTTTTTTTTTAATTAAATATACTTCTGATGAGTATGAAATATATTAGGAACAAGATTTATCTATATCGTTTGTTTAATAAAGCAATTATTCGTATTTTTGCGAAGAACAAATTACTTAGATCACTATGGCATTACACAAATTTGAAAATTATATTAAAAATGTAGGTAGTAGTAGTATTGGAAAAACAATGTACTTTGACATCATAAGATAAACCACATCTCAATTATCAGCTAACACAGCAGCCAATAAGTTTTCATCATCTATTGTTTCCTGATTGCCACTTCTTCTAGGAGCATGTGGTAACTTTCAAGTAAAAGTGATGAGGAGGCACGAATTTTAGAATTTTTCTTATATCTTGTATTTTTTGATACGGTATTAGTCTGGTTGTGGGTGATTTTTCCGGTATATAATTCTTCAGGTTTAAAAAAAAATTTCGGAATCGATATCATTTGGTTTCACATCAACCGTTTCATATCTTTCCGTGTTATTATCATTGTAATTGATTAAACTTGAATCTTTACAAAACTTTATCTTTCGCATCTTGGAAATTTTCGCGCCTTCTCTTAATATAATCTGATACTCTTTAAATATTCCTGTGAGGCCTTCAAAAGCAAGGAACTTATTTTTCATATCTCGTACTTCAAAGTGTTTTTTCTTTATGCAGTCACGGACGAGCTTCATCCAATCTTCTGGTGTATAGATATCAGACTTTTTTTTGTTGTTCTCTACTTATAAAAGAGAAGTCGGTGTCGTTAGGCAGGTAAGTGTGACCACTGACCAGATAGTGTATGGTGATCGCTTCTAGATATGGCGAAATATCATAAAGTGCAAAACATTCCAGTTTCTGTTTTGACCAGAGCAACAGTCGCTAAGAAAAGCATAGAGATTTGACGGTGTCTGCCACGGAATCTTCAAGAAAGTAGTGCAGTGAGGTTATAATTTCTTGAGAGCCTCTAGCCCCACAATGTTCTGGCCACATATTCATTAAGATTTTTTTCCTTCCTTTGTATAAGCATGAATTCCAAAGTTAAGCATTTGCATTGTCTTAAATAATAAACTTCTCCAATGTTCAATAAGGAAGAGGCAGGGTTCGTTCTAGTTCAAAAGTAGCTACCAATAAAGATTTATCACCATAATGTATTGTTTCTTTCAACTCTTATAAAATTGGGACAATAATGATCTGCACTTCATTACTTAGATCAGTATGGCATGCCTTTTCTTTCCAGACCGCACTAATTCTATAGTAAGATGTTGCGATTTCTTAAGAAGGAAAGCGCTGAAGAGCAATTCCATCAGTCTGTGCTTTTCTGGAATAACAGCGTATGTCCATTTTTGTCAGTTTTGAGTTAACGATGCCAAATATATTTATTTTTAACGCTCTTTACATGTGTTAAATTAAAAAAAAAAAAAAAAAAAAATATTGACCATTTCTGAGTTTTTTCTTTAAATAACGACGTAACTTATATGTTTATTAAATTAATTTGCAGCACTATCGACGTATGTCAACCTACGTTTGATCGCTGACAAATTATTTTTCTCAGAAAACGACACATAGCGACATACGTTGTTAATGAAAAATAAATGGAAAATAACCTTGGATTATTTTTCAGTTTATAACCACTTGTAAAAACTTGTGTGTTTATTTCGGTTATTTTTTGTCACTATTATTCTTGCTACGTTGTTATATTCTCATCCTAAGTCCCGTTAACTTTTTGTTGACGAACAAAAAAAAATCCATTTTTCAAGCAACAACAACTTATGTCTACATGGGTGGTTGCATTGGTAGTTTTATTTTTCAAGGAAAACGACGTTTGTCGACATAAGTTGTTTTATCTGCACACACTTTAAGTGTTATTTACATATTGTTTGTTTCGTCCTTCTCTAGGATCTATTCCTCTGAAGATTTTATATAAAGTATTTATTGCCCATATCTACAGGACTGTTAAATAAAAAGCTCTGAAAACTTTATATCGAGCCCATAATTTCAAATATAACGTTTTTTGGCTCCCCTGAACATTTTGATTTTATGACACGCGGTTATTCTAGAAAACCACAGAAGTGTGGCATGAAAGAATTATGAGTTTTTTATGCCATTGTGTAATAATATTATTTTTGATAAAAATGTCGCTTATATCAGTCTGCCTCCAACGTCGTCAATTAATAGAAATCGCCGTGGTTCAAAAACCGGTTATTGCCACTACAAATTAATCATACTACACGTTTAATATATATTGTGATATATGGATCGCGGTCATTATATATTGAAAAACTAAATAAAACAAATCCTTGGACCTTCTTTTTATCAATAAGTATATTTTATGGAACAACCTTTTAATGCAGTTTCCGTAACACTTTTTATTCGTTTTTAAAATGGACATAGAAATAAAAACATGCTATGGAAATCAGGGTAAAATTAATTTACCCAATAATTTTAATTGAAAAGTTGTTACGTACGTAAGAATCACTAGATGTATGAAAACAACTCAGTTTTTATAACCTCCTCCCACAATAAAAATAACTAGCAGATTCCAGCGCTCGAAATTCGAGTGCAATTTTTAGGCAGCTTTATTTTACAACTTAGCCAATTCACAAACCAACACTTTTATGGCTTATTATTATTGTGAATGAAGATAACAAACTCATTAACAAAAACATTAACAGCTTTAATAAAACACACATAGCATGTGTATAATTTTATGTATGTGTTAGTGGCAACTTTAAATGCAATTTACTCAGAAGACAGGAAAAAATTTAAAAATCTGTAAATCTGCAAAACGGCTAAAAAGGAATACCTTTCAAATAATATACGTTTGGTCAAAATCGGGATAAAACGGTAGAACAAAACATCGGTCACAAAAAATCGCCTAGCCTATTAATATAATAGATTATATATCAGTTTGTCATGCTGTTTATAACGCATCGAAAAATGAATTTTCAACCGCCATAAAGTAGCGTTATAACACCTCGACTCGATATAGCGATGTCCGTCCGTCCGTCCGTCTGTTGAAATCATTCACAAATAAATCATTTACCTGGGTAAAATTAAGATTATATTGTTTATCATTGTTTTGAACAGGTTGGGATTTAAAAGGGGGTAAATCGGTTATCATTGTACCAAGATGTGTCCAAATATAGGGAGATACCTCTAATAAATGTTGTTTACTTTTTAAATTATTTTGTTAGCATTTCTTATAAATATTGCAATAAGGTCAGATAAACGTAAAACCCAGGTGGAGGTTATGGAGGATTCGGATTAGCTGAGGTTACTTTTTTGAATTTTTTTTTATATACATTTTCTTAGTGAACAAATGGAACAAATCGTGTTTTTAAAAGTTCAGATAAAGTAGAAATGGTAAAAAATTAATTTAAATAAATTTTAAGTATTTTTAATTTACATCTTAAACTACAAAAAAAAATATTGAAATATTTGGCAATGACGAATATAACAAATTGAAGTTATTTTTTTATTTAAAACTTTTTAACTTTTTTTATAATATTTTACTTAATTAAAATTTTACAACATTTGGCAAAGTCTGAATTTTTTTTTTTTTTAATTTTATATTAATTTTAGAGTATGTAAATAAATAGATATTTAAAAACTAAATTGCCAATGCAAATATTCTGAGATAAAAGCACTAAATTGACATTATTGTTTTTTTGTTTGTTTTCGTTTTGAGAGATACTCTACTTTTAATACTCAATGTACATAACTGTGTTAATATATTGAAGGGGCTCTTTTCGCTTTAGTTTAGTATATCTATTCACTAAGATTGTAGAACGTGAACATTACAAAAAAAAAAAAAAAAACTTTCCATACACATTTTAGCTTTTTTTGTCTAATAATTTGTGAGCATACGAGTTGAAAATTTACTGGTGTAGTTGTATGTTTCCTTTTACTTTGCTTATGCACAAGCTCTGACTGAGAGTGTATAGGTGTGTACAAACCGAATTGTACTGAAAATTTTTTCTTGTTGTAATTTTGATATAATTTGTTTTACTGTGTGTGAAAGCTTAAGCACTCGCGACTCGTTAAAAAATTTCAGTCGAGCGCTGATACCGTACTGAAGAGGTCGGTCTTAGAAATAATATTCTCGTCTCGGGTTGCTTACACAATTCAACTTGTTATAAATACATATAGAGAAAATATATATATATATTATATTGAGGAAAGAAAAAAGAAATATATTTTTTCCAATAAATTTGAAAAAAAAAGATAAAGTGTATCTTAAGGATACATTTTGTACAACATTTTTTAAATATAAAATAATATAATTATATAAAGAAAAGTGTAAAGTTTGTTAAAAAGAAAAAAAAAGTAGGTTTTTTGCAAAAAAAATCAAAAAGGGGGTAGTTTAAACCCCTAACGAAAAAAAACCGAGAAATTGTGTAACACCAGTGCTACAAAAAGGTAACCAACCAACCAAACCAAAAACCAACACATACAAAAAACGAATAAGAAACGACAACCTCAATTGAAATAAATAGAAAAAGCAAAAAAATAACATTTTGAACAAGAAAAATTGATTTAAAAAAAAAAAGAAAAATAGAAAAAAAGAATAATTAAAATTTAAATACAATAAAATCGTCCAGAGAACGTTGTGTTTTTTTTTTTGTTGGTCGTTTCTTATAAAGTCATGTGTAGTCAACGCCAGAGATGTCCTTGTTCAAAATCGATTTTTCACCATAAAACGAAAGAAAATTTTTTACATGTTACGCCAATATCTTGCTTTAAGCCATTTTAAAAGTGTGGAATATGAAAAATGTTATACAAAAAATTGAACAATTAACAAAAATGATTTTAAATGTAGACAAACTTTTTTTTAAAAATATTATTAAAAGTGTTAATTCATCGTTTTTTTTTTTTTAACTTATATATATTTCTGCTTTTGTGGAAAACATTTTTAAATATCATTCTTGGCAATTGAAAATCTATTTTATTTAAAATGTTGACGTTTTTCCTTTCTTTGGTTTAATTGTCTGACATTTAGTCTCGTTAATAATTATAAATAAATTTTGTTAGAAAATATATTAAGCATGCATACTAGATACATATGCCATCTACATAATTATAGTGACGTCTGTTTTATATTGGCCCTGACTTGAAATTTGTTGTGTGTGTTTTTTTCGTTTGCTTTCAATTGACTGCAAGAGATTTTCCTTTATAGTTTATTCTTTAAAATATTTTTTTTTTCTTTTTCATAAGTCATTGATTTTTATAATTTTCGGTCAATACACATATTTCATAAATAAGTTTTTTTTTGTTCTTCATAAATCATAATGCTCATTTACTCTCTCTTGTCTCTTTTGCTCGTTCCTCTGCTAAAAACGTGAAAACTATGAACAAATTTACTGTTCCTTTAAATCTCTTGTAAAAAAAAGCTTTTCTTTACATGACATAACTCTCATATTTAAAAAATCAAGTAATTCTCATTGCAAAAAACTCCTTAACGAAAATAAATAGCTTTCCGCCTCTTTCGGTAGTCATTATTACTGTAACATAGATATGTTCCCATTTCTTAAACAGTCCAAGATTTTAAATAACTCTCAATAAAGAGATTTTGCTAAATACAACTAGCGATTTTTAACGGCTTTAAACATATCTCAAAAACATAACGTTTTTTTGAAATTTTTCTTTTCAATGTTAAGAAAATATTTGAAATACTTTTATAGAGACAAAATTTCCTTAAATCCAAAACATGAAATCGGTTTAATTTATTTTCAAATAATTTAGAAAACACTAAGAAAAATGAAAACTAAAAATTTTGAATATATTTCTCTACAGAAAACTTCTTTTTCCTTGTTTCTTATAAGAAATCTGTTAATTGAAATCAGCTTTCACTGGATTTACTTTGCAATATCCTTTTTGTCGGTTTCTAAGTGTGTAAAATTTACGCTGGTCCTCATAAAAATAGTTGTATATAAAACTTCTATAAGGATTCTGGGCGAAAAAATCAATTTTCGTTGCGTAATTTTTTTTGCTAAAAAGGAATTTTTAAGTTAATGAATTATTATAAAATTTATTAATTTTTAATTAATTTCGCCATAATATCAAAATCTAAATGAATATATTATGACTCATTAGATATATATGTACATATATAGCTCCTTTTAAGGAAATAATAACATAAAAATAAATAGAAAAAATCTATTTATAGCAGATTAGAAATTTTCAAATTTAGTATTTATTAAACCTACATATGAGTAATTCGAGAGAATCAAAAAAAAAATGTTGTTGGTTTTTTTGAATCCTTAATCAATATATTGAATTATTTAGATTTTCATCATTTGATACTAAAATATATATTTTTTTTTTGTTACTGAACCATTAAGGCAATGAAACTCTACATCCCAGAGATATTGAGCAAAAGTTTAAGAGAGCTTTAAGAAAAGAGCTACAAAAGTTTAAATTACTCTTTTTTTTAATAGTCAGTTAAAGCTATACTCTCCATTAATAAACGTCGCGAGAGTTTCAAAGAGAGATATTTCAGCACACATTTTTCATAATTTGTCTTTAAATTATTTATAAAGAGCATAACTATTTTTTCCCCCGCCAATAAATCCTTAAAAAGGTAAACTCCCTAGGTTTCCGCAATTTTTATTGTCACACCAGATTGCATAATATTTTATATTTGTCAAGACTGATGTTTTCTTTTACTTTTCCAGTATTAATTTCATAGAAAGTTTATAAAATATTTTAGAAAATTATGAGTATACAGGTTAGTAAATTTTATGATTTAAATCATTTTAAATATTTTATTTTATTATACAATATTTTTTTGCCTTAAACTTAATTTTTGTTGTTGTTAATATTGTAAGAAATTATTTCAAATTATTTTAAATTATTTAATTATTTTAAATTATTTTTAAATATAAATACATTTTATTTTACATATTAATATTATTTTTTTTTTTTTGCCTTAACCTTAAATTTTTGTTTTGTTAATATTGTCAGAAATTATCATAATTTTCTCTTCTATTTTCAAACATTTAACAATTATCTTTTTAAAAAAAATTTTTTTTATAGCTGAAAGCAAAAATAAAATAAAAAAAAAACAGAAAGAAAATACAAAATGTAAACATTTACATTTTATTTGCTAATTTATTAATATTTTTATGTGCTCTTTATTCTTAAATGTATGAAGAATACAAGTACAGAATATAATATAAATAAATATAATATATAAAATGCTTGAATTGTTAAATGTTTATTCGGATACAAGTGCAATTTACCTTTTATTATATTATTTTCTTTTTAATATTACCATTTTTACGATCGAAATAATATTTTGTTTGCAATATCAAGCTCCAAAGAGGCGGGACGACGGGGTAACCGTAAAAGGAGAGTTGTTTCTTACTTTGCTTCTTACCTTTTTTTTTTTTTTTTGTCTTTAACACGTGATTTCTATTTGATATCTTGAGACAAGTAATATAATTATTTATGTATTTCAGATTGTTGATTATATTTTGTTTATTCGTCGTAGGTATACAATTTCTTGGAAATATTTACTCGCATTCTTCTATTGTATTTTGCAAGTTTATAAAAAAAAGAAACATTTTTAAAAGCATGAGGGGTTTTAATCATAATTTAAATATATAACATTTATACCTCCAATAATCTTGTTTTGAATCGCAAATCATTATTATTCATCTAACCACATTCTATGTATATTGCAAATTATTTTTTTCACCCTTAAAAACTGTTTTTGTTTTTGCAACCGAAGCTTATTTTAGTACAGTTATATTTTTTATCCACAAAGTTGGTCATTGTTGTGCTAAATTTTCCTTCCATAAATAATATAATCGTAATTTAGAAAGCAATGACTTATTTGGTAGTTTTTAGTAGGCTTAATGGAAGTACTTTCAATAAATCAATCGTCAATAAATCTTTACAGAACATACAAAAACACATTTGTTATACCCTATACCACTATGTGGTTTGGGTATAATGACTTTGTGCTGCTGTTTGTAACAAGCAAAAATATTTAACCTAGACCCATCTTTAATTATACCGATCGAATCAGAATCACTTTTTGAGTTGATTTAACAATGTCCGTCCGTCTGTGTGTCCATGTAAACCTTGTAATCAAACTGCAGGTCGCAAGTATGAATATATTTTGATGAAATTTGGTATATAAGCTTTTATCGGCCATGGGATGAACGCTATTGAAATTGGTGAGAATCGGTCCATGTTCAGACCTAGCCCCCATACAAATTACCCCTATGAAATCGACATAAATTGCCATAAGATCCAAATTGTCATATAGATCTTACTCAAATTGGGTTTTGTATGCGTTCATTACGTCCATTAATGAGTAATCCAAAAATGATCCCTTTGGCCCCATATAGGGCTACTTCCCGATCTTCACTTAAATCTATTAAAAAACAAAAATATTGCACTGATTCTTCTCAGATTTGGTTTGTATATATTTTTGCAAAATACAAGAGACTTTTCCAAACATGATCAGGATCGGTCCATTTTTGGACCTAGTCCCCATATAGATATAGCATCCGATATGAACTTTTTCATATCTGCAGCCAAAAAAATTAATAAAAATCCCACTCAAATTTGGTTTTTGCTTATTTTCTATGTCCAGTTAGTTGGGCCTAAGAGATAGGGTTTCTAAACGCATGGTATAGGGTATCGTATAGTCGGTCTAGACCGACTATAATTTTCTTACTTGTTTTGGATTGATTTTTTTTATACCCTATACCACTATGTGGTCAGGGTGTAATGAGTTTGTGCTGATGTTTATAACTACCAAAAATATTTGACCTAAATCCATCTTTTATTATACCAATCGCCTCAGAATCATTTTCTAAGTCGATCTAGCGATTTCCGTCGGTCCGTCTGTCTGTGTGTCCATTTTAACTCTTGCAGTAAAAGTACAGGTCGCAAATATTTTTTTTTTTTTTTTCAACTTTTAATTAGTTTATTGGATCTTTCTTAGTAGAAAATAACAATAAGTAATAAAATCTTAAAAACTATTTTCGATTTATGATTCTATTGCCAGTGCAATAGAAGGCCATATTGAGAACATTAAACATATTTTAGCTTTGTGCTATGGCCAAGGTGTCTACCCTCTTTAGCCGTGAGTGGCCTCTAAACGAGAGTAGGTTCTCTGCTAGGGGATTAGGGTGAGATACTAGTTTGGATATATATTTAGAACAATATTTTTCTATTTCATCGCGAACTGACGGAATATTGAGTTCTTTATGTATATTGTCGTTACGAATGAACCAGGGGTCGCCTGTTATGTATCTTAATATTTTTGACTGTCTTCTTTGTAACTTTGCAATATTGGAAGTGGATGCTGTTCCCCATAGTTGGATTCCATAGGTCCATATTGGCTTGAGAATGGTTTTGTAGAGTAAAGCTTTGCATTCTAAACTAAGCGAAGATGAGGAGTTTAGAAGCCATCCAAGTTGGGCAGTTTTGAGTTTTAGTTGCGTAGTTTTCGAGTCGATATGTTTGGACCATGTGAGACGGCGATCAAGGTGAATTCCTAGGTATTTAATGTGCAGTTTTTCAGGTATTCTGGTGTTATTTATTGTAACTGTAGGGCAGTTTTCTCTTCGCAGTGTAAAAGTCACATATGCACACTTAGCTGGATTAATTTTTATCTTCCATTTGTTAAGCCATGATTCCAGCTCATGTATATGAGACTGTAGGTTGGAGGAGGCAATTTTGGGATCTTTGTGAGTGCTCATAAATGCAGTATCGTCTGCAAAAGTTGAGGTATGAATTTGAAAATTTGTTGGCATATCTGCTGTATAAAGAATATACATCATGGGACCAAGTATACTGCCTTGAGGAACCCCAGCTGAGATGTTTCGAGAGCTTGAAGTGTAGCTTTTATATTTGACTACAAATGATCTGTCTGTCAGGTAACTTTGGAGTAATCTATGGGTATTTTGCGGTAAGGATTGAACTATTTTATATATAAGCCCTTTGTGCCAGACTTTATCAAAGGCCTGTGAGATGTCAATAAATAATGAAGAGCAGTAAAGTTTTTCTTCAAATGCCTTTCTAATTTGAGTCACGATACGATGTACTTGTACAATGGTGTTATGGTCCTTACGAAATCCGAACTGATGTGCGGGAATTAATTGTTGGTCATTAAGGTATGGTGTCAGTGCCTGCAGGAATACTTTTTCAAACAACTTTGATAGGATGGAAAGTAAGCTGATTGGTCTATATGAGGTGACCATACTAGGATCCTTTCCCGGTTTGGGAATCATTATAATTTCTGACGATTTCCAGGACGGAGGAAAAAAAACCTATGCGTAGGATTCCATTAAAGATGAACAGGATAAGTCTTAGCGCACTGTATGGCAATTCGCAGATCATTTTAGATGTTATTGAGTCTATACCAGGAGATTTTCTAGTGCTGAGATTTTTTACAATTGTTGTTATGTTAGAGAATCTAAGTTTCATGGGAGAAACTACTATGTCATTTATTTGAAGAATTTGTATGTCCGACATAGTGATGTTGGGTGTAAATACCTCTTCTAAATGATCGGCAAAAGCGTTGGCTTTATCGCAGTGACTTCTCGCCCAATTACCGTCACTAAGGCGTAGAGGAGATTCGTAGGGTATGGGTATTTTCAGTTATTTTGTTGCTTTCCAAAGACTGTAATCCGCTTTGTCTGTTGGATCTAGGCCCTGTAAATAAAGATTCAGAGATGCGATTTTATTTTCTTCGAATGCTTTATGTAGGGCTTTTTGGCAGATTTTAAGCTGGCTTTTCAGGATTGGAGAGCGATGTTTTGAGATAAGTGTGAACTAACGTATTTTTTGTATTTTAACCAATTGGTGTTTTTGTTTGGGAGATGGTTATGGAGTGAAATTGGTACCTTATGAGACAATGTCAGAATCGTTGGGGAGTGGTCAGATGATAATTCAAGCGACGATGCTATCGAAATTTGTTCACGTTTAATATTTTTTATTACTGCAAAGTCAATGAGATCGGGAATCTTATTAAGGTCTGAAGGCCAATAAGTTGGCTGACCTCCAGACAATACGTCGAGCTGGCTGGAAGTTATAGCTTTTAGCAGCTGTCTTCCTTTGGGAGAAATGAGTCTCGATCCCCAGTGAGTGTGCTTGGCACTGTAGTCTCCTGCTGCTAAAAATTTGTTACCCAGGGTTTTGTAAAATTTTATGAAATCGAGTTCCGATATTTTGTGCTTGGGTGGACAATAAATGGCGGACACCGTCATTTTGGCTCCTACCAGGTATATTGAAGAAGCTTGAATGTGCTCAGTTCTGTATTCTTCTAAGGGAAAGTGAATTAGTTTGTCGTGGACAATTATTTCTGATCCACCAAACGCTCTACCTGTAGGGTGTTTGGTGTCGTAGATAGAGTAGCCTTTGATTATTCTAAAGCAATTTCTATCTGTGAAGTGAGTTTCAGAGACTAGCAGTATATCAATACTTTGGGAATTAAGGAAATTTTCTACTTCTCTTTTGTGTTGGCTTAGGCCGTTTGCGTTCCAGTAGCATATTTTTATCTGGTTCATTTATTACCAACGAGTGCTTGTAGCAGCATGCCCTGATTTCTTAGGAGTTCTTGCATTATACCTTGCATATTATGAATAAAACTATTGATAGTTTGGATTAGAGTCTCCATCGCTGTTTCTAGTGAGTTTTTTTGTATGAGGGTATGGGGTTCTCTTATAGCTTCAGCATATGAAGTGTGTGAATTAGGCATGTGGTGAGTATTACTATTGTGGATATTATTGGTGGATTTTGGGCGAGTTGGGGTACTGTATTGAGCATACGAGAGGTTTTGCGATCTCAAAGGTAAGTTTGAAGAGCCGTTATTATATGGAATGGACTCGGGGTTTGATATAGGAACATTTAGTTTGTTGGGAAGAGGTGGGGAGTTATTGGGTCGAAACTGTTGATGGATAGTTTTTTTTTTGTGAATTTTTCTTAATCCTTAGAAACACAGGGCAGCCCCTGTAGTTTGCAGTATGATTACCGCCGCAATTACTAAATTTAGTAATATTCGGGTCGTTTTTCGGATTTGTACATTCGGAGGATTTATGAACGTTACCGCATCCAACACACACGGATGGGAGTTTACAATATCCTTTAGTGTGACCAAATTCCTGGCAGTTTAAGCATTGGGGTGGGTTTTTTCTTTTCATTGGTTCTTCGATTGATATTTTTCCGTGGAGAAGGTATCGCAAGTTATATATAGGATGGGGTTAATTTTTTTTTTAATTTTTTGGAGTCAAAGGAAATTTGAACTCTAAAAAGAGGTTGTGGAATTTTATCCTTATTAATTATATTTTGGACAGATTTTACTTCAAATCCTTCACTTTCGATAGCATTTTTAATATCGTTTGTAGGTGCAGTGCTTTCAATCCCTTTGATGACAACTGTGAGGCCTTTTGCGCTTTTTAATTGGTGAGTATAATAATTTTTGTTTTCTGTGTCTAAATAAGTCGTTACTTTGCGATAATTAGATTCAGAATAGGTTTGAATTTTTGTTTCATAAACACTGCCTCACAAAAAAATTCTTTTTCCCAACAGTTTGGGATAGGGAGTTCACTAGGGTATTGGAATTTTGTTCCCGTAAATATATTGGGGGCGGTTTATATTCCTTTATAGGTTCCGTCGCTTCATCATCGACTTCGTTTATAGCTAGTAAAGAGAATCGGTTTTGAGACACTATATTTTTTTTAATTGTTTATTTTTCTTTTTTTTGCTCGATACACTGATCCATCGATTTTTCAATTTTGTTTAAGACCTTCTCAAAGCATGATTTCGAAAGGTCATTAAAATTGGCTTCTGTTGCAGAGATATACTTCGCAATCCACTCGAAGCTTTTTCCGCCTAGATCGCAACGAAAATGCTCTAAACCAGCTACTGGATCAGTCAAACAATTTCGTTTATTCTCGATTGTGAGCTAATCTCGTTGATAGCTTTTCAATACCCAATTTGTCGTGTAAAATTTAAAGCATTGAATCATGTAATATGACTGTGGAGCCAACCAGTCCACTTACTTTAACACGGCGGTCCCTTAAAACTATATCACTATAACTATAACTTCCTCAACTGAACCTTCAGAACGCTTGTTCCTTATTTGTGGATATTCAAATTCATTTAATCCAATTGCAGATAGTCTTAAAATGTTAGTCTTACTCTTCATCCCTCTTTTATTATACCGATCGACCCAGAATCACTTTCTGAGTCGACTTAGCAATGTCAGTCCGTCGGTCTGTCTGTCCGACCGTCGGTTTCTCCATGTAAACCTTGTAATCGAACTACTGTAACCGAACATCGTTTAGGATGAAAGAATAGAAATGACCCCTATGAGATCGACTTAAATTCCCAGCAAAACTTTCCATGACATGTAATGAGCTTTAGAATAAGAAGTCAAAAGTGTTCAGTAGTTACGTTTCCATTGCGAAACCCATTAACCCATTAACATGGGGGTGTCATTGGAGGAAAGGCCTTACCGACACCTTTCTTGGTACTAATACAAATAACTAGTTACTTTATAGATAACCTGAAGGGTTTTCAGTAATTTGTTACATTTAGGGAGTAAAGTAAATTTCTGTAAAAACAACACATTGGCACCGCACTACAAGCTGTAAATAATGGAATGTAAAATTTAACAGCAAAAGCGTTTTTTTTGTCCAATTATGACTACCGCCGCGAAATAGTTTGTTTCATTATATTTAACTCATTATTTATAGTTTTTACTAATACAAACGGTGGTCATTACCAGTATTTCCATAAATCATTTTCAGGAAGACCTTACATTTAGCTTGAAATTATTCAAAAGGTATGGGGTTAACATTACCATGTAATGCAACGGTAATAACTAATCATTACCAAGGTTTTGCTGAGTTGCCATAAATTCTAAATTATCATATAGATCTCGTTCAAATCTGAGTTGTGTTTATTACACCCTTTAATCGGTAACATAAAAATGAACCCCCCATAGAACCGTTCTAGTCATAACACTTAAATTAGCACGGTCAGCACTTAAATCTACAAAAAATAAAAATATTCCACAGATTTTTTTAAAATTTGGTTTGTATATGTTATTGAAAAAAATAAGTGACTACTAAATATGGTCCCCGTATAAATATAGCATCCGATATGAACTTTAATATAGCCGCAGACAAAAAAAAAAATTAATAACATTGCCATTCAAATTTGGCTTATGCTTATTATACCCTCCACGCCACTATGCAGAGGGTATATATCAGTTTGTCAGGCTTTGAACCGAGTGTATATATTCCTGATCCTTATAACAACTCGATTCGTTATAGCGATATCCGTCTGTCCGTCTGTCTGTTGAAATCACGCTCATTCACAAAATAAACCATTTACCTAGGTAAAGTTATAACAATATCGTTTCTCATTATTTCGAGCAGATTGGTATTGAAAATGGAGTAAATTGGGCATCATTGTGCAGAGATGTGTCCAAAAACTCCTCTAAAAAATGTTAAAAATTCAGTGTGTTTGTTGTAATAATTTAGTATGAACTTAATCAAGTTGTTGCTTTTTAAAATATTTTTTTTTACCATTTGTTATAAATAGTGCAATAAGCCCAGATATTAATGTAACCGTAAAACTGATATGGAGGGTACCAAAGATTCGGCACAGCCGCATTCAATTCTCTTGTTTGCTATATACAATTTGTTAGACCTAGTACCGTTTTTCTAAAAGGATGGTATAGGTTTTTTTCGGTCTAGACCTACCATCATTCTCTTACTTATTTTTCTTAAATTTTTCCCAAATAGCAAACATTGCCTCTCGTTTGTTAAAAAAAAAAAAAAATAAATAAAAACAGTTACGGACTTGTCAAGAAATTTGATACTCGTCTTTGTAATTTTGCATTTTTGTTTTAAAATTTTAGTGCTCCTTTTATGATTTTGTCACAATTTATTGACTCACCCTCGTAATATAAACTAAAGCCTTCGGAATTAGCTTGAACATGAATGTAATTATGAGAGCCATCCCAGAACAAACTGACCTGACAAAGAAAACAACAATCTTGGAAAATTTTTGTTTTATTTCTCAACATAATCTCCTTTTAGCTCAATACACTTTTCCCAACGATACTCAATAGCTTCGATACACTGTTTATAGTAAGAACTGTCTGGCTCCTAAAAATAGCCACGAACCGCAGACTCCATAGTTGACAAATCTTTTACCACTGAGGCATTTATTAGAGTTTGGAAATAGAAAATAATCCGAGGGAGCTAAATTTGGCGAATAAGGTGTGTCATGAAGCAATTCAAACTTTAATTCATGGATTTTGGCCATCGCAATAGTGGATGATTGAATTAGTGCATTGTCTGGATGAAATAACACTAAATAGCTTCGATACCCTGTCCAGCTCCTTAAAATGTCCACGAACAGCAGACTCCGTTGTTGTAAAATCTTTTACCACTGAGTCATTTTTTAGAGTTTGGAAATACAAAATAATCCGAGGGAGTTAAATCTGGCGATTAAGATATGTGATGAAGCAATTCGAACTTTAATTCATGGATTTTGGCCATCGCAATAGTGGATGTGTGAACTCGTACATTGTCTGGATGAAATAACCCCCTTCATTTTATTACTTACACGCTGCAATAAGTTAGCATAATAATCGCGGTTGATTGTTTTTCCATTTTGAAGATGATCAGTAAAAGTTTTCCCACGCGCATCCCAAAAAACAGACGTCATAATCTTGCCTACAGGTGGAACTGTCTTCGCCTTCTTTGGACACGATTCTCCCATTACTGTCCACAATTTTGCTGTTCGGTTTGTCTCAGTTGTGAAGTAGGGGCCCCATGTCTCATTCGTGGTTAGGAATCGACGCAAAAACTCGGCTTTATTGCGGTGAAACATCGCGAAAAACTATTGAAACATATTCACGATGCGTCGCGATGCTGTTTTTGTTCTATTGTTAGCAAACTCGGCACCCATCTTGTGGACAGCTTTCTCATCTCCAAATGGTCGATCAATATGCGATGCATAACCGATTCATTAACCGTTTCTGGCGTGGTCATCGCAATTGGTCGACCGCTAGGATGTTCGTTTTGACCACCCAATATTTTAAAGTAGTGAACGTGGAGCAGACTCCTTCAAAGTATAATCTAGCTCGGCTTTAATATTGATTGCCCTGAGACGTTGCAAATGAAAATATTGAATTAAGAAACGGTAACTAATTTCTTCCATGTTTACGAATTCACTGACAACGTTTACTTTTGATTAACCAAAAAAATTTAATAAACAACGTGGCGTCCAGAAACTGAAAACATATGTTTTACAAGGTCACCGTTTCTTACCAAAGTAGTTTTTTTTTAACTACTGCCGTCATCTATACATCATGTCGGGTTGTTCTGGTTTTTGTATAGGACATGTAGTTCCCGACGCTGTTTTTGTTCTATTAGTAGCTGCCCATTTTGTGGGCAGCTTTCTCATCTCCAAATGTTCGGTCAATGCTATGTATAACACTTTTTCCTACCATTCCAGCTGACTCACCCAAATGCAGCCGACGATCATCCGAAATAATTTTGCGGATTTTCTTAACCGTTTATGGCGTGGTATACCAATTGTTAGTCTTCGCAGCTCGTACGAAGAAGCAGACTACCCCAGAGTAAAATCTAGATCCGATTTTGTATTATTTGGACTGAGACCTTTCAAATGAAAGTATTGAATTACATAACGCTGACCTCGTTTACTTTTGAGGGTCCAAAGAAAATACTAAACAACGTGGCGCCTTGAAACTTAAAACATATCTTTTATAAGGTTGTCACTTTTCACCAAAGTAATTTTTTCAGACTACTGCCGCCATCTTAACGTCAGGTCGTGTAGTTTTCGGACCGCCCTCGTAAAGTGTGGTTAGATGCGATGCAGTATCGATCATTTTCAAGTTATAGACACTCATATGCATTTTGCATCTTGCAAATTGTTTCTGTTTTTTTTATAGCCATTATATGGATAGGATATAATGACTTTGTGCTGATGTTTATAACTACCAAAAACATTTGAGGTAAACTCATCTTTTATTATCCCGATCGACTCTGAATCGCTTTCTGAGTCGATTTAGCGATGTCCGTCCGTCCGTCCGTCTAATATAAACCTTGTAATCAAACTACAATTTGAATATATTTTGACGAAACTTAGTATATAAGCTTCCATGGGCCGTAGGATGAACGATATAGAAATTGGTGAAAATCGGTTCATGTTCAGTCATAGTCCCCATACAAATGACCTCTATGAGATCGATTGCCATAGTATCCAAATTATAATATAGATCCCGGTCAAATTGGGTTTGCGTATGTTTATTACACCTATTTATCAGTAGTCCAAAAATAAGCCCTATAGGACTATTCTTAATTATAGCCCCCATATGAAGCTGATTCTCCCGATCTTCACTTAAATCCTTCAAAAAACAAAAAAAATGCACAGATTTTTCTCAAATTTTGTTTGTATATGTTTTTGCACATATTAAGTGGTCCGGATCGGTCCATTTTTCGACCTAGTCCCCACATAATTATAGCATCTGATATGAACTTTTTCATAACCGAAGGCAAAAAAATTAATAACAATGCCACTCAAATTTGGTTTATACTTATTTTCTATATCTAAAAAGTTGGACCTAAGAGATAGGGTCTCTAAACGCATATTATAAGGTATCATATAGTCGGTCTAGATCGACTATAATTTTCTTATATGTTTTATATTGAGAAATACTTGTTATGCTAAGTTTTTTTCTGCTTCCTAACTAAAATAAATTAAAAATTTTATTTATTATTAAAAAAAAAAATCTACTTAAATTATATTTTAAAATAAAATCCATTTTTATTTTGTTATTTTCGACGATTTAGTAAACAAATTTCAAATCAAATATGTTATAATTTATAAATTTATATTACGCATTCATGGCAAATAAGGCGTGTTCAAATGCTAGGCATGATTAATCATTGACAGCTATGATAATTTTTCTAATTAAATCCTTACAGCTTTAAACGGAAGAAGGGGGATTCCATTTCTAACCACTTTTAAACACTGGCACTTAATGCATGTGTTGTTGTTTTACTTAAAGCTGGTTTTTTCTCTAGACATTTTACTCGTATATCGCAACTTGTCTATGAATATTAAATAGCGAATTATTTAATTATTTTTTTTTTACCGCTCTTAAAGTATTTTACATGCATAAATGACTTATAAAACAAGACAAAAAAAAAGAAAGAAATAAAGTATTTATATGATTTAAACGATGGTTTTGTTTTCTCCAAGCCTGGATTTTTGGTAAAAAGAAAACCATGGCCAGAATTCAAAATTGAAGTTTATGTGATGGTAATTTTTATTAATGATTATAATGAATTTCAGTTTTTGAAATAAATACTTTTTTTAATTTTAACTGATTCGAAGAATTTTATATTTATTATAATCTGAATTGTTTATCAAATAGTTATCTGTTTATACTTAAAACTATGTATAAACATTTTTTAAGCATTTTTTTTGCAATTTTGTCTTATTGTTTTAAAAACACGAGCACCTGTACGTCTCCCTATTTTGCACATACATACACACAGTTGTTAATCGTTTCAAGCAGTTTTTTATACTCATTTTTTATGTACAAAATAAAATGAAAAAAAGTTGTGCCAGCCAGGTTGTGCATTTATAAACATTTGAATTCGTAAATTGATTTTCAAGTTCAACCATTTTTGTTCAATAATCAACCATGTTTTAATTTAAACATTTAACAGTTAATTTAGATTTGTTAGAATACTAATAATGTTTAAGGTTGTTGTTTCGTAAAAAATTGTTGTTTGTGCTACTTACAGAGCAGTTTAAGGTTTTTGTTTTTGCTAAATAATTGACGTTTTTGACATGCTTGATTTAAAACTTTTAACTAAATGTTGAATGTTTTAATGTGGAAATGTTTTTTTTTTATATTGATATTGTGAATATAAAATTTCACTAAATAATGATTTTGTATAATAAAAAAATTTTTGATTTTTTTTTTTTTTTGATCGCCAATACACATGTTAACAATTATTTTGATTAGGTATATTTTATAAGAATTTAAGTAATTTTATTTTATTTATCGAAAAATTTATTTTAGTCTTAAAAAATTTTTTTATTTTGAAATTTAAGTAATTGCATAACATATATTTATACATTTATAAAAATATAATAGTAAAGTATAGCATAAAGTGTAATATTAAAACCCAGCCTTTCTTATATAACCTTAGAAGTAAAAAGTTATGGTGAATCCATATATCTGTTTTAAACAAGCAATTCTTGTAAAAATTAATCCATTAAAAAATAAATTCTTTGTAATTTAAAACCTCCCTACATTGATAATTTCTCATTTCATTCTTCAGCTAATTTGTAACTAAGATTTATATAAATAATTTTTATTAATATATTCATGTAAAATACTGATATATGTTTGATTTAGTATTACAAATATCATACGTATACATCTCTTCTACTCTACTAATAAACAATAATCATACGCCCTGAATATGTTATGATGTTATTTGAAAAAATTGATAAAAAGGGGAAAAATTAAAATTTGTTGAAGATTTCTTTCATTAAAATTATACCAACATGATTTGCCGAAGATATTTGCTGAATAATGAAATGAGAAATCATCTGTGGTTCTTGAGTTATAGCTGAAAAATAAGCAAATAAACATATAAAGATAAGGAAAAATATAAAAGATAAAAAAGGCCTGAGAAAGCTAGACCCTTTGGACGTTTTACTATATTGGCCTAGTACTTGCACCGAAATTGGAATTTCTCACACCTCGAATAGCTGTTGCACTGTCTAATTAATTCTTTCTTTGCAAAACAAATTAAAACTGGTTAGAACTCAACTCCTGATAATAATAACAGTTTTATTAATTTTCTTAAAACTTTTGTCAGTTTATATAACATATATTTTGGCAATTTTGCAATTGATATTTATTTTCAACCCATCCTTAAAAAGTACATATCTTAACCTTGGCGGTCTATATATATAGCCCATTTCAATTAAAAATCTGTTTTATTAAAAACAAAACGTTAAAAAAAACTAAAATTTATTATACATTAAAAACTAAGAAATCTTAAATAAATAATTTCAATATAATTTGTGCATTTTGTAAAAGCGGGGTGCTTGTAAATAATCCAAATATTTGTATAAACTTTGAAAAAATGTGATTAAAGAAAATGTGTAATGAATTCAATTAAAATAAATTCTTTAATTAAAATGCACGTAAATCTTGGATGGGGTCTATATAGAGTCCGAAATAATATATTCTTTAAAAAACCCAAAAATTTATTTAAAAATCCTTTCTTCTGTTGCAGAACTGAAAAATGTTCGAAGTCTTAAAAATTCCTAAACGAGTTAAAAAACCAATATAAATATATTAAATAAAATAAATGAATTTAAATAAAACAAGTAAGAAAATTATAGTCGGTCTAGACCGACTATACGATACCCTATACCATGCGTTTGGAAACCCTATCTCTTAGGCCCAACTAACTGGACATAGAAAATAAGCAAAACCCAAATTTGAGTGGCATTTTTATTAATTTTTTTGGCTGCAGATATGCAAAAGTTCATCGGATGCTATATCTATATGGGGACTAGGTCCAAAAATGGACCGATCCTGACCATGGTTGGTAACGTCTCTTGTATTTTGCAAAAACATATACAAACACAATTTGAGAAGAATCAGTGCAATATTTTTGTTTTTTAATAGATTTACGTGAATATCGGGAAGCAGCTCTGTATGGGGCCAAA
>OY821517.1:76537502-76707502 GCA_963682025.1 Cordilura impudica | reverse complement strand
ATAGATAAGTAAATAAAAATAAAACAAAATATTCGCAAATGAAATTCCCTTTGAGTTATATATGACCCCAGGGTGGTTTGATGGTTAAATATTTTTCAAAAGTAATTTTTCAACTTTAGCTTAAGAAAATCGCTTATATTTATTCCAAATTACGAAAATTCTTAAAACTTTGTGTTCTGTAAATCAACCATCAAACTTTTTCCATACTCAATGGCTCATACTCACTTTCTGAATCGATTTAACAATGTCCGTTTGTCCGTCTCTCTGTCTGTCTACGTGTCCATATAAACCTTGTGTTCAATCTCATCAAAATTGAAATATATATTGATGAGATCAAAATTTAAATATATTTTGATGAGATTTGACGATCTGTTTCAAAATTGGTCAAAATTAGTGTACGTTCAGACCTAGCTCCCATAAAAAAAACGTCTCTGCAATCGACTTAAATTATAAATATAAATGTCGGTCAAATTTGATTTATGTTAATCAGTAGTCGAAAAATAAACTCTTTAGGACCGTTTATTATATTTTTTTTTGTCATATGAAGATGATAATCCATATCTTCACTTAAATCTATTAAAAAAATAAAAATTTGCATAGGTTTTTCTTTAAAATTTGTTCTATATATGTTTTTTGAGAAAAACGAGTGACTTTACTAAATGCAGTCCATTGGGGACCTAGGCCCCATATAAAAAAAACGTTCGATATGAAGTTTTTCATATCTGCTGGTCACAAATGCATAAAAATATCATTTATTTTTGTGGTATGACTGTTTTTTAAGCAAAGTGGAACCGAAAACCCTTTTAAAAACTCCTAGTTTGGAGTTCTTAATTGTTTTACACTGCGATCATTTAAGCCCTTTGTAATATATTGGGTTTCTTCCAAACCTATTTTTTATAATATATTAAAGAGTGAAACTGGTTTCAAGTGACACCAAATCTATAAAAAAAAAGAAAAAACAAAAAGAAAAAAAACAAAAAGTCAAATTTTAAAAAATCTATGCAATAATTTTGTTTATTTTTAATAGATTTAAGTGAAAATCGGGACTATGATTAAACATGGTCCTACACGTTTTTTTTTAACTACTTATTAGTGGGTATAATACACACATATATACCAAATTTAATCGATATATATATATGATAATCCGTATCTTAAGACTTCAGTCGGTCTGATAGGGGTATTTGTATGGGGGCTAGGGCTGCACATGTGGCGATTTGCACCAATTTCAATAGTGTACGTGCTATGGTATATAAAAGCTTACATACTAAATTTCATATAAATATATTCGACAGACAGGTGGACGGGTGGATAATGCTGACTCGACTCAGAAAGTGACTCTGAGTCGATCGGTATAATAAAAGATGGGTCTTGGTCGAACATCGACAGAAACTCATTACAACCTCACCACATATGATATGTAATTACAATTGCTATTTTCTTTCCTTTGAAAGTTGAAAATCACGCATTCTAATGATCATTAACGTATCTATGATGAGTGAGAATTATTGTTTTTAGTACAGTCACAATTGTATAATACGATTTGTCATAAATTTAGTTTCTATTAATTATAAATACTGGTAAATTATTAACCAGTATTTCCTCTTTATCATAATTAAGTATTATGATAATTATTTGATATATAATAACAATTCTCAATTTCCATTTTCACTTGAATAAAAAAATCTAAATACATATTTGTTCATTTCATAAACAATTAAATGCAAATTATTCTGTTTAATTCAGTTTGTGTCTAAATAAACAAGTATGATTTCATTTGAAAAATTGTTCATTCACGCATTTCACTTTACTCTGTATTGTTTAAAACAATTTGAGAATTGATTTCGTTTTTATTTAATTTTATACAAATAACTTTGTGTAAATGTTATTGCCGTGTAAACAAAAAAATTTTTTTTTTTATTTTTTTTTTTAATTTATATTTGTATATTTAAATATCATTCTTCTTCTTTATCAAATTGTATGTAAATGGATGACAACAATCATGTTCTATTCGTTTTCCATCAACAGCAATTATTTTGATGCTGTTCAGTAGTTTGATGATGCTGATTCGGCTTCTTTTCTTATCAATTGAATATTTAAACAAAATTTAAATCAAATCAAAATATACACAAACGTATCTTTACGTTGTCTAATTAAAATCAACAGCAGCAGCAGCTAACAACAAGTCTACTCTACTGTCACGAAGATAATATTCATAGTATTTTGTGTATCAACCAAGCAACCCCTTAACGAGGAATAACAAAACAAATAAATTTAAAAAAATTTATTATTTGCAAGCAAAAAAAAAAAAAAAAATCAATATAAAGAAATAAAATAAACAAAACTATTGTTGGGAGCTTTGAGAGACTGGTAACGAAAAATTATCATGTAATTGCATTTTGAATTAAAGAAATTGATAATATTTGAAAGAAAATATTTCAGTTTAACCCATGTTATAAATCGTATAATGTCAAAATCTGACAAATGTTTAATCTGGAATTAAATAAAACCTGGAAATACCGGGTTTAAATTAATCCCTGCTGAAGGCTAAAAAATGATCATAACGACTAATTAGTTATATTTTTTTTAATAAGTAATTTATTTTATTTTTTTACAGACTTTTAATATAAGTTTACAAGAAATACCGGTTTATAATAAAACCAGTCCTTTTTAAATAAAAATTTGGCTTTCGAACAGTGATTAATTATTGTGAATGACGGAAAATTTCGATTTTAATTTGAAAGACTGACTTCAATTGTAAATATCATTGACTTGAATTAATTATTTATTGAATTTAAGAAAATAACAAACTTATGGCTTTTAACATGGGTTAATTAATTAAACAAAGTATCTCGTGTTTTTAAATTTTAGGTTTTTTGAACTTGATATAAAATTTTTAGTTCAGATGTTTATTCATTTTTTTTTTTTTGATGATTAAGTAATTTGTTTTTATTGCTTTGTAATTTGAAAGACATTCACCCAAATTGTATGTAGACTTTTCTCTAAAATGTTTTGTTTATTTAAACGATTCAATGTGTTCGTATTGTGTGTCTGTGTGTCTGTTAGTGTTTAGTATTTGAATATAAATTTTGAAAAGTTTATACAAAAAATTTTGAATGTAAATTTTGCTAAAGCACCCAGAAACAAGTTTGCGCCAATTTTCTGTTTGTGTTGTTTTCTTATTATTATTTTTTGTTTTCTAAACTTTGAAAAAATAATTACAAATATCTGCTGATGAATAGTTTTTGAATTCGTATATTACATTTTTTTTTTGTTCGGGATTAATTTATATTTCTTCTGCGTAAATTTTGTTTAAAAAAAAAAGGCTAAAATTAAATCACACCAAATTTACATCCAGTTGAGTGAAAAAGCATTTTTTTTTAAATAAGATATGCTTTTTTTTATTGTTTTTATTGTATAACTTGAATTTTTTTTTTTTTGTAGTGTTTTTTTATTATATTTTTGTTGGCTTTGTCGTCGCCGTCTGAATTCTGACGTAGTTTGTTTGGGTTTTTTAAAGATACTAATAAATTCAGCAGTTTTTTTTTTTATTTTTTAATATATATTTTCCTGATAATAACGTAGACATTTTTTTTTGAATTTCTTTTGTGTATTGGAGTCTATATAAATATACAGTAAGTGACAATACATTGGAAACTTTTAACAAAATATATTTTTAACGACTTGAACGGTCAATACCAAAAAATTGGATAATAAAATGAAGAACTTCTTTATTTCAATGGTGCGTGGTAGAGAAGAAGAAAGCATATATTTCAAAAATTCATAATTACACCATTTGAACAATTATTATTTTCCTTTATTTTTATTAAAAATTTAATATCGATTACTTAACATTAAAACTTTTCTTATCGTTAACATGAATGAAATGTAATCTAAAGGGTGATTTTTTAAGAGCTATAGGAAAGGTTTCCAAAAAAAGACACATAAAGTTCAGAAAAATGCATGAAATCTTTATTTGAATCGATAGTGCGGTCCATATTATTTAATGTTTGAAGATTATTTCATGCAAATGTGGACCATGACTGCGCCTTAAATGGTCCATCCGCTTAGTCCAATTTTGGCATACTCTTTCCAACATTTCGGCCGGTATCTCACGAATAAATGCTTCAATGTTGTCTTCCAATGCGTCAAATGAAGCGGGATTGTCTGTATAGACATGAGCTTTAACATAGCTCCACAAAAAATAGTCTAAAGGCGTTAAATCGCACGATCTAGGCGGCCAATTGACCGGTCCCGAACGTGAAATAAAATGTTCACCGAACTCGCCTCTCAATAAGTCCATTGTTGCGCGTGCTGTGTGGCATGTGGCACCGTCTTGTTGAATCCACATGTCATGCAAGTCAAGCTCTTGCATTTTGGGCAAAAAAAAAGTTGGATATCATCTCTCGGTAGCGCTCACAATTCACAGTTACGTTACGATTCGCATCATCTTTGAAGAAGTACGGTCCAATGAAACCGCACCAGACTGTGACTTTTTCTGGATGCATTGGTAGCTCTTCCAATGCTTCTGGCTGATATTCACTCCAAAATCGACAATTCTGCTTATTTACGTACCCATTGAGCCAAATTTAAACTGACCATAAAATGGAAGAAGCGCGCGATTAACTTTCTTAACAGAGCACGCATTTTGATAATAAAATTCAATAACTTGCAAGCGTTGTTCGTTTGTAAGACGATTCATGGTTAAATTATAGACCAAACTGAAGATGTTTGACAATGAAACAAAACACGAAACGTGCGTCAGCTGTTTAAACCAGTGTTGCCAAAAAGATAATAGCTAAAAAATTACCCTTTATAATATTAATAGGCTAGGCGATTTCTTGAGACCGATGTTTTGTTCTACTGTTTTATCCCGATTTTGACCACGCGTATTTCATTTGAAAGGTATTTCCTTTTGGCCGTTTTGCAGATTTACAGATTTTTAAATTTTTTCCTTTATTTTGAGTAAATTGCATTTAAAGTTGCTACTAACACATACATCATAAAATTATACAATGTGTGTGTTTATTAAATTTGTTAATGTGTTTGTAATAAAAATGATTTTGTTTTTTTGTGTTGATTTGTGAATTGGCTATAATTGATTAGCATACTTTTAAGGTCTTTATATCCTAGAATTTGCACTCGAAATTCGAGGGCTGGAATCTGCTAGTATTTAAAAATATTAGTACTCGTTGAATTTGAGTAACTTTTTAAAATTACAAAATGAAGTAAACTTACTTGAATTTTATCACTCGAATGGTGAGGAACTTATAATTTACAATAATAAAACATTGTTGATTAAAAACTAATTATAACGTTTTATTTCTTAAACCCCAAACCCTAATTTCCTCACCTTATAATCCTAACCCTATACCAATTTTATAATTTCTCAATTTACGAGAAATTGTAAACATTTTAACCCTTTTTCTTAGCAGTGTCAATTGCAGTTCAATAGCTTTTTATTGGAGCAGCTAGAACCACTATTTACAAAGCCAACTCGACGGTGTCATTGCCCAAATTGGAAATAACTGCCAATAAAATACAACACTGTATTCTTAATCGGACCGGTTGCTGGCATTTCAGCCTTCGTTGGCGATTTATTGAACATTGTTATAATTGTTATGTTATAGTTGAATGGATTGTTTCTATATGAAATTTTTCTACTTAGGGCGGCCAAGAGGTTTGAACCTGCGTCTATATCACATACTGTTTTTTAAATTTAAAAATATTAATTTTTATGCTGTTGACAAAACATTGGAAACCTTTACTATACAATAATTGAAAACGTTCTCTCCATTTTTGGTTTCAATATATTGTTGGCTACCCATTATTTTTAGCACTGCTTCACAAAGTACCGAGGAATGGAATTTGTTTTTTATTTTTCATTTTTCATTTTTCGTTTTTAATTTTTCATTATTCATTTTTCATTTTTTATTTTGAATTTTTCCTTTTTTCTGTTTTCGTTTTACGTTTTCCATTTTAAATTTTTAATTTTTCATTTTTGATTTTTGATTTTTCATTTTTTATTTTTCATTTTTTATTTGTATTTTTTTTATTTTTTTTATTTTTCATTTTTAATTTTAATTTTTTATTTTTCATTTTTTATTTTTCATTTGTCTTTTTTTATATTTCATTTTTCATTTTCATTTTTCGTTTTTCATTTTTCATTTTTCAAATTTCATTTTTTATTTTGAATTTTTCATTTTTCATTTTATTTTTTATTTTTATTTTTTGTCATTTTTCATTTTTAATTTTTAATTTTTCATTTTTTATTTTTCATTTTTCATTTATATTTTTCATTTTTATTTTTAATTTTTATTTTTCATTTTTTTATTTTTCATTTTTTATTTTTCATTTTTAATTTTTCTTTTTCGATTTTTTTTTTTTCATTTTTTATCTTTCATTTTTTATTTTACATTTTTTATCTTTCATTTTTTATTTTACATTTTTAATTTTTCATTTTTATTTTTCATTTTTCATTTTTATTTTTAATTTTTCATTTTTCATTTTTCATTTATATTTTTCATTTTTAATTTTTCTGAATTAACTGCCTCTATGAAATCTGTCAATTCGTGTCTGTATTTTCGATCAAAATTTCCCATAGATTTTCTATGGGATTGAGATCTTGTGATTGTACTGGCCATTCCAAAAACATTAAGCGCATTAGATTGTAGCCATTCGGTTACAAGTTTGGAGGTGCGTTTTGCGCCATTGTCATGTTGAAAATTCCAGGCCAGGGGCATATTTTCTCATTTAAAATTTACCTGTATCCAATTCCAGTTAGAGCATATTTTGCTACATGAATTTCGACCCATTCCATGGCCGGAAAAGCTACCCCATACCATAGTACTGTCACCGCCACACTTAATAGTTTTATTTGTATACTTTCGGTCTAATCTTTATCCCTTTGGGGTCTTAAAAACGTTCTTCCATCATGGCCTCTTAAATTAAAATTGGTCAAGGCGGAATTGGACTACTGTTCTCTTTTCATATGTTCTTCAGTAAAATTTATGCCAGCCATACAATTTTTTTCTGATATCAGCCACAAATGCTCGTTGGGAAACAGTTCGGGCACATATTTATACCCCATACCACTTTATCATCAGGGTATAATAACTTTGGACTGATGTTCGTAACTACCAACAATTTTGAACTAGACTCAGAATCACTATCTGAGTTAATTTAGCGAAGTCTGTCCGTCCGTCTGTCTGTCCATCTGTGTGTAAATAAATATATTTTGATGAAATTTTGTATAGAACGAATGCTGTTGAAGCTGGTGAAAATCGGTGTATGCTCAGACCTGGTCCCCGTACAAATGAGCCCTATAGGATCTACTTAAAATGCCATAAAATCCAAATATCTTATAGATCGCGTTAAAATTTAGGCTGTATGTGTTTATTACACCAATTAATCATTAGTTCAAAACTAAATTCTGCAGGAAATTTTTAGTCATAGCCCTTACATAAAGCGGCTTCCCGATCTTCACTGAAATCTATCAATCATCAATCTATTATTATTCCACAGATTTTTCTTATATTTGGTTTTTATATGTTTTTGCAAAAAATAAGTGACTTTACCAAATGTGGTCCATGTTTTGACCGAGTCGTCTTGTAAATATAGCATCCGATATGAACTTTTTCATATCTGCAAACGAAAAAATTAATAACTAATTTGGTTTATGCTTATTTGCTATATCCAATTAGCTGGATGTGATACCCCTCTCTAAAAGCATGGTCTACACCGAGACCATAATTTTCTTTACAGTTTTAGTCTCAAATTGTTAATGACCTCTTGAGGTAGTATTTTTTTTGGAAATTTTTTAAAATCTTTGCCGCTTAAATGTTGAGGCGTCACCGTAGTACCTCTTTCACGATATTTCTTGATAATTTTTGAGATTATGGATTATCTCATAGAATATTTCTCACAAATTTTCTTTCCTTCAACACCAGCAGTAAAATCATCTATTTTCCGGTCGCTAACTATTCACAAAACTTTATTCTTGCTATTATTTTATAATAATTATAAGATTAAAATATTAAAAAATATAATATTTAAAAAGCTATTAAGACCTTACAAATTTTCTTTCATATCATTTTCCATTGTTATTATTTTAATCTGGTACAGAAGTTAAAAAGTTTCCATTGTTTTGGCATCACAAAAAAAATTTTTTTTTCTTCGTTTCCCTATCTCTTTGAACTGATACTCTCTGTCTGTCTGTCTGTCTGTAATGGGGCAACCCCATTCCCCTCATATATTTGATCTGTCTTGTAGCTATATATTAATTTTGGGTAGTCACGGATAGTCAAGGATAGTCACGGAGTGCTTTAAAACCCAAAAAGATTAACTTTGACATAGTCACGCACAGTCACGCAGAGATTAAAACCTCACTTCCCCTCATCCGATCTATCTGAAACTTTGTCCATAGACTTTTGTGGCCAAAGATTAATTTTGAGATAGTCACGCACAGTCACGCATAGTCACGCACAGCACGGAGTGAATCAAACCCCATTTCCCCCCATCCATAGACTTGTTGTGACCATAAATTAATTTTAAAATAGTCACGTAAAGTCACGCACAGTCACGGAGAGATTCAAAACTCATATGCATAAAGAAGAAAGAGTTTCATCAATAAAAACTTTGTTCTTACGGGTTGGATTATTTAGTGATTTCGCAGAAAGAAAATATATAATTTTCGGACTAAAGGCCTGTATGCAGCTTGCTAAGGAATCAAAAACTTCATATAAAAAAACGCTTCAGAAATGCTTAAGGAATTTTTCTGTCAAAAAATTTCTGTTGATAGTCTGCAGCTTTTTAAAAAAGTAGTATTGTTTTTACTACTTTTTTTTTGACGTAAATTAAGTTAGGCAACCCAGGCTTTGAGCAGGAATATAAAATTTTTCGTTCTTTCTGAATGGAATTTTGACAGGAGAGGTAAGAATAAACAAAATGTAATATGCTAAAGAAAATAAAAGTTATTTTTCAGTTGCAAACATGGAAAAAAACGAACGAAATTCGGCAAATAAAAACAAGAAGCGGATGGGTAATTTTGATACTGAGCTTAAAAAGCGTTTAGCAGGCCAAATAAAGCAGAACCGAAGAATTGATTTGATTTCAATTTCACAATTCGTAATAATTTACAGAAAACAGCTGATTGCTAGCGTTGCACTGAAAGGTACTTTTGTGCTTTTTTTTCTTTAAGAAATATATGAAAATTTTCTGTTGAGATTCCTTAACAAGCTGCGTACAGCTCTTAACCAGAAAATTATTAAAAAACAAAATTGGCAAATTCTGAATTTTGTCAAATTTTCCAATATATTGTCACCCACTGTATGTACATATATGTTAAAGTTGTTTAAATTGAAAAAAAAAAAAAAAAAAAATCAGAATTCTTCGAAATGTTTCTCTGTCTGTCTGGTATAATTTTTTTTAAACCTGCTTAAAATTTCCATTATTAAATTATTTCGATGTTATTGTTATTATGTTGTTTTTAGCGTTACTTTTTTAAATTCGTGTAATAAATTATTTTGTTTTTTTTTTTCTATCAAATATTTGTTTTTGCACTTAATACCTGTTGTTAAAGATTATTTAGAATTATGACGTTTATCATTAATTAATTTTAAATTGATTAAAGGGATTTTTCAATGATTTATTTTATCTCTGTTAGTTATAATCAAATCGAAAATTATTTAATAATATTAATTTTCCTTAAACGTTTATTTCCTTATAATATTCTTGTTCGTTTCCATTCTATAATAAGATTCAGCGAATGTACTTAAATGCTTTCTATTTATGTTTGAATTGCCTTGAAATGAAAGATAACAAACTAATTGTATTTTAATATAAATAACATATTTATATTTCTTGTTAACATTTATTTTAAAATCTATGAGTAATACAACGCACAAGTTTTTTTTTTTTTGTTTGTTTAAAAATAATCTTTTTTTTTTTTTTAATTTTGCAATAGTGGCAAAAATTCCAGAATTTTGAATGATAACAAACATTAGGCAAGGTTGTATTTATTGTACGCAGAATATTTTTTACGTCATTTTAAAAACAAACTTGTTAAACAAACATAAAAATCTAAAATTATGGGTCCTATTATTTTGTTATTTTAAGAGATACAAAATTTTAATATTTTAATAAACATTTCCAAATTATTTATTTTAGTGATTTTCGTAAAAAATGGTATCCACATAAATTAATGGCTCACTGAAAATTTTTGCAAAGTAAAAGCGAACAAAACAAAACAAATTTAATTTCGTACGTTTCAATCGTGATGAAATTTCATAATAATGAAATTTCATAAAATTATATGGAAAAATTATATATACATATATATATATATAAATATTAAGCAGATGTATTAAAAAAAAAATCAGCTTTCTGTGAACAACTGTTTATGTGTGTATAACAATATATATTATATAATATGGTATGTGCTTTCTTGAAATCAATATGACAGTGACCTAATTACCGGCTCAAGTGAATTTTATGAATTTTAAAACTTACACAATAGAATATAAAAAATTTTATTTTAAAAAAAATTCCGAAAAAACCGAAATTAAGATGTTCGTGCCCGTAATCCGCCATTAATACTACTTTAACTTTAATTTCAACTTTCGGATAATTAGATTCTGTAAAAACCTGAATTTAAATCCATAATTAAAGCGAAATAAAGTTCGCTTTTTCATCTCCAAATTTTTGGACAATATGCGATGTATAGCACTTCTTAAATGCCTATCATTTCAGCTATCTCACATACTTTAAGCCGAAGATCATTCAATAGCATTTTGTGGATTTTCTGAACCGTTCCTGGCGTGGCCACTTCAATTGGTCGACCAGAACGGTTTTCGTCTTGGTCTCGTACAGTCTCGTTTAGACTCTGCCACCCAATATTTGATAGTCGTAAAGGAAGGAGCAGACTTCCCCAGAGTGGAATTTAGCGCGGCCTTAATACTGATTAGACTGAGACTTTTCAACTGAAAGTACGAGGGCGGATCAATAATTCCGTGACTTTTACAATGAAACACAGTTTTTTTTGCAACAAAAAAAATTATTTTTCAACATAATCTCCTTTTAGCCCAATACACTTAGTTCAACGTTTCTCCAATTTTTGTATCCCTTCAAAAAAAAAAAAATAGGATTTTCGAGGTCCATTTTTTGATCAATAATTTCATCGTTGGAGCTAAATCTCTTTCCACCGAGCCGTTTCTTTAGGTTTGGAAATAGGAAATAGTCACTGGGGGCTAAATCCGGAGAATACGGCGGATGAGGTACCAGTTCGTAGCCCAATTCATATAATTTTGCCATTGAGACTGAAGTTGTCACACGATTACGTTTATGGTCAATTGAGAGCAAACGCGGCACCCATCTTGCAGATAGCTTTCTTAAACCCAACTGATCATTGAAAATCTTTTCGTGGATTTTTTTGCGACATTTTCGGGTGTATTGACCTCAATTGGCCGTCCAGAACGTTCAGCGTCATATGTATTTTAGCGACCACAACGAAAGTCGGTAAACCACTTTTTTTTTTACCATTGAAATCGATGATGCAGAGTCCCCATAGTATATATCAAGCTTTTCCTTGGTTTGATTGACGATTTTTTTTTTCGCAAAAAATAATGCTTAAGAGCACTCGAAATCCAATTTTTCCATTAAAAAAAATAACCACGAGGTTGTATGTTTTGAACAGCTGTTAAACGAAAACTAAATGATGGAACTTGCTCAAAATTTTACAGTAGTCTATTAACAGGTGGTACTTGATGGGAGCAATATTGCATTTCATATAACTACGAGGGAAGTTCGACAAGTCACGGACTTATTGATCCGCCCTCGATCCCAAATTAATTGAGATCGTTTCGTTTTGATGGCTCCAAAAAAATACTAAACAACGTTGTGCCTTAAAATGCATCTGTTATAAGGTTGTCACTTTTCACCAGAGTAATTTTTTCAAACTGCTGGCGCCATCTATATGTCAGGTTGGCTTTATTCTGAGATGACCTTTTTATCAAAAAGAGTAAAGCAAAATTAAAATTCATTGACCATAATTTAAAGAAACGAACAAAATTTCAACTAGTAAACAGAAAAGTGCACAAGTCAAACTCGGACATCTTCAAAGATTTGTAATTCTAGCTTTTGTCTGGAATAAATTAATATTTTGTATGCAATCCCTTCTTCCTTATAGCCATTTGAAGTTTCTGGGCGATGAATTCGGCTAATGTTGGCATTGGGCAGGCTGTATTTTTTTTCCATTCTTGCAGTAGAATCTTTTTTTTTTAATAAAGCTTTGCTGGAAAACATGTGTTCCACATTTTGTTGTTGTTGAGATATGACTTATGTCAGGGCTCTGGGGGTGGTGTTTTCATGACGGGGGGACGTTATGCAGCAGCCAAGTTCATAATTTATGGGCTTTATGTTTTGGATCATTGTCCGTCGTTGAGAGCTAGTTTGTTTAGGTCCATTATCACATCAATAAAGTGCAAAAATTCTGGTTGTGCTGCGAAAAATGAGCCAGGCCTTTACCAACATGCTTTACAGTCTGTTTCTTGTTATACAAATTTAGTTTATGATTTCGTCGTCTCCAATCAGAGGGTTTACCATGCGATCCAAATACGTTAAAAGCGGTCCTTGTGTTTTTCATGTTCTTTTGCAAAATTCAATCGTATTGTTTGATTACGATTACTAATAAACGGTTTTCTCTTCTACTGATTCTCTTCCATCGAGATCTGCTTTGTGAATCACATTTCTTATTGTAGTTTGACGTTTGCTTTCTTTCCAGCTAGAGAAGCAACATTTGGCGCACTTAAAAAGGGATTGGCTATCACTTTTCTTAAAATAAAACGTTCTTCTACTTCGGAGAAAATTTTGTTGTTTTTTTTTTTCTTTGCACCATTTTACAAGTTTTGAAGCGCTTTAATAATTAGTTTTCTAATTTCAATACTAATTTATCCTCTTTGTCTAGACATCTTAATTTGATTTGCTTTTTGCCTGTACAATGAAAAAAAAAAATTACAGTTCAAGAAACCCCTAGATATTATAATGTACTCAGAAAAGAGTACATACTTTTAAGGATTCTGAATTTTGGAACACAGTCAATTTTCCGATGAATCGAAATTTAATATATTTGAATGGAAGGACGATGAAGTGGCGGAAGCCCAATGCACAACTTGAGTTACAAAATTTTCGTGGGAATGTAAAACACTGTGGTGGTCATGGTTTGGGCTTGCATGGCAGCATCAGCGTTAGAAATTTAGTTTTCATTGTAGGGAACTTGGATACAATGATGTACCTAGGTATTCCAACAGAAAACTTGCTACAGACTGCTGATAAACTGGGTGTGCGCCTCAACTTTCGTTTCTATCAGGACAACGACCCGAAACATAAGTCGGTAGTGGTACAGACGTCACTTGTATGGAATGGTCCCCATTTCCATAGAACCACCGGCACATTCTACTGACTTATACGTTATAGAGAATTTATGGGCGTTGTTAGAAACTAACATCCGCAAACACAAAATTTCTAGCAAAAAATCTTAAAACAGCATTCTGTTGTTTTATTTACCACTTTTATTTTTGCAACAATATCACTTCCGTTTTAGAAAAATATTGATAGTTTTTATACATAAAGTAATTTTATAACAAAATTGGTTAAAAGTTGTTTTATTCGCGAGCAATAAGCAGATAATTGCACCAACGATATATCACAATGGATTATTTTGATCCCAGGAGCACTGAAGGGTTGAAGAAATAAAAATTAACCGAATTATTTTTCTTAAATTTTAAATAGTGATTTTATCGGGTTTAATAGAAAAACTCGTTTTCGGTTAATTTTTATTTAAAAATATCTTAAAATCCAAAGCTGACCTTGGCAAATAATGGGTTAACGTTCTCGGATTTATCCCAAATTTTACGAACGGAAGTTCTACACATTTCGTTAATATATTTTAAGTGTCGCATCTAAAAATTCATAAGCACTTACACAATATTTGAATTTTTTGAATAAATTGTCTTTTATTAGCTTGGGGTTATATGTGACCCCAATTCCAAAAGGTTTAATGGGGTCATATTATATTTTTCCAAAACCCTAGGCTATTAAGATAAAACATAACATTTAAAAGTAGAAAAATTATGAATTGTTGGTACAAAGTATTTAGAAAGAGTACATTTACAGAATATTTTACAAAAATCCAATTTTTCTCAAGATCCGCAAAAATAAACTCCTGGTCAAAAAAAATTCTGGCACAGGGATTTACTTAAAAATTCACACAGTTAATCTGTAATATGTATCTAACAAAACCTTAAAGCTTTAGATCCATTTTTTTTTAATTTTGTTTAAGAACATTTTTTAAAACTTGAAAAAGGAGTTTTCAAAATTTTATCAAAAAAATTTCCCATATTCGGTCTCAATGCACAATAGGTTAACAACGTGATAATAAAACAATACTACATATCTGAGTCTTTATAAGTATGGAGACAAAAAAAAATTATAGCTTTAATCAATTTCTCAAAGTTGAAAAAAAAAAAATGCCGTCAAATTTCATGACCAAGTTTTTTTTTTTTTTGGCACAAAAGTGGTCTGGGGTATTTGCTATTTCTTGGCGAAATATTCAAATATTTTGTAAGTGCTGTTGATTTTTTAAATGCGACGCTTAAAATATAATAACCAAATGTGTAGAACTTCCGTTCCTAAAATTTGGGATAAATCCGAGAACGTTAACCCATTATTTGCCAAGGCCAGCTTTGGATTTTAAGATATTTTTAAATAAAAATTACCGAAAACGACTTTTTCTATTAAATTCGATGAAACCACTATTTAGAATTTAAGAAAAATAATTCTGTTACTTCAGTGCTCCTGGAATCAAAATAATCCATTGTGATATATCTTTGCTGCAATTATCTGCTTATTGCTCGCGAATATAAATTAAAACAACTTTTAACCAATTTTGTTATAAATAAAATAAGAAGACCCACAAATGACCCAAAGCTAATAAAAAACAATTTATTGAAAAGAATATGAAATATAAAATTAATATAATAATGTGAAATTAAAGAAAAGCAATACTTATTGGAAGTCGTAAGTGATTACAGAAAACAATTTGAATCGCAATCGTAATCATCCTTAAATACATCAAAATAAATAGAATTAAGGGTCATTTGCTATTTCTTGGCGAGTTTGTATTCGATTTTGAAGTTTTATAGCTTTTTGAAAAGATAATTTAATACTGATCCCGAATTATGTAACAATTTGTCGGAAAAATTAAACTATAGAACGAAATGTTCGTATAATCTGAAAAAAAAGTCATATTTTCCCCATATAAACACACTTGAAATTTTCAATCGCGTTGAGGCACAACTAAATGCTTTTTGATTGGCCCAAAACCTTGTACTTCTCATTCTTTTTTTTCTTTTTGCTAGTTTCTTATAAAAACGCTATTTATTAAAAGGGAATATAAGAAATATTTATAAACTATTTCTGGAAGGATTTTCATAGGTTGAAATCTCGTTTTAATATTGTTTGTTAAAGAAACACCCAAATTCTGTTTAAATACCCTGTACCACTATGTGGCAAGGGTATAATGACATTGTGTTGATCTTTGTAACTACCAAAAATATTTTACATAGCCCATCCTTTAATACCGATCGACTCTGAATCACTTTCTGAGTCGTCTGTCCTTCCTTAATATATTTTGATATTTCGAATTAGTGTGCAAGCTTTTTTTTTTTTTTATATATTAATCAACACTCAGGGGATGCCTCCTACAGATGCAGTGCATTGTGTTGATCTCAGGAAAGATATAGATATAGTAAGGAGGAATGAGGGAGTAGTGTGTTAATTTTTTTATTTTTTGCAGCGACAGACCAAAGCCTCTGGTGGGATCGAAACCACGACCCCCGCATGGTAGGCGAGCACGCTACCTACTCACCTACCGGGACGCTTAAAAAAGTAGATCTTCTTAAAAAGGTAAATTTTTATAAAAAAGTACCTTTCCTTAAAATAGTACATTTTCTTAAAAAAGTACCTTTTCTTAGAAAAGTACCTTTTCTTTAAAAAAAACCGTTTCTTATAAAAATAGCTTTTCTTAAAAAGTACCGTTTCTTAGAAAATCACATTTTCTTAATAAAACCTTTTCTTAAAAAAAAAATCCTTAAAAATTACCCTTTCTTAAAAAAGTATATCTTCTTAAAAAAGTACATATTCGTAAAAAAGTACTTTTCCTTAAAATAGTAGCTTTTCTTAAAAAAACCTTTTCTTAAAAAAAATCTTATTTTAAAAAAGTACATTTTCTTAAAAAAGTACATTTTCTTAAAAAAGTACCTTTCCTTTCTTTAAAAAACCTTTTCTTAAAAAAGTAAATTTTCATAAAAAATACATTTTCTTAAAAAGTACCTTTTCTTAGAAAATCACCTTTTCTTAAAAAACCTTTTCTTAAAAAAACATTTTCTTAACAAAGTACCCTTTCTTAAAAAAGTATCTCTTCTTCTATCGGCCATAGAATGAACGCTATTGAAATTGGTGGAAATCGGTTCATGTTCAGACTTAGTCCCCGTACAAATGACCCCTATGAGATCAACTTAAATTGCCATAATATCCAAATTATCATATAGATCTTGATCAAATTGTGTTTGTGTATGTTAAACACATCGATTTACCAGTAGTCCAAAAATAAACCCTATAGGGCAATTCTTAGTCATAGCCCCCTTATAAAGCTGCTTCCCGATTTTTAAATCTATCAAAAAACAATAAAACAAAAAAAAATTTGGTTTGTTTATGTTTTTGCAAAAAAAATAAGTTACCTTACCAAATATGGTCTGGATCGGTCCATTTTTCGACCTAGTCGCCATATAAATAAAGCATCCACTTTCATAAATATAATGCAAGTTACATAAGGTTTTAATGTCAAAAATCGATATCGTTTTCTAAAATAGCAAATATTGTTTTTTTTTTGTTGCAATTTTTGTATTTTTCTTATTTTTAAACTCTTTCTTTTAACACATACTCTATGTCGGTCTGTCTGTCGTGGGGCAACCCCATTCCCCCTTATCCAATTGATCTGAAATTTGGCCCATGGTCTTGTTGGGACTATAGATTTTTGGGGTAGTCACGCACAGTCACATATTGATTTAAAAACCAGTTCCCCTTATCTCATCGATCTGAAACTTTGTCGATAGACTTGATATGAAAAAGATTAACTTTGACATAGTCACGCACAATCACGGAGATAAAAACCTCACTTCCCCTCATCCGATCGATCTGAGACTTTGTCCATAGACTTGCTGTGGCCAAAGATTAATTTTAAGATAGTCACACACAGCCACGGAGAGATTCAAAACTCGTATGCATAAGGAAATAAAGACTTTTAACCCTTTCACGACCAATGGGACATATATGTCCCATTTTTATTTTTTCTTATATTTTACACATTTTTCCAACCAATTTTGACTTGATTCGGCAGAGGTTAGTTTTAGCTTTCAGACCATATAAAAAAGGTTGGCACATAAATTCTCAGGACCTAAGACAGTGACCCCAATGTCTGAAAATTATGTTTTTTAAATCACATTTGGAATCTGTTTATTATTCAGCAAAATTCAGTATGCGACATACATGTCCAATTGGTCGTCAATGGTAAAAAAGATGTTTTATAGTTTTATATTTTTATTAAATTAAAAAAATTCATAATATTAAATCAACAATTAGTTAAACTATTAAGAAAAAGGCTTAGAAAAATGTTAATTCTAAATGTCTCAAAAATACAAAATCAATTATGGTAATCTTCGAAGCAATTACGGTTTTTTGTGAAAGAAAAAGTTTTTTTTACAAAGGGATCATATTGCGTTTGTCCAATTTTCCTTTCCATTTTTAGTACAAACCAGTGTTGCCATAATTTGAAATTGTAATTGCAAAAAAAAAAAGATGCTAAAACGTACTGGATGGAGTCTAAAAAAAAGATGCAAAATTTTTTTTTTTCAAATTTCATTACCTTTATATTGAAAAATCAAATACTTGTTATTAAATTCTTTGGTTTTTAAATCGAAAAATTAATATAAAACATACATAAGTTGCGATTTATATTTTTTAAATTTTAATTAAAATTATTTTGGATTTCATCTGAAATTTTTTTTAACATCAAATTGAGTTTATTTTAAATTTAAATTAAATATTTTTAATTTTAGAGGAATTTTTTTTTTTATTTAAAATATAACAGAAATTACATTATCAAAAGATGCGATTATATTACAATAATTGGTTTATGGAATCTAATATTTCTGTGATGTCTTCATCTTTAAGTTCTTCTTGGCTCTGATATTTTTCTGACGATCGACTTTTATCAACGACATCGCTCGGTATATTGTAATTGTGACAGCACCGATTTTTCAATTTCAAACCTTCTTTTATACGTATTACAGAACATAACAACTCGGATTTTATTCTGTTCGAAGTTTGCTTTTAACTAAAGCCATTAAACTAAACAAACGTTCAGTTTAGAAAGACAAAACTAATAAAGACAATACAAATATTGATAACTCCTTAAATGGATTTTCGCCAATAGAATTTTTGTTAACTTCAATCCATGTGATATAACTCCATTGGATTTGAATTTTTTCTGTTTCAGATAATATAAATTTAAACTCTTCTAATATATTGGTTATCTGTTCTTGTTGAGAGATGAATGAAAAGTGGCATATATCCCTATATTTCTCCTGCACTTTCCATATTTTAGTACTTCTTTTATAATACCTTTTTATACTACTCTGCTAACTTGAAATGTAAATTGCATTGTAATATTTTCTTTAATCTGTTCAATAAATTCGATTCAACAGGTTATGGGCCTCATGACGCGCGAGTGATTTTTAAAGTATTTTTTTTTAAATCGTTAATTATAATTTTATCGGGTAAATTAAAATGGCAAATCTTCCGGCAGGATTTTCGTTGGAGCGTTTAAGAGGACGCGAGAATTTCGACGTATGGAAGAGACAGGCAAAATCGTGTCTGGTCATCAAGGGTTGCTGGAAAATTATAGAAACCGGCGTGGTTGGTGATGGCGACGCCATTTTAAACGAACGTGCATTGGCAGAAATTACTTTAATGGTAGATCCCAGCAATTATGGGCATATTGCGACAGCTACAACGGCAAAACAAGCATGGAATGCTTTAATGAATGCGTATGAGGATACGGGTCTCACAAGGAAGGTGGAGTTGCTGAAGCAACTAGTCAACATAAAACAGAAGTACAGCAGCGTTGAGGAGTACGTAAATGAGTTGGTGATCATTGCATTGAAAGTGAAAAATGCCGGTCTTAATATAGACGACGAATTAACAGCCTCTTTGATGCTGGCCGGGTTGTCCGACGATTTTAGGCCATTGGTTATGGCGGTAGAAAATTCAAAGGAAAAACTTACCGTTGATATGGTCAAAAATCTTTTACTACAAGACGCCAAATTTGATAAAAGTACTGAAAAAGAAGCCGCGTTATATTTAAAAAATTCTAATAGGAAAAAACCAATACAGTGTTATAATTGCAAAGAATTTGGGCATATTTCCAGAAATTGTCAAAATAAAAGCAAACACAACAACAACAACAACGGTAACGGTAAAAACTTTAAAAAGAATAACAACAGAAAAGAAGTTTCATCAACACTTATTACGTATACATATGCAAGCAAGAGCATGCAAGCATGTGATAATGTAGAAAACGAACGTAAAAAAGAGGAAAATATAAATTCTGATTATTGGTATGTAGACAGTGGCGCAAGCAACCATATGATGAATAACAAAAAGCATTTGTATAACGAACATAATGTGGAAAATAGAAAAGTTGTTGTTGCAAATAAAAGTGAACTGAACGTAGATTGTGCAGGTGACGTTGATTTGACAATTTCAAATGGAAGAGAAAAGAAGAAGATAACAGTTAAAAACGTTGAATATGTACCAAATTTGTGTGCAAATCTTCTTTCAGTAAGACAAATGACAAAAAGTGGCAAAAAAGTAATTTTTGAAGGAAAAACTTGTAAAATTTTTGAAAATGAAAAACTTGTTGGTTCTGCTACTGTTTTTAATGATCTGTACCGTTTAGATTGTGAAACACACATTAAAAAGGAAAATGTTTTGTTGGTTGGAGAAAATTTTGATTTATGGCATCGAAGAATGGGCCACATATGTAACAAAATTTTGCGTGAGGTAAAAGAAGTAAATTTTGGTATAAATTTTACAAAAGAAAATAATGAGACTTGCGTTACGTGTGTGAAAGGAAAGCAGACCAGAAGACCAAGTAGAGAAGATGGTACAAGAGCTACCAACTTATTAGAACTGGTGCATTCTGATGTCGTTGGACCATTGAATACAAATTCATTCTCTGGTGCTCGTTTTTTTGTAACGTTTGTTGACGATTTTTCTAGAAAAGTTTTTGTGTACCCAATAAAGAAAAAGTCTGATGTCTTTAATACTTTTGTGGATTTTAAGAGAATGGTTGAAAACCAATGTTCCACTAAAATAAAAATTTTACGTACGGACAACGGAGGCGAGTATTTGAGTAAACAGTTTTGTACATTTTTGAAAGACAACGGCATTATACATCAAAAGACGTGTCCGTATACCCCCGAACAAAACGGTGTGGCGGAAAGAATAAACCGCACATTAATTGAACGCGTACGTTGTATGTTGATTGACAGTGGTCTAGACCACCGGTTCTGGGCAGAAGCTACTAACACTGCCAGCTTTTTAATCAACAGAGTACCTTGCCGTGGTAATAATCGCAGCCCTGAAGAAATATGGTCTGGTCGTCGTTCAAATTTAAAGTTTTTACGAGTCTTTGGTTGCCCTGCTCTAGTTCACATTCCGAAGGAGAAGCGTCGTAAATTAGATATAAAATCGAACGAGTGTATTATGGTGGGATACAGTTCTGAAAGCAAGGCCTACAGGCTGTTTAATCCAAAGGACAGCAAAATAATAATCAGTCGCGATGTAGTATTTCTAGAACGAGACAAGGTGAACGTAAAGATGAGTAAAACATTTTATTATCCTGAATTGCTACAGCATGATAATGTCAATTCAGGGGAGAGTACTGGTGATGGTGAATTGACACCTATAGTTTTTGATCCAACAGACGATGATTCAGATGCAAGTGAATATGATGACTCAGTAGAATGGTCTTCGCCATTACCTCAACCCATTGAAGATGAGGATTCAGATTGGTCTCCGAATTCATATGAAGAACAGAACATTGTCGTTAATCCGAATATTCGTAGTTCTGAACGGATTGCCAATAGAACTCAACGTTCGTACAATTTTTGTGCAATGCAGTTTGTTTCCGATGATCCAAGTAGCGTAAAAGATGCAATGTCAACAAATAACGCCACCGAATGGCAAAATGCGATGAAAGAGGAAATCGACTCCTTGGTTACTAACGATACTTGGGTGCTTACCGATCTACCGACAGGTGAGAAAGCTATAAAGTCAAAGTGGGTGTTTAAAACCAAACGTGATGAAGAAGGTAACCCTATGGGGCATAAGGCCAGGTTGGTGGCGAAGGGTTTCTCACAACGTGAGGGCATTGATTACACCGAAACCTTTGCTCCTGTCGTCAGGTATGTTTCAATAAGATATTTATTGGCATTGGCCGTAAAAAATAATATGTTTATACACCAAATGGATGCTGTAAGTGCATATTTGAATGGTACATTAAAGGAGACTGTTTATATGCAGCAACCTGAAGTGTTTAACGATGGCACGGAAAAAGTTTGCAAACTGCAAAAGTCCATTTACGGTCTGAAACAGTCTGGCCGTGTTTGGAATGAAACTATCAATCGTGAACTACTGAAAATGGGACTCATAAGGGGAAATGTTGATCAATGTATATATCATAAAGTTATTGATGATCATATGTTATTCGTGGCAATATATGTCGACGATGTTTTGATTTTCTCCAATGGCTTGAAGTCAATAGAATCACTTAAACAAAAACTTGCCAGAAAATTTAGAATGAAGGATATGGGAGAGGTGTCATCAGTCCTTGGTATGAAAATTACCCGGGGTAAAGATTTTATTAAAATCGATCAGTCCCAGTACATATCAGATGTTTTGATTCGTTTTGGAATGAATGAATGTAATCCTACGACAACTCCCATAGACTGCAACCAAAAATTGTCAACTGAAATGGCTCCCAAAGATGATCAAGGCAAGCAACAGATGTCAAAAATACCGTATATGCAGGCTATAGGGTGCTTGTTATTTGCTGCGCAAATTTCTCGTCCCGACATATGTTATACTGTCAACCTGCTTAGTCGATTTAGTACAAATCCAGGTAAACCTCATTGGGAAGCTGTGAAGAGAATAATGCGATACTTAAAAGGCACAATTGATAAAGGTATTGTGTATCGAAAGCAGATAGATGATAATATAAAAGGTTACTGTGATGCTGATTGGGCCGGAAACATTGACGACCGCCAATCTACAACTGGGTATGTTTTTATTTACCAATCTGCTGCTATATCATGGGCCACTAGGAAGCAAAAGACCGTGGCATTATCTTCGACGGAAGCCGAATTTATGTCCGTTACTGCTGCAATTCAAGAATCCGTGTGGTTGAAACGTTTAGAAGATGAACTTAATCCTGAAGGTAGCAAAAGCATGATTTTGTTTTGTGACAACAAGGGTGCTATACAAGTTGCCCTCAACAATAATTATTCTACAAGGACTAAGCATGTGGATATTAAAGCCAAATTTATTCGCCAAAAAATTGATGATGAAGAGGTCGTTTTAAAATATGTATGCACAAATGAGATGATAGCAGATATTTTTACAAAAGCTGTTTCCCCTCAGAAGCTGGAATATTTTAGAGGAAAATTTGGTCTCAACTGACTTTGTTCAACTTCTTTATTAATCAATTAATTGTTAAACAAATGAACTCTTTGAAATGTAAATTTGTTTATTAACTTTTTATTCTTATTTTAATGTAAAAGGTGCACGAGAAATTCGGATCTTTAATTTTGGAAATTTATCATTCAGGGATAGTGTTGAGAGATGAATGAAAAGTGGCATATATCCCTATATTTCTCCTGCACTTTCCATATTTTAGTACTTCTTTTATAATACCTTTTTATACTACTCTGCTAACTTGAAATGTAAATTGCATTGTAATATTTTCTTTAATCTGTTCAATAAATTCGATTCAACAGTTCTTTTACCCGGTATAATGTTTTTGTATTGAAAATTTTGGCATTTTTTTAATACAATAATATTTTTTGGCAATCGACTTTCGAATTCATTAAAAGCTGTTGTTGGTGTTTACATTCTTCTATTTCAAAATGTTTTGTTATATTTGTTGAAAGAAACGAGCAGAGTGGTAAAAGGAGTAGTACACAAAATTACCGTACTACACTTTGAGAAATTAAAACATATCAATACCATTAAAATTACATATATATTCAAAAATAATGAAAAAAAAAATATAAAAAAAAAGATACTAAAAGCAACGTTTTATTAATAAAAACTAGAGGACCCTTGCTGCTCCGCAGCATTATATTATATTATATTAATTTTTATAATATAATACCAAAATTTGCCAAGAGAAGTTAGCGTACAGTAATCCCAAAATATGCCGGGAGAAGTTAACGTACAGTAAAAGTAAAGTTGATTGTCCACGCATAACTTCCCTCAAACCCAACGAATTTGCCAAGAGAAGTTAACGTACAGTAATGCCAAAATATGCCAAGATAAGTTAACGTACAGTAAAAGTAAAGTTGATTCTCCACGCATAACTTTCCTCAAACCCAACGAATTAAGCAGCTCAAAAGAAGGAGCTTGGTCCACTGAGTGGTCTAAGACCTATGTCAACAGCCTACGTTAATTAGAACTCTAATTATAGAGGTTTGAGAGAAGAAAAATATTGAAAAAAATCTTGAATGCAAAGTTTATTCATAAATTCTTTTAATATATAAGATTCTAAGTTAGCATCTAGCATCTTTTCATAAATTTTGGATGCTAAACGACAAAAAAAAAGTAGCTAAATCTAGCAACTAAAAAGCTAAAACGGCAACACTGGTACAAACTAAAAAAGTAGTGATCTATATTTAAAAATTTACAACAAATACAAAATCAAAACTACAAATTTTTATGTAAAATATAAACGCAAAAATCACTGAGTTGCTTTGAGCAGAGTAAATTAGTTGCTCACTAATTTTGACCATTGACGACCAATGGGATATATATATGTCCCATAAATTTTTTCCTTGAAAATATTTTTGATGACACTTTAGTTTAGAAATGCTGGCTCGTTAATTACGAATCCAAAAAAATAAAAATTTTCCAGCAGTTTAGGTTTGGTCGTGAAAGGGTTAATAAAAACTGTTTTTATGGGCTAGATTATTTTCTTTTTTTTTTAACCCATATAAGTCTTAATAACAACAACATATGTGTTAATAACAACAACATATGTAAGTTTCTTTTCTAAATTCAACCCCCTAAAGTATTGATATGATTCATCAAAAAAACTTTCAGTCCTTGTGTCTGTACGTTGAGTGATGTTTTTTTTTTGTATCTAGTTTTATTATTATGGACGCTCATACGTCAGAAAAACAAAACTACATAAAGCTTTTTTTAATGTTAGGAGTTTGTTATATTTTCTGTATTCATGGTCCTTAGCTGACCTTTTTTATCACTAACAGTCTTTGTAATATTATGTACACGATTTTATGAAAAAAGAAAAAAATCATTAGGCGGGACTAAAATGAAACACGCGATTTTATAACAATAGTACAGAAGAACACTATAAAATTTAGATCTGAAATACAATTTATGCCATGCTATAACAAATAACTATTAAAAATAAATGTTTTATTCAATGGAAATAAAAAAGGATAATGAATAGTAAAAGTTTGATAATAAAAATAAAACGAAGAAGGGTGTTTTTTAATTCATTTTCAAATTTACCATTTCCGTTTTAATCAAAAAGTACTCGTATATTAATGGGTGTGTTTAAGGTCCTTACAAATCATAAATTTAGTTTTTTTTAATAAAACAAACTTTTTAGGTTTGGTATTAGACAACGTGTTAAAAATATTATTTTGATCGTTTCACTTATTTTATTATTTTTATTATTATGTTTATTATTTTTATTATAATTATTATTATTATTGCTTTAATTTAGTGTGTTCTTAATATTATTAATACATTTTAAATTATTCGTTAAGTTTCTTAATAATATTTTCAATTATAATTCATGTTCGTTTTTATTTTTCTTTTCTTTTTCATTTAAACAAATAATTGTCTACCGTTTGCGCCAATTCGTTATTGTTATGTGATTTTGTTCACTCGCTCATATGATTTGATCGCTCGTTTGCCTGACTGCCTGCCTGCCTCCTCCCTGGCTTTTGTATTCGTTCATTTACATTTGTGTTTTTTATTTGTTGTTATTGTGCCGTTCTTGTCATCCTCCTTTTGGCTGTTGTGATTTTGTTGTTTGTATGTTATATACTTATATATTATATCTGTCCAAATAAAACATACAACAACAACTACATATATATATATATAATAATAAATAATACTTTATATATAAATAACAATCGATCATAATAGCAGGGGAGAGCTGACTCTTATCGTGTCGCCACGGTTGTACCAACCGATGACGACAATCTTACAGCCGATGGTCATTACAAGGTAAATATATTTTGTTCCTATTTTCTATTTTCAATTTATTTGTTTTTCTTATGATTTTCCCATTTAATTTATATTTGTTTGTATGTTTAACATTTAAAATTTTCATGACATTATCTATGTTCATCTATTTCGTTGTAATTTTGTTTGAAAATCTTATTAAAAATTGTTTTTCACTTATATTTAATTATGACATTTTTAATGATTTATTTTATTTTATTATAATATATTGTATTTTGTAGTTTTGCATGTGATTTCAGTTTATTTATTCATTTTATTTTTTCATTTTATTTTTTCATAAAATATAATTATAACATTAACATTCATCGTGGTGTAGGTTTGTTGTACTATTTTTTTTTTTGTTCTAAAAAAATAAATGCATTACTAATATTTTCAAGTTGTCTTAATAATTAATAATAAATACATATCTGCTTATGTATGTTAAATTGTTAAACAATAAATAAATTCTGATTTAAAAAATCTTAGCAAATTGAGGTTTTTGTTTTTCAAAAATAATCTTTATTATAAACACAAAGATCATAACACGCACTTATATCAACTATATCTTTCTCTCTTTAAAGAATGCTATCGTTGAAAATATAATCGAATTATTTATCCAAAATATCAAAACAATCGGCTAATTAGTTTGTTTCCAAATGGAATTTGAAGAAAAAATGTATGAAGAAATATTTATGATTAGCAGAGCCCAACACCCGAAATTCGAGTGCAAATTGTAGAAAATTTTATTTTTAAATTCAATTTTTTTTTCATTGTTTTTTTTTATCTATATGTGACAGGGAAAGTTAAAAGGGGCCCTGGGTCAAAAAAATCAATTCTTACTTTTTGGCGATTCTAATAGCAGCAAACCGCAGCTTTCTAGCTGCATTAGTTCTGTCATAAATTAGCACCAAAATAGATGCTTTTGTTAAAAAAAAAAGTTAAAAAGAATACGATGTGACAAACTTTACTGCAATTGATCTAATTTGCTTGAAACTCGTCACTCCAGGGTTTTCGAGGTCGCTGATTACGAACCTGGTATTAGATTTTAAAAACCCAAAATGGCGGATCCAATATGGCGGATTAGTTTTTTAAAAATTGATCTGATTTGCTTTAAAATCGTTACACAAATGTTTTTACGGTCGCTTATTATGAATTTAAAGTGAACATATTTTTTTCATTTGTGTCACTGACAGCACTAACAGCATGTTCCGAATTGTTATCATTTTCACACAAATACAGTTTTTCCACTTTTTAAACTCATCTTCTGAACACATTTTACCGGTAAATAGAATTTCGAAACATAAAAACCGCGATTTTGAAAGAAGTAGATAAGGAAGAGCGCAGTAAAAAAGTTAATAATTTAGTTCACTCACTTTTGAAACAAAACTTCCTTTTTTTAAATTTTTACTATTTTCTTTTTTTTTCACTTTCATAACACTTCGAAATCACAATGGATCTGATAAGTAGAACTAAAAAATATTTAAATGAAAGTCTACTCCTTAAAAGAATACTATTTTCACAATTCGAAAAAACTACTTTTGCCAATGAGTAACATTCGCGATATTGAATCAACTATTCTGAATTTTACAATTCTAACCCCGAAGTAACCTCAAGTAAATCCGTTAGTCCGGCATTTTGAATTTTTAAAATCTAATACCAGATTCGTAATCAGCTACCCAGAAAACCACATCAAAATCAACTTGTTAACTTCAAAGTCGTTTTTCTCCAAAATTTATTTTCTGATCATAGGTCCCTTCTAACTTTCCGTGTCACATATATATGTAAAGGGAGATTTTTTAAGAGCTATAGGAAAGTTTTCCAAAAAAAAAAAACACATAAAATTCAGAAAAATGCATGAAATCTTTATTTGAATCGATAGTACGGTCCATATAATTTAATGTTTGAAGATTATTTCATGCAAATGTTGACCGTGACTGCGCCTCAAATGGTCCATCCGCTTAGTCCAATTTGGCATACTCTTTCCAACATTTCGGCCGGTATCTCATGAATAAATGCTTCAATGTTGTCTTCCAATGCGTCAATTGAAGCGGGATTGTCTGTATAGACATGAGCTTTAACATAGCCCCACAAAAAATAGTCTAAAGGCGTTAAATCGCACGATCTAGGCGGCCAATTGACCGGTCCCGAACGTGAAATAAAATGTTCACCGAACTCGCCTCTCAATAAGTCCATTGTTGCGCGTGCTGTGTGGCATGTGGCACCGTCTTGTTGAATCCACAAGTCATGCAAGTTAAGCTCTTGCATTTTGGGCAAAAAAAAAGTTGGATATCATCTCTCGGTAGCGCTCACCATTCACAGTTACGTTACGATTCGCATCATCTTTGAAGAAGTACGGTCCAATGCTGCCACCAGCCCATAAACCGCACTAAACTGTGACTTTTTCTGGATGCATTGGTAGCTCTTCTGGTTGATATTCACTCCAAAATCGACAATTCTGCTTATTTACGTAGCCATTGAGGCAAAAATGAGCTTCGTCGCTGAACACAATTTTTCGGTAAAAAAGTGGATCTTCGGCCAACTTTCCAAGAGCCCATTCACCAAAAATTCTCCGTTGCGGTAGGTCGTTCGGCTTCAATTCTTGCTCCAGCTGTATTTTGAAAGGCTTCACACCTAAATTCTTCCGCAAAATTTTCCACGTTATTGAGTAACAGAGGCCCAATTGCTGCGAACGGCGACGAATCGATAATTGATGGTCATCATTAACACTGGCCGATACAGCTGCGATATTTTCTTCAGTTCGCACTCTACGTAAGCGTGTTGGTGGTTTAATGTCCAACAATGTAAATTTGGTGCGAAATTTAGTCACAATAGCCCGAATAGCCGCTTCAGTGGGTCGATTAAACTGACCATAAAATGGAAGAAGCGCGCGATGAACTTTCTTAACAGAGCACGCATTTTGATAATAAAATTCAATAACTTGCAAGCGTTGTTCGTTTGTAAGACGATTCATGGTTAAATTATAGACCAAACTGAAGAAGTTTGACAATGAAACAAAACACGAAACGTGCGTCAGCTGTTTAAACCAGTGTTGCCAAAAACATAATAGCTAAAAAATCACCCTTTATATATATGCATATACATATGTATGTATATAAAAATTTATGAATATTTAAATAATTTTCATTAAATTGTTAATTTTTAAATAAAATTCATAAAATTTCATTATAAATATATGTTCAACACACATAAGATGTTTAAATGGCTTTGTTAATAAATAATATTATAAGAGCCTAAAGGTATGCTACTCAATTTTAGCCAATTCATAAACACACACACATCATTGCATAGTTTTTTATTTGAAGCTTAAATATGTATTTTATGAATGCGTCAGTAGTAACTTTAAATGATGGTGCACATCTCTGAAGATGGTGGACTTCTGCAATGAAAAACCTTTCAAATGGTATATTTTTTGTCAAAATCGGTTGATAACTAAAGGTGTAGAAGATGTCACAAGAAATCGCCTGGCCTATTAATATTATAGATCTATAAAAAAATATTCAAATCGAAAGTACAAAACTATTACTAAATAGGCTAACACCTTCGTTTGTAATTAAATCGTACTATAAAAACAACCGCTGGAAAAGACAATTTTTAATCGAAAACAGATCAAATAAAAACTCCTCTAAAGAAAATTCATAACCTCTCGAATAGGACTGAAATTCCATTAGTATTTTATAAGAAAATATTAGTGTTGTTTAATGAAAAAAAACCTACTGGGGCAGTCCCAGAAAATCCCAATACACTTTTCTCAGTGATATTCAATAGCTTCCTTACCCTGTTTATAGTGAGAACTATCTAGCTTCTTAAAATAGCCATCAAATACAGACTACCGAGCCATTTTTTCAAGTTTTAAAATAGAAAATAATCAGACGGAATTAAATCTGGCCTATAAGGTGCGTAATGAAGCAATTTGAACTTTAATTCATGGATTTTGGGCATCGCATTAGTGCTTGTGTGAGCTGATGCATTGTCTTAATGAAACAACGCTTTCTTTTTCGCCAAATGCAGGCTTTCTTAATTTCATCACTTAAACGCTGCAATAAGTTGTATTTTTCGCCGTTGATTGTTTTACCTTTTTGAAGATAATCAATAAAAATTAAAAATTCAGTCCACTGTTTTGACTATTCCTTGGTCGCAATGAATACGAATCGACGCAAAAACTTGACTTTAATGCGGTGAAACATCGTCAAACACTATTGAAACACATTCACGACGCTGTTTTTGTTCTATTGCGATACATATGACCTTAAAAGCCTATCATTACAGCTATTTCACGCACCTTCAACAGACAATCATCCAATACCATTTTGTGGATTTTTTAACCGTTTCTGGCTCGTACGGTCTCGTTTAGACTCTGCCACCCAATATTTTGTAGTCGTAGACGAAGGAGCCGACTCGCCTTGAGTAGAATCTAGCTCGGCTTTAATATTGGTTGGACTGAGATCTTTCAAATGAAAGTATTGAAGTACATAACGGTGACCAATTTTTTCCATGTTCACAAATTCTCTGAGATCGTTTACTTATGATGGCTCAAAGAAAAAAAAAATACTAAACAACTGACGCTTTGGAACTTAAAAATACACATGTTTTATATGGTTGTCACCAAAGTAATATTTTGCACACTATTGCCGCCATCTACACGTCAGGTCTAGTTATTCTTAAACCGTCTTGCTTGCCAACCTTTCTTTTCCATGCACGATTAGAGTTACACGAATTATTTAAGTTAAAAAAGATAAACTTCTCCTAGAAAAATTCTTAGATTGTCTGGCAGGCTGGTATCATAAATACGGAGCTCTACTTGAAAAAGTGCCTGGAAAAGAGGTAACTTCCATTCTTAAGTCGGTACGAAATTTGTATATAAATATTTATTAAATTTTCCCAGCGGTAGAGAAGTATAGAGCATATTTTTTTTCTAGAAATCATTATCACACCATAAATATTAATATCAGACCGGCTTGAGGCATAAGGCCTTTATCAGTGATTGTATTAAACATTTTAATACTAATAACTGTTATGTTACAATAGGCGGGTATGAGATATGAACCTGCGTCTATTACATTTGTTCTTACACTTTTTGGTCAAGCGCTAAAATATACACAGACAACAGGTACATTGTGGCTACCGAATTTATTACAATTCTGTTGTCTTAACAGTAAATATTTTATCATAATAGAAAATTGTCAGATGGTATTATATCGCACCTGTACCTCTAAAGTGAGTCAATTCAAAATTTTTCAATTTTCACTTATTGCAAGAAAATGATACACAGTGGTCATATGTATCCACTGTAAAAATTTTCCATCGATTTTTCTAGTCTTTCGCAAAAAAAAAAAAAAAATACAGTTGTAACCCTCTTTGTGTTATAAGAGTAGTTCCTTCGAATCCACTAAAAAGACATATCTTGAGTTCCACCAAAAAAAACTTGTTATTTTTGATGATCACTGAAAAAATCGTAAAAACAACTACTGTTGTATACTTATTATTCGCAATTCTTTACAATGAAACAGCTGTTTTTAGATTTTATAGTAAATATAAAAAAAAAAAATTTGTAAATTTTGAATTAGCTCACTTTAGAGGTACAGGTGCGATATATTTCTGTTGATATAATCGCAAATACAGAATAGTGGTCGGCAAAACCACTACGCGGCGTTTTTGCTCTCACACCTACATGCGCTCATACATTAAAAAAAAATCAATCAATCTCGCATGAGCATTCGAACGAAGAGGTTGGCTTGACGCTTTTGTTTGAGATGCACTGAGAGAATGAATGCAAATTTTGAAAGTAATTTTTTTTGTTTAGCGATAATTTTTTTGGTAAACCCGGTTGCAGGGTAAAAATATAACCATTATTGAACTTGTTCTCGCAGTTCATCAATTTATACGAAAAATTTGATCTATAACATTAATAGGCTAGGCGATTTCTTGTGACCAATGTTTTGTTCTACCGTTTTGTTCCGATTTTGATCAAACGTATATTATTTGAAAGGTATTTCTTTTAAGCCGTTTTGCAGAGTTACAGATTTTTAATTTTTTTCCTTTATTTTCAGTAAATTGCATTTAAAGTTGCTACTAACACATACATAAAATTATACATATGATATGTGTGTTTTATTAAATATGTTGATGTGCTTGTTAATGAGTTTGTTATCTTCATTCACAATAATAATAAACCATAAAAGTGTTTAAATGGTGCGTGGTAAAGAAGAAGAAAGCATATATTTCAAAAATTCATAACTGCACTGTATTCTTAATCGCACCGGTTTCTGGCATTTCAGCCTTCATCAGCGATTTATTGAACATTGTGATAATTGTTATATTTTAATTGAATAGATTGTTTCTATATGGAAATTTTTTCTACTTAGGGCGGCCGTGAGGTTTTGAACCATGAACCTTCACATACACTCGTACTTGCACTTTTTGGTCAGCGCTTTAACACACTCACCTAAAGTCAGGCCTACGAGCAGTGTGGTTAGTTTCAGTTTTCGTACCATACAGCTTTACTTTGTATTAATTTCAGAAGATACAACTCTGTTGGTTTGTGAGTTGCCTAAGTTAGAAAATAAAGCTGCTTAGAAATTGCACTCGAATTTCGAGCGCTGGAATCTGTTTGTTATTAAGGAAAAAAATTTGATTAATTTAACAATAACTTCTAAATTTGAGAAAATTAAATGCAATGTTAATATATTAGAAAATTTACTAGTAAAGTACAACATGCGTTTTAAAGTTTCTGAGCGAATAGAAAATATAATTGAATTACATAATAATCCTTTGTAATGTAATATTGAAAAGCAAAGTATTGATATCAAAGAAGAACTTTTAAAAATGAGAAATGAGTTGAATCTACCGCTTACAACTGGTATTGAGTTTTGGAAAAATATTAATGAAGCTTCATATCCGAAATCAAAAGAATGTAATACTTAAATTGTATTCGATGTTTGGGTCAACATTTATTAGTGGGTCTTCATTTTCATCTTTAAAATTGATTAAAAATATAAATAGATCTCGTCTAACAGATGAACACGTTGAGAATCTTATTCGCATGAAATGTTGCCCATATGACATTGATATTGATTGTGTTATAAAACATGAATCTTAAAATAGGTTTACTTTTTTTTTTATTTACGTACGTTTTCTTATTTTATTTATAAGTTTCTCTAAGTGCATTTAGTAAGATAGAGATTGCAGCTCACTCACATAAAGCAAAATATGATGGTATGTGTTTGCCGACCACTGCTTTAGAACAAGTCGGTTAGCGCATATATTTTCTGTGCGTACATTCTGATAAAGGCTGTCCGGTTTAAGAACCAGTTTTCAAACTGTCAGTTTTTATATCATTTATTTTTGCCTCACACTAAAAAGTTTTGGTAAATGATGGAAGTGATCGTAAATTTATCGACTTAAAAAAAAAAAAAAATTATAATCGAATATCGAACATCATGTCACTTAAGCTATTTCCGTGGGCATGTTTTGAAATAATCTATACTAGCAAATTCCAGCCCTCGAAATTCGAGTGCAATTTCTTGGCAACTTTATTTTTCAACTTAGCCAATTCACAAACCAACAATTTTATGGTTTATTATTACTGTGAATGAAGATAACAAACTCATTAACAAACACATTAACAAATATAATAAAACACACATAGAATACGTATAATTTTATGTATGTGTTAATTAAGTGCAATTTACTCAACATAAAGGAAAAAATTTAAAAATCGGTAAATCTGCAAAACGGCTAAAAAGAAATACCTTTCAAATAATATAAGTTTGGTCAAAATCGGGATAAAACGGTAGAACGAAACATCGGTCAGAAGAAATTGTTTAGCCTATTAATATTATAGATAATATTAAAAAACGTGTAAAATCTTTTTCTGGATATATTTAATGGAATAGTAAAAAAAAAAAACTAAAAACTAAAAAAAAAAACGAAACGTTAAAAAACCGTTATTTTCTACCAAATTTAAATTTTTAAAAACCGCCAATTACTAGAGCTGTATTTTTTTTCTTAGAAATTAATGTTCTCTATGGACAAATATTCAATACTTCATACTTCAGCTCATTTTTCTTGGTAAAACTCAAACGATCTTTTAACCAAGGTTCAGAAAATACACACATGAAACACACAATGTTCTGTTCAAAAGCAGCCAACACATATCTTTATTTTCATATCAACTATGTGCGTTTCTAAATTTTCTACGGTGCCCAACACAATCATGACTGTGTTCGTTTTAATTCGCTTCAATCACACATAAAGCACACATTTTTGAATGTTGCTTTATTTGAAGTTCATGTTCTGGTACGTGTACTGAAAAAAAAAACACAGAACATGTACAATAAACAGGTTCGAGTTCAGTTATATTTTAAACACGACTTAAATAACGAAATATTAAAACGAACACAGTCATGGTTGTGTTGGGCAACGAAGAAAATTTAAAAACAAACATAATTGGTATGAAAATAAAAATATGTGTGTGTTGGTCTAAGTTATGTTTGTTTACATATATGTACGAGTTTTTTATTCAGTGTGTGTTTTTTCTGAACTCTGCTTTTAACAAAAAAAAAAAAAAAAAAACTATGTGAATCCGATCACAGGGGAGATGTGTAAACATCTATTTACACGTCAATTAAAATCAAACAGTAAGCGCCATCTATGTGTAGCAAGCAACTGCTATGGTTGTTATACTTGATGGTTGCAGTTGTTTGGTATACATTCATGGCGCTTTCTGTTGGTTGTTGAATCAGCTAAATAAATTTAAATCATAATCTTTGCACCAATACACTTACATATACCTCACACCGATTTTCCCTTACGTTGTTTTTGTGATTGTATTGTGAAATAGATTTTTACACATCAAAAACTGCTTTCCATTAAATTTCAATTATTAATAATTAATAATTAAAAAATCTTATTTCATAAATTCTTTAATTCACCTTTAAATTGTTTTAATTCACTTTTCCATGCATTGCTTAAAATTTTACCTGCGATTTTCAAAATTTCCAAGAATAAGTTTTGCTAATATTTGGTTTAAAAAAATACATGAAAAAATGCTGTTACTACAGGCTCCTCAAATAAAATTAAACAAAATCTATTTTCGATATATTTATGTGCACGCTTTAGAAAATTGAATTTGAAAGTAAATTTTATTTTTGCAAATTCATTTCCTATTCGTTAAAGACCTAAAAAATCTAAATTTATTTCAAATCAATGACGTACGAATGATTTTGTATTTAAAAATAAATTGTGTTTGCCTTAATTCTAAAATTAACTAAAAAAAATTAAATTAAAAAACAAAATGAAATTAAAAAAAAAAATAATAAAAAATAACTAAAGCAGTATAACAAAATAGAAAATTGTGTTCAATTAATTTTTTATTTTTTTTTTTGTTTCTAATGATTGATTTTAAACCAAACGTGACAATTTTTTGTTTACTTTTTTGTTTACTTTTTTTTTAATTAAATTGCTGTAATGCCTTTTGTATTTTTTAAATATTCTCACGACTAACACATATTTTTGTAATTTGTAATTGTAATTCTTTACGCATTTCATTAGTTGATTTTATAATATTTGTTTATAAACACTTTTAACTCATTCATATAATGTCGTATATATTAACTGGGTAAGTCTTGTAGCGGATATTTATTGTAATTAAATCCAATTTTTTTTTGATTTATAGACTTCTACAATTATTTAAAAAATAAAGGTTTAATGGTTATATGGTATAAATATAAATAAACAATAAAATCTAACACCCTTCTACTACTCTATAAACACGCGTACAAATATTATCAATCTCCAACACCTTTAATAATGACATATTTACACTTAAAAATGGCATGAAGTAAATCTCGGGTATTTATTCCAAACAATATGGTATATGGACATTTTAAAAGCTTTGACTACACTGATGTTTTTTTGTTTTAAATATTTTTTTTTTTTTAAAATATATCGATAATAACTAATTTTTTCTATAATTTCCCTCTTTAGTCAAGACGCAAAATGCCTGCTAAAGCTTTAAAAAAAGAAAATTTAGATGATCTCAAACAGGAGTTAGATATCGATTTTCATAAAATCACTCCTGAAGAGCTGTATCAGCGCTTTCAGACACATCCTGAAAATGTAAGTTTATTAATTTTTTTATTATTATTTTTTTAAATTAATATTTTTCTAATTTATTTCTTATGTTTTATTTTTCAGGGTCTAAGTCATGCCAAGGCCAAAGAGAATTTAGAACGAGATGGTCCTAATGCTCTTACACCACCCAAAACAACACCAGAATGGGTGAAGTTCTGTAAAAATTTGTTTGGTGGTTTCGCCATGTTATTGTGGATTGGTGCTATTTTATGTTTTGTTGCCTACTCTATTCAGGCCAGTACCAGCGAAGAGCCTTCAGATGATAATTTATATTTGGGTATCGTACTTTCTGCTGTAGTCATAGTTACTGGTATTTTCTCATACTATCAGGTAAGTCCTGCATACATTGCCAACATATTTTGTTACCAAATATTTTTTTTTTTAAATTATTTTCTTATATGAAAACTTACACATCCAAATTTGGTCAGGATCGGTCCATTTTTCGACCTCGTCCCCATATAAATATAGCATCCGATATGAACTTTTTCAGATCTGCAGGCAAAATAATTTAATAAAAAATCCACTCAGATCTGGTTTATGCTTAGTTTCTATACCGAATTAGTTGAACCTAAAAGCAATTGTCCAAACGCATTCTATAGGGTATTGCATACCTGGTCTAGACCGACTATAATTTTCTTACTTCTTTTATATTTGTCACATGCAATTTTTGTTTTTTAATATTAAAAAGACATTTTCGTAATATATGTAATTTTTCTTAACTAAACTTCGACATCGGCATTATTTTAAACAGTTTATGTTCCCTTTAAACCAGCCATGGCCAAACTACGGCCCACGGGCCACATAAGGCCCGCCAACATATTTTGTGTGGCCCGCTGTGTATAATAAAAAAAAAAATTGTTTATATGGGCCGCTTAGTTAATAAAAATTCAAAATATGATGTTCTTTTTTATTTTACAAAAAAAAAAAAAAAAAAAATGTTTTTTTCCAAAACTTCGGTGTTTAGGAATTAAGCATTATGCCTAGTTTGTCGAACAACGGTTGCAGTTATAAAAAAGTACAATTAAAAAAGACATCTCTCCAAATCTGAGTGATGAAGAGCATAAAGCCCATGCCAAGAACCTTGGAAATGTATTGACAAGCTAGCCAAATATTTTCACACGGCAAGATAAACTGCAAGATGCAGCTACAAAAGCTAGCCTTTTTGTTTTTTCAATATTACGAAACACGGTAAACCCTTTTCAAATGGTGATTTTATAAAAAATTGTGTGGTAGGTGTTTCAACACAACTAGGTTCAAAATTTGTCCCTGTCAAGACAAACTGTTACGCGAAGAATTGAGCAAATCAGTGATAATTTAATGAGCAGCTGTCAGAAAAATTATAAAATACAAATAGACCATACTGTGCTACAGCTTTAGACGAGAGCTGCGATATAAAAGATATTGCGCAACTACTGATTTTTGTTCGGTCAATTAATGAGGAATTTGAAATTACACAGGAGCTGTGAAAAATAGAACTACCGGTGCAGAACTTTTTAACGAGGGTGAAAAATGTCTTTTGAAATGTAATATTAAATGGGAAAATCTTGTTAATGCGACTTCCGATGGATTCCCAAACTTAACGGGTTCAAATATAGGCCAGATGAAAAGAATTCTAGACAAGATTCACACGATTGATCCAAATAAACTGCTTAAAAATAAAACATGTAACTGGTAAATTTTCTTCGATCAAAAGGTATAAAACATAGATAATTCATATCTTTGCTTGAAGAGCTCGACGCTGACTACTCACCCATCTTCGATGGTTAGGCTTTAGTAAAGTTCTGCGACGGGTATGGGATCTTAAAGAAGAAATAATAACCTTTTTATATTACCCGAAAAGGAAGACTTTCCTGAGTTTAGCCTTTTCAGTCGATCTTACATTTTTTACGTCCTTTGATAAATTAAATTAATCGAAGATTTAATTGTTTTCATATAATTGAAAATGATTTGTCAATTATTCATATTCCAATTGCTACTAATGTCTAGTGGTTCAAGTGATATTCACCTGGAATTAATTGATTCACAATGTGGTGCGGCTATGCAAGATTTATTTAATCATCAGACGGGCAATTTACCACATAATATCTAAATAAAGAAAAATACTGAAATATTCGAAATTTGGCAAAAAAAAAAAAAAAGATTTTGGTTATAATGAACCAAAATATAAGTCCATCGCGATCTAGGACAAGTGATGAACATTTGTATGCGATACTAAGAATTTTGAACAAGTAATTTTGATTCAGATAATGAAAAATTAAGCACTAGTTGTAAACGACTACATTTATCGCATTAAATAAAGATTTTGAAATTAGACTATTTTGTTGCTGAAAATTTAAATTAACTTTATTTCAGCTTTTAATAAATTTTTTTTTGGCCCCCGAGTAATTTTCTAATTAGATAATGGCCCGTCAGTTGAAAACTTTGGCCGTGGCTGCTCTAAATTCTAAAAAATAGAGATCATTTATATTTTCTATTAAAAACATTCCCACCTTTTTTTTTTAAAGAAAATATTAATAACATTAACATTTTTTTAGATCTCTAACATGCGCAGATTTTTCAAAATTTTATAGCAGCATTTTTTTAGTATTAAAAATTGCTAGATTTTCAAATGAAATCTTAGACATCCGCATTATTTTAAATAAAGATATATGTTAGGGTGACAGCCACTTTTTTTGAATTTCAAGACGTGTGGGTCGGATTATTGTGACACTGGATCTACAACTTTAGTGCGCAAAATTTGAGCCAAATCGGACAATACTTTCTGGACGCGCATTGAGTACAAGGTTCAAATATGTAAAAATTATCAAAAAAAAAAAAATCATTTTTCACCAAAATTTTGATATCAACAATTGCGTTTCAATTAAATTTTAATTAATTATCTTTCTAACAAAACAACAAAATCTATTATCGGTTGAAAAACAGCCCAAGTTATACCAAGTTCCCCAGGCAATAAATATGTCGCAGACCACTTGATTAAGAAAATCGAGCTCACATTTTTAAAGGCATTGAAATAATCTACAACAACAATATTTTTGCATTCTCCTGATCCCAAAATGATCTTATGTAAAGTATTTTGCATCTCGTCTATTGTTATGCCGTTCTCAATTAATTTCAGAACGGTACGTATTTTTTAGCACTATTTTAAAATCTCCAATTTTACTTTTTCAAAAATTTTGTTCAATAAATTTTCCGAAATCAACGATTGAACTTTAAGGTGTTATTAACAAAATATATGTGATTAAAAATGCCAAATATTGTAGGTATTCAGTTCTTAATTTGGCGAGGGCAGCCCTTTTATTTCAGCGGATTTGAAGAAAAATGTGATTTTTTCACACTTTTTCAACTTTTAGGCTACATCTTCTTTTGATGTTTTTATATTTTAAATATCTTTTGTCAAAATATTACACTACTTGATATAAGTTCTCAATCCTGGAAAATAAGGTTAAATTGAAACACTATAAATTGTCTCCATTTATGGTCAAAAGTCAAATTTAAGGAGATTTAATTTTTTTTTAAACAAAATATCTAAATAATATATATTTGTGGAAGGATTTCAATTAAACTTGTTGATAATATTTTAATAAGTCCAAAAAATAATACTCTGGACTTATTTTCTGAAATTAACCCCTGGGGTACTCTTGATGTCAAATTGACTCTATATATGAAAATCTATAAATATTTTCATCAGGATTTTAAAACAAATTTAATGTATTCATAAAATTCCCCAAATTTATTCGTTATTTTATGAAAATATATAGATTATTTAGTTTTTATATTTATTACAGTATAAACAAATTTGAATATCGAGGGCTTATATTCAAAAAATGCTATCTGCATCAATAATTATTTTAAAGAGAGCGTGTAAAACTAATTTATTAATAAGATCTGAAAGTATTTGTCGATCGATTTGCTACAACATCTATTAAGAAATAGTCGTACTAATCATGTATGATATCAAAATTAATATTATATTTGACAGTTATATCAGACAACAGTTTGAAATCAAAAATTAATATTGCTGTCATATGTAAATAGCACTTTTTGAATATAAGCCCTCAATATATCTTTATATGAATATATTAATTCTGAAAAAAAAAAAAAAATAAATAAAACTGGGACACTTTTTGAGTACCCCACGGGTTAATATCAGAAGAAAATAAGTCTAGAATATTATTTCTTGGAACTATTAAAACATTATCAACAAGTTTTATCGAAATCCTTCCACAAATATATATTATTTCGATAATTTGTTTTAAAAAAAAGTAAATCTTAATTTGACCCTTGACCTTAAAGAGGGACAGTTTATAGTGTTTCAGTTTAACCTTAATTTGCAAGATTGAGAACTTATATCAAGTAGTATAACACCAAAAAGATGTAGCCTAAAAGTTGAAAAAGTATGAAAAATCACAATTTTCTTCTAATCCGCTGAAATAAAAACGCTGCCCTCGCCAAATTAAGGGTAGGATACCTACAATATCTCACATTTTTAATCACATATATTTTGTTAATAAGTCCTTAAGGTCCAATCGTTGATTTCGGTAAATTTTTTGAACAAAATTTTTAAAAAAGTAAAATTGGAGATTTTGAAATAGTGCTAAAAAATACGCACTGTTTTGAAATTAACTTAGAACGGCATAACAATAGACGAGATGCAAAATACTTTACATAAAATCATTTTGGAATCAGGAGAATGCAAAAATATTGTTGTTGTAAATTATTTCAATGCCTTGAAAAATGTGAGCTCGATTTTCTTAATCAAGTGGTCTGTGGTGCATTTATTGCCTGGGGAACTTGATATAACTTGGCTGTTTTCAACCGATAATAGATTTTGTTATTTTATTAAAAAGATAATTTACTCTAGGTTATGGTTTATTAATTAATTTAATTGAAACGCAATTATTAATATCAAAAGTTTTGTGAAAAACGTTTTTTTTGTGATAATTTTTACATATAAATGCATATTTGCACTTTGAACTCAATGCGCATCCAGAAAGCATTCTCCGATTTGGCTCAAATTTTGCGCACTAAAGTTTTAGATCCAGTGTCACAATAATCCGACCCGCACACCTCAAAAAATTTTTTTTCATACAAACCGCCGTCACCCTTATAGATATTGTCTGTTATGTGCATTTGCTGTTATAAAGAAAAGCATTGACATTTTGATATTTTCATCCGCCACATTTTCCTGAAGAAATCGTAACATACGTAGTTATTCTGGATGAAAATATAAAAAATTGCTAGATTTTCTTAAGAAAAATTAGTCATCCGCATTATTTTAAACAGTATTATCCGATTAGCTTTACTTGGTTCAGGAAAAAATTGACATTATAGTAAAAAAAAAAAAAAAAAAAAAAAACATCCGCAATATATACTGACATCCGCAGTAAATATTGCTTTTTTTTAATTGGAGAAAATATACGCATTATTTTTTTTATAGATCTTTAACATCCGATTTTTTTTTTAGAAAAATTATTTTTATACAAAACAAAACATCTCCATCATCGTCAGTATTATCTAAGCATGTAAATTGAATTATGTCCGCATTGTTTTCAAAGATAATTTTGACATCCGCATTAAGTTTTATAGCAACATTGAAAGATTAATATAATCCAATTAAAATAATAATTTAATTTCCTTCTGTCTTAACTTTATCTCCCCAGTACTGTAATGTTAATAAGATCTATTTCTTGTTGTACTGCATTCTTCAAATAAATAATTAATTAATTAAAATTAATTAAAATAAAAACATGGTCATGTTTCAAATCGAAAACTTTAATATGCGGATTTTTTTTTGGTTTATAAATATTTTTCCTCTTATCTAAAAAAAAACTTTTTTCAACCCGCTTCCTGAAACTTTCTACATATTTTCTTAAAAATTTTTTTGCTCTCTTACAACTTTAGGAATCAAAAAGTTCAAAAATTATGGAATCTTTCAAAAACATGGTTCCTCAATTTGCCACTGTCATTCGTGAGGGTGAAAAACTTACACTCCGTGCTGAAGATTTAGTCTTGGGCGATGTCGTTGAAGTGAAATTTGGCGATCGTATCCCAGCTGATATTCGCGTTATTGAGGCTCGTAACTTTAAGGTGGACAACTCTTCGTTGACTGGTGAATCTGAGCCCCAGTCTCGAGGTGCCGAATTTACTCATGAGAATCCCCTGGAAACTAAGAATTTGGCCTTCTTCTCGACCAATGCCGTCGAAGGTACCGCTAAAGGTGTTGTCATCAGTTGTGGTGATCACACTGTCATGGGTCGTATTGCTGGCTTGGCTTCCGGTCTGGATACTGGTGAGACACCCATCGCTAAGGAAATCCATCATTTCATTCATTTGATTACTGGTGTGGCCGTATTCTTGGGTGTAACATTCTTCGTTATTGCCTTCATTTTGGGTTACCATTGGCTGGATGCTGTTATTTTCCTGATTGGTATTATTGTCGCTAACGTACCCGAAGGTCTTTTGGCTACTGTAACTGTGTGCTTGACTTTGACGGCCAAGCGTATGGCGTCAAAGAATTGTTTGGTTAAGAATTTGGAAGCCGTCGAAACTCTGGGTTCCACCTCTACCATCTGTTCGGATAAGACTGGTACTTTGACACAAAATCGTATGACCGTCGCTCATATGTGGTTCGACAATCAAATTATTGAGGCCGATACAACAGAAGATCAGTCGGGTGTCCAATACGATAGAACTAGCCCTGGATTCAAGGCGCTCTCTCGCATTGCCACTCTCTGTAACCGTGCTGAATTCAAAGGTGGCCAAGAAGGTGTGCCAATCTTGAAGAAGGAAGTCAGCGGTGATGCTTCCGAAGCTGCTTTGTTGAAGTGTATGGAATTGGCTCTCGGCGATGTCATGAACATCCGTAAACGTAATAGGAAAATTGCTGAAGTTCCATTCAACTCCACCAACAAGTATCAGGTCTCAATTCACGAAACTGAAGATCCCTCCGATCCACGTTACTTGCTCGCCATGAAGGGTGCTCCCGAACGTATCCTCGAACGTTGTTCAACTATTTTCATTAATGGCAAGGAAAAGGTTTTGGACGAAGAAATGAAGGAGGCTTTCAACAATGCCTACATGGAATTGGGAGGTTTGGGTGAACGTGTCTTGGGTTTCTGTGATTTCATGTTGCCCACTGATAAATACCCCAACGGCTTTAAATTCAATACCGACGACGTCAACTTCCCCATCGATAACTTACGTTTCGTGGGATTAATGTCCATGATTGATCCTCCCCGTGCTGCCGTACCCGATGCCGTGGCCAAGTGTCGTTCGGCCGGTATTAAAGTTATTATGGTTACTGGTGATCATCCCATTACTGCCAAAGCCATTGCCAAATCGGTCGGTATTATCTCGGAAGGCAACGAAACTATTGAAGATATTGCCCAACGTTTGAATATTCCCGTTTCTGAAGTTAATCCGCGTGAAGCCAAGGCTGCCGTTGTTCATGGTGGTGAATTGCGTGACGTGTCCTCCGATCAATTGGATGAAATCCTACGTTATCATACTGAAATTGTCTTTGCTCGTACCTCACCTCAACAGAAATTGATCATTGTTGAAGGTTGCCAACGTATGGGTGCTATTGTGGCTGTCACTGGTGATGGTGTTAACGATTCGCCTGCTTTGAAAAAGGCTGATATTGGTGTTGCTATGGGTATCGCTGGTTCCGATGTATCCAAGCAGGTTTGTTCGGCACTCATCATTCGTAGCTATTAATGATTGCAACTCTTATGAAATTCTAGGCTGCTGACATGATCTTGTTGGATGATAATTTTGCTTCCATTGTTACTGGTGTTGAAGAGGGTCGTTTGATTTTCGATAACTTGAAAAAATCTATTGCTTACACTTTGACCTCTAACATTCCTGAAATCTCACCCTTCTTGGCCTTTATCTTGTGCGATATACCCTTGCCCCTGGGTACCGTTACCATTTTGTGTATTGATTTGGGTACTGACATGGTAAGTGCAATTCCTATTTTTAATTTATTTTATTTAAATTATATTTTAATTAATCGTTTATTAAAAACAAAAACACGATTACTTAGTATCAATAGATAAAAAGTAGTTAGTATTAAGTATCGTTTTTTTTTTTTTAAATAATAATAATATTTGAATATAAACTAAAACTCTCTGAAAAGATACCAGCCATATCTTTGGCCTATGAAGGACCAGAAGCCGATATTATGAAACGAAAACCTCGAAATCCTGGTGTTGACAATTTAGTCAATGAGAGGTAACAGCAATTAAAAAAACTTTTCACTACCACAAACATCTTGGCTATTTGGTATTATGTTCGGACGAACAGAAGCTAGATTAAACCGAGAAAAGTTATAAATTTAGGCTAGGAATCCTTATTTTTAAACCTAACATAGTTTGTAAGCTAAGTATTTATCAAATACATTATTGACTTTAAATTTTAATTGATTTCTTTTGATTTGTTTTTTAAACAAAATTATTAATATAATTTTTAATTATTTTATTTTTTCCTTCCCTCTCCCCAAAATTTCATATTATATTTACTCATTATTATATATTTTATTCTATTATACTTCTATTTTACTACATCTACTACATACATGTGTGTCTTTCCTCCTCGACTCTCTAAATATATTTGTGGTTGTACTCCAATTTATATAAACATAAATCAAATCCCGAAACTTGCGTATTGCTTGGTAACAAAAAAAAAAAAACAAAAAAACATACAAATGTCCTTAAAAATACCACAAAATCTTCCTCTGAACAAACGAAAACAACAACCACATACATGAACACTCTATGAACTGCGCGTCCTGTGAACAAATATCATATACATTATATATATATAAATATATATGAAAACTAGGTTCCTGCTATTTCTTTGGCTTATGAAGCTGCTGAAGCCGATATCATGAAGCGTCCTCCACGTGATCCGTTCAACGATAAATTGGTCAATTCAAGGTGCCTATGCTTTTTTTTTAATATCTTAACTTTAACGTTAACTCAACTTTAAAAACCTTATTAACACTTTTTAACATTTACTAAACAAACCCCCTCTCCCCCAACTTGAATTATCATCGTCTGTGATAAATCTTAACAAAATGGCTGGATTATACTGTATATGTTGTTGTTCTCCTACATGTGCGTCTCTCAAACGTTTTTGTTTTTTAAATACAACATTTTATGTAAATGTTTTATGTAATAACAAATAAGAAAAGAAAAAAACACGTTTTTTTTTTGTTAATAGAACCATTTAACACTTTAACTGGAAAAGTATTCAATTTCTGAAATTTTATTGTGTTTTGTTCGTTTCATTTGTAACACACCCATCAACCATTGTAATCATTCCTCAATTCTAGATTAACAATGTCCATTCTCTTGCATATATTTTTCAATGTTGTACGTTTAATTTGGTTTTTACCTTTCTTCATATGAAATTAATATAAATTTTTAAAACATTATTATTCATGAAGATCGTCGTCATCGTCATCGTCATCATGTTCTTCTAACATTTATTTTTTTTGTATATATAAAAATCATGTTGTTCAAACTAACATTGCACTCAACCATTTGATTATTATTGTTTTTACAATGGTCTTTATAATTTAAATTGTTTTTGAAAAAAAAAGCAATTCACCAATGTGCTTTTGATTTAAGTTTTTATACTTTTTTTGGTATTATGTACTGCACCTTTTCAAAATTGTTTGTAATTAGTAATTGGTTTTAATTGATTTAACAAAAAATTTGTGTGTATTTTAGTAAATATTTCAAAAGGAATGACAAGTTTTTTTTTCAATAGAATTTTTATAATTTAATTTTTGATATTAAGGTTTTTGTTTAGAAATTGTATGGTCCTTCGAACCGTTTTATATTAAAAAAATTTAATTTTTATCCAGGTTCTAAGGTATAATGGTAAAATAGAATTATATGAAGAATTTTATAATTTTTTTACAGTGCTTCGAACCACGTTCGATTCATTATTATACAAATCTTACAAATTTTTTTTTTCTCTTAGCGATTCTTGAATTTAATTAACATATTATTCAGTGTGACATTTTCAAAATCTTTTTATTTTAAATTTTCTATTACGAGGGCGGGAAAATGGATACCGTTACTTTTAAACTTCCCTACAAGTTAATTAAAATGCAACCATTACCATCCGTTAATAGACTACAGTAAAATCCCTGTAATCCGGAATGCCTGGGGATGAGAGCATTCCGGATAATCGAAGATTCCGGACAATTGAATGCTTCATTAAAACTAGAACTTGAATTTCGCTTGATTTCATTACTTTTTTGGATTTATTTATTTTCAAATTATGTATCAGAAAACAATTTTTTTTTATACATCAGTTCATTGAATTTTATTTTCTGTGAATCCCCGAATAATAAAAAAATAATAATGTCTCTTGTGGAAAAGAAAAAATGTCCTAATAATTAAAATTGCGGTTAATTGGATCCTTGATAGTCGTGCTGTTACTGTACTTTGAAATTTTCAACAAGCTCCGTCATTTAGTTTGTCAGCTACTCACAGCATTTAACCTCGTTAATTATTTTATTAGCAAAAAATAACTTTCGAGTACGAAAAGAACAATCACTCAAACCAAGGAAAAGCTTGATAAGTATTATGGGGGATGGACTCCATGCCATGAACTTGAATGGTTTGCTGAGTTTCGTTGTGGTATCAAAAGCACTAAAGAGGCTGATCGTTCTGGACGGCCAATTAAGGTGACTACATCTGCAAAATTCACGATATGATGCTGACCAATCGGATAGCGAAAGTTCATATTTGCTCTTAGATTTTGATTTTGGATGATCAGTAGGGTTCTAGAAAGTTGTATGCAAGATGCGTGGCTGCCTCATTTGCTAATGATGCGTAAAATTCCATGAGTTGGGCTACGAATTGCTACCTCATCCGCCACATTCTTTGGATTTGACCCCTTAGTGACTGTTTTCTCTTACCAAGCATAAAGAAATGGCTCGGCTGAAAGAGATTTAGTAGCTCTAACAATAAAATGATTGATCAAGCAAATGCCTATCCTACTATTTCTACAGGATAAAAATAAATGGAGAAACTGTAGACAAAAAGTGTTAAGCATAGTCTAACCTTATGTTGTTCGGTTTCTTGATCCGCCCTCATATGTGTGGTTTAATGAAATGCCTCAATATTAAAATATTTTCTCCAAGACATTCTCACTTTTTTAATCATATATCTGTGATAAAAAAGCAAGGTTCAGAAAATACACACATAAAACACACAATGTTCTGTTCTAAAGCAGCCAACACATATTTTTATTTTCATATCAATTATGTGTGTTTCTAAATTTTGTACGGTGCCCAACACAATCATGACTGTGTTTCGTTTTAATATATCGTTATCCACGCTAACATTTTTCTATCACGTATTTTTAGTTTCGAACACACATAAACCAAACAGATTCGAGTGTAGCTTTATTTTAGGTTCGTTTTCTTGCACGTGTGCTGCTAAAAAAAAAAAACAGAACATGTTCTTCAACGCGTACATCCAAGAATTAAAACTTAAAAACGTTTCTCAGATTTTTCTGAAACATGGTTTGTTTATGTTTTGCTAAAAATAAGTGATTTTACCAAATATGGTCAGGATTAGTCCATTTTTAGACCTAGCCCTATATAAATATAACATCCAATATGAACTTTTCAATAATTAAAGACAATGTCACTCAAATTTGATTTATGCTTATTTTCGATATCCAATTGGTTGGACCCAAGACCCTTTCTCTAAACAAATCGTATGTGGTATTGTATAGCCAGATCAGAACGACTATAACTTTCTTACTTCTTCTATATACTGTTGCCAACTTCATTTATTCCGCAACTGTTTTATTTTGGACTAACGGTTCCAGAGTACAAATATTAAGTTGACTTAATTAAAAACTGTCATCGGCATTACCATGTAAAAAATTTCCCACTTCAATAACACTGAGTAGGTTGGGGTTGTCTTGTTCAAATTAAATTATTGCATTGGGCTTGCCAGATTTAAAATTAAATATTTGTAGATTTTTATGAAATGTTGATTTTATTAAAAAAATATTCAAGCAACGTGCTGTAATGACAACGAAGAGCTGACATTTTTAGCAGTGCCGTCTTTTTAATCATACTAGCAGATTCCAGCGCTCAAAATTCGAGTGCAATTTCGAGGCAGCTTTATTTTTCAACTTAGCCAATTCACAAACCAACTCTTTTATGGTTTATTGTTATTGTGAATGGACCAAACTCATTAACAAATTTAATAAAACACGCATAGCATATGTATAATTTTATATATGTGTTAGTAGCAACTTTAAATGCAATTTACTCAATATAAAGGAAAAAATTTAAAAATCTGTAAATCTGGTGAACAGCTAAAAAGAAATACCTTTCAAATAATATATGTTTGGTCAAAATCGGAATAAAACGATAGAACAAAACATCAGCCACAAGAAATCGCCTAGCATATTAATATTTTAATCATATTTAAATGTTTATTTATATTTTTTGTTTCGTAATTTGTTTAATGCTGCATTCAAATTGCTGATGATGGTTTAAAGTTAAAAAAACTAATTTCTATTAAATGAGGTCATAAATTTTTAATTACAAAAATAATATTTTAAGAAAAAAAAAAAACTAAAATTCTCTATTAATTTACCGTTTTTCTTTTGACTACAATTAAGGTCGTAAATTTTTAATTAATTTTTAATATTAAACTTTTTCGGGTTCAGGTCATAATTGAAAAAAAAAATGCTTAAATTCGTTATTTTTATCGTTTGTCTTTTGATTACCGAGATAAAAATTGCCGATGGTTCAAAGATAAAAATTCTTACGTATTTTTTGTGACCTTTTTTTTAATTTTTTTTTTTATTTTTTTTTTTTATTTATTATTTTTTTTTTTAATTTGGCTCTTGATTTTTATACCGATAAGGTCTACGATCTATATTATTAGGTTTGTTTTCCAACAATAATAAGAAATGATTCGCCTTTTAAACTTATTTAAATATTCAGTTAATTTTATTGCAAGGAAAAGAAAAAAAGAAAATACACACAAAGTTATCAAAATTTATTTAAAAAAAAAAAAATTCCCCTCTATAAATATTATGGTGTATTTATAATATAAAACTAAAAAAATATTACCTTAAGAACATGCACAAACAATTTTTGTTTTTATATTTTTCGCATTGAAAGCAATTCTTCATATTCATTAAGTTAAGTATGTACATATGTATACCGTTAAGTCTTTAAGTATTTTCTATAAAATTAAGTCTTTGAAAATCTTGAATTGATAGGAATTTTATAGCAATTAGGTATTTGTTAAGTATTTATTTTAATTCATGTCATACGTCTGTAAGAATTTTGTAAAATAGCTTTTTATTAATTTCTAAAATTTTCTTTAATGTTTTTTTGTTTTATTTTTTTGTGTACAATTCCCCTTTAAATATTTTGTTTTATAAAAAAAAAAAAATAAATAATAATAATAATAATAAATAAAATTCAAATTAAACACTTGATAACTGAATACACTATTTTAATAACAAACAACAAAATAATCTATCCCCTCCCAACATGCGAATGCAATTGTATAATATTGTGTTGTTATTGTATAAACGTAAACGTAAATGTAAACAACTAGGTACCTGCAATTTCCTTAGCCTATGAAGAAGCTGAATCAGATATTATGAAACGTCAGCCCAGGAATCCATTTTGCGATAAACTGGTCAACGAAAGGTAAAGTTTTTCTTTGTGTCATCATGAAAAAATATTAAAATGAAAAATTAAAAAAAAAAATAAAAAAATGACAGCATCAAAATGTAACAAAAAAACTGAATTAAAAGACCTCTTTTTCGAAACTATTTTTGTCTTCAAAAATATCTACTACTTAAACTATTGACTGTTTTTTTAAACACGCTTCGCCCCTCTCTCACTATAATTTTGAGATAAATATTTCAATCTTAACACATTTTCAATAATATAAGCTAACAATACTTTTGACTAAATCATTAAAAACAAATGCGTAATTACCAATTTTTTAACACTCAAATATTTTCTTTTATATAAGAAACAATTTTTCCCTATATATATTATTTTGATTTCACTTAAAAGCAAAGTACAATTTTTATTTATTGAAACTTAAATATTTCAACTATGTAAACTCTAATCTTTTTGTTAGCTTGATTATATATCAACGTAATATTTCATATTTTAATAATAAAAAAAATATTTAAATATCTAATTTTAAATCATAGTTTTTTGTAATATGATTTTTGCATTCAAAGAAATACAGTGTCAAACAAAACTTTAAAGACCTTTTTATTTATCTCTTAGATTCATAATTAAAAAATTTAAATAAAAAATTGATAAAACAATAAGTTGTTATAAGACTTTTATATAATTAGTTTGAATAAGAGGGTAAATTGCAATAATCAATTATGTTTCTGAGTTTGAATAAACAGAAGAACATTTTGTTTTTGTAAAGTTTTGTGCAACACTGTTATTAATTTGTGTATCTTTGTATTTTTGTTACCGTCTAAGTTTTTTAATTCTTTTTTATTCTCTAATTTGTATTTTATTTCTTTTAGCCTTTTTGTATTTTAATAATGAAAATCTTTTGCTTTTTGTTAAAAACTTTTCTAAGCTAATTGTTTTTTTTCTTCTTATTCTGATATTTTAACTAATTTACAAAAATATGATTTTAATACAATTTTGCTTTTTTAAAGTTTAGCTTTTTTGTAATACTCTCCCTTTTATATGAAAACTTTTTAAAAAAATATTCTAACTGCTAGAAACACAAAGAAAAACTATATAATTAAAATTTAGACTCATTGCTAGAAAATCTTCTCTATTTTCACCCCCCCTTAAAAAAAAATATAATATATTTTTTAAAATACTACGTTACTATTTCGCCTTTAAATATCGCCCTTTTTCACTGACCCCAGCATATTCACCATTGCTCGTTATTTTTTTTATAACCTCTTTCTATAATATTATAAATAAATATAAAACAAAATATATACTCGAATATTTTATATCCTTACTTTTTACAAAAAATAAAAAAGTTAATCTTTTGGCTTTTTTTTAGTTCATAAATAATTTTATAGGAAATTTTTTCCACTAAAGATGAGAATTTGTGTAAGTGTATTTTAATTTTTGAGATAATTTTTTTATGTAAAATAAAACATCTGCTCTAAAGATTAAATTTATAAATTACTAGGCATTTTTTATACGTGGTACTAACAACGATTTTGCTGTCTGGCACTTAGTTGTCGAGATATAAACGATTTTATGTTTCCCACCATATTTTAACGTTTTTCATTTTGATTAAAAAATTGATAATCTCCAATTCGGATGGGCTTACTTAAGAGGGGCTAAACTTTCAACTATTTTACTCTACGACGCTTCGTTTTCATATTTATTAAAACTAGCAGATTCCAGCCCTCGAAATTGGAGTGCAAATTGTAAGAAATTTTATTTTTTCATTTAATAAATTGTTTTATTAGACAATTCACAATTCAACACTTTTTAAATATCGATTGCGTTATTGGTTTATGTCCAAAATTATTTTTCAATTCAACACAATTATTAATGTAAATGAAGAGAACAAACAATTTTTTTTTTTTTTTGCAAACACATTAAAAAATTTAATAAGCACAAACATACCATTGCATAATTTTATGTGTGTGTTAGTAGTAACTTTAAATGCATTTTACTCCAAAAAATGAAAAATCTGTAAATCTGGTGGACAGCTAAAAAGAAATACCTTTCAAAAAGATGCGTTTGGTCAAAATTGGGAGAAAACTGTTAAACAAATAATCGGTCACAAGAAATCGCCTTACATATTAATATTGTAGATCCCAATATTAATACGTAGATTTTACATTCAGCGTATACGAATCAACGAAAAAAAAAATATACATACAGCGTATACCAATCAATGATTAATTAAAATTACTACCAGATTCCAGCGCTCGAAATTCGAGTGCAATTTCTAGACACCTTTATATTTCAACTTAGCCAATTCACGGATAACACTTTTTTGGTTTATTATTTTTGTGAATGAAGATAACAAATTCGTTAACAAACACATTAACAAATTTAATAAACACACACATAGCATATGTATAATTTTATGTATGTTTTTAGTAGCAACTTTAAATGCAATTTACTCAAAATAAAGGACAACATTTAAAAACTCTGTAAATCTGGAAAACGGCTAAAAAGAAATACCTTTGAAATAATATACGTTTGGTCAAAATCGGGATAAAACGATAGAACAAAACATCGGTCACAAGAAATCGCCTAGCCTATTAATATTATAGATATTCGTACATACAACATTTTATGAATCAGAAATTTTTCGCTCGATATTATTTTTTATTTTCCAAGAACTACGAGTAATTTCACTCTGCTACAGATAACGAATTATGTCTCCAGTTTAGAGTAAACGTGAAACGAGGTGTGACGTTTGTCCGTCATCTTTAAATAATCAACCAAAATATTGAATTTCCATTGATTTTTCTCGACCAAAATATTGAATTTCCATTGATTTTACTCGATATGGAATGCGGCGATTAGCCTTTTCAAAATCTTAAACCTCTGTTTCTGACCACTTTTTCGTATAGAAAAAAGTTAAGATTCTGATAATTTTGTATTTAATTTGTATATTTAAAAAAAATATCTTGGGTTTTGAGAATTTTGGAGAACAGTTAACTAATCGAGGTTTTCTTAAGTATCAGAGTCTAATAATTTTCTCCTGAAGAAACCCCTTATATCTTGGTCCCATTAACACTTTTCGTCTCAAGATAAAGTCATTCTTACTTTCAAACGTTACTCTGAGAAATAAATTTTTAATGGTTTATGATGTTTTTTATGGTAAAAACAGTTCTGTTTTTATATACTTCCCTGTAATGGGGCACATTGAGTACTGTGTACACTTTCAAAGGATATACTTTTGTAATAAGAATATATTAAAACAAATATTTTTTAAAATATATTTTTGGTGCCTGACGTGCCCTGGATGAATAAACAAAATATTTTTTATATAATACTAGAGGACCCCTGCTGCTCCGCAGCATTATATTATATTATATTAATTTTTATAATACCAAAATTTGCCAAGAGAAGTTAACGTACAGTAATGCCAAAATATGCCAAGAGAAGTTAACGTACAGTAAAAGTAAAGTTGATTCTCCACGCATAACTTTCCTCAAACCCAACGAATTTAAGCAGTTAATAGCTCAAAATAAGGAGCTTGACCCACTGAGTGTTCTTAGACCTATGCCAACAGCCTACGTTAATTAGAACTCTAGTTATAGAGGTTTGAGAGAAGAAAAATATTGAAAAAAATCTGGAATGCAAAGTTTATTCATAAATTCTTTTAATATATAAGATTAGAGATCATGGTCTGATATCCATCTGAAATCCATATTAAAACTGTCGAATGGGTGCGAATAATTAGTAAAACATAACTTTTGAAACTACGTCCTTTGAATCGTTAAAGTCCTTTTAAATGGAAACACGACCTTAGAAGTGGCATCTGAGTACCCAGTTTGACTACATATCGTTCTTAGGTTTACGTATATATCGATTTACACATTGCAAGTAGAAAGGTTGAAAATGGTAAAGACTACAATAGAAAAAATTTTAACATGCATAAAATGCAATAATAGGGAAATCAATGAGCCTAGAGTTTTGATTTTTTTTTACTTAATTGAAATTAGAGCAGTTTAAAAAAAAAAATATGACTTTTTATAGTTCTAATCCCTACTTATGAACTGATGGACCTTTTTCGGAGACCCTTGCATTAGGGATTTATCTTTTCAAAAGAGCCCAATATATCTCCACTGGTCTAAGCTCCGGATAGTTTGAAGAATTTGTCTCTTTTGAAGCAAGAACCAAGTTATTATTCCTGTACCAATCAAGTGCATTTTAACCATATAGGGACCATAGCAACAAATTGCTTACTTCTTTTGGCATACCACACATTTTTTTTGGAAACTTCGTCTGTTTTTGCATCCTAGAGTTGTCTTTGACCTAGAAACTGGCACAGATCTGCCACAACGTCATCCATTATGCAGCAGAAGTATTTTTTATGAAGCTTGATTTCAATTTCCATTCTCTGTTTTTGGCCTCGAAATATTCTACGGCATTCCTGTCTTGACCTTTTTGAACTTTGTATATTTTTAAACCTTCATTGGCTTTAACTTTACAAACAAAATAGTCCGAGCACTGACCTAACCGGGCTACTTTTCTACCGGATGTGTTGGAAGCTCTTCTCATTATTTTTGCTATTTTGTTGGCCTTAAAAATAATGTGGACCTTTCTTTCCTCCCGAACTAGGTATCCTATCAATGTTCATAATTTTACTGATACTTTCTCATAACATTGGAAACAGTTTGACGGCAGACCTTTGATTCTCTGACCAACGATCGAGGACTTCAAAAATTACAACTTATAATATCGAATTGTATCAAACATTCACCAATATTGTAGTGTTATAAAGTCCCAGTAACGTCTGGTGAATAAAATTTTTCTTTTCTTTCACAGTATATTGAAAACTATTAAAATGATCTGCATATTTATTATGGTGTTAATTGAAAGCTGTCTGAAAACTGGGGTCATATATGACCCAAAGGGCATTTAATTTCTGAGTAATTTATTAACCTGATTTTCAGCTGCCGATTCGAAACATTTTTCTGTTTCATAAAATTTCCTTTAGTTTTCTAAGAAGCCTACATATGACCCCAGTTTGGGTTGAGGGTTAAAATCGAATTAAGTTGATTTTGTCTTAATTCTTTTTATCTCAAATTGTACATATATTTGTATACCCTATAACACTATGTGGTTTGGGTATAATGACTTTGTGCTGCTGTTTTAAGTACCATAAATTTTTCACCTAGATCCATCTTTTATTATACCGATCGACTCAATCACTTGCTGACCCAGAATCACTTTCTGAGTCGATTTAGCGATGTCCGTCCGTCCGTCTGTGTGTCCATGTAAACCTTGTAATCAAACTACAGGTCGCAAATATTTTGAATATTTTGAAAATTGGTATACAAGCTTTTATCGGTCATAGGATGAACGTCATTGAAATTGGTGATCTTCGGTCCATGTTCAGACCTAGTCCCCATACAAATGACCCCTATGAAATCGACATAAATTGCCATAAGATAAGATCCAAACTATCACATAGATCTTAGTCAAATTGGGTTTGTATGTTTTTATTGTATACATTAATCAGTCGTCCAAAAAAATCCCTATAGGACAACTCTTAGTCATAGGCCCCATATAGAGCTGCTTCCCGATCTTCACTTAAATCTATCGAAAAACAAAAATATTGCACAAATTTTTCTCAAATTTGGTTTGTGTATATTTTTTCAAAATATAAAGGACTTTACCAAGTGTGGTCAGGATCGGTCCATTTTTCGATTTAGTCCCCATATAAATATAGCACCCGATATAAACTTTTTCATATCTGCAGCCAATAAAATTAATAACAATGGCACTCAAATTTGGTTTATGCTTATTTCCTATATCCAATTAATTGGACCGAAGAGATAGGGTATCTAAACCACGGTATAGGGTGTCGTATAGTCGGTCTAGACCGACTATAATTTCTTAATTGTTTTATCTCAAATTGTACATATATTTGTATACCCTATAACACTATGTGGTTTGAGTATATTGACTTTGTGCTGCTGTTTTAAGTACCATAAATATTCCACCTAGATCCATCTTTTATTATACCGATCGACTCAGAATCACTTTCTGAGTCGATTTAGCGATGTCCGTCCGTCTGTGTGTCCATGTAAACTTTGTAATCAAACTACAGGTCGCAATATGAATATATTTTGATGAAATTTGGTATCGGTCATATGATGAACGCTATTGAAATTGGTGAAATTCGGTCCATGTTCAGACCTAGTCCCCATACAAATGACCTTTATGAAATCGGCATGAATTGCCATAAGATCCAAATTATCATATAGATCTCAGTTATATTGGGTTTGTATGTGTTTATTATATCCATTAATCAGTAGTCCAAAAATAATCCCAATAGGATAATTCTTAGTCATAGGCCCCATAAAGAGTTGCTTCCCGATCTTGACTTAAATCTATTAAAAAATAAAAATATTGCACAAATTTTTCTCAGATTTTGTTTGTATATGTTTTTGCACAAATTAAGTTATCTTACCAAATATGGTCCGGAGCGGTCCATTTTTCGACCTAGTCCCTATATAAATATAGCAACCGATATGAACTTTTTCATATCTGCAGCCAAAAAAGTTAATAATAATGCCACTAAAATTTGGTTTATGCTTATTTTCTATATCGAATTAGTTGGACCGAAGAGATAGGGTCTCTAAACCTTGGTATAGGGTATCGTATAGTCGGTCTAGACCGCTATAATTTTTTTGTTTAAACTTTTCGTTATATAAGTATCGCCAACTAATTATTAAAAAATTTAAAATCAAGTTTAGCTTTTCAAAACATGATGCTCAAAGTTTCCTTGGTTTCCTTAGGATGGTTTTATATGACCCCAGTATGTTTTAAGGATTAAAAATCGAATCAATTTTTTTTCTGGTTTAATTTTTTTATCTCGAATTATGTATATAATTTTTTAATTTTTCGCTGCATAAATTTCGCCAATTGGTTATTGAAAAATTTTTAAATTTAGTTTAGGTTTTGAAAATGTGATGCAAAAACATTCCTTTGCTTAATTTTTTTTTTTTTTTGGTTTATTTTGGTTTTTACCTCGAATTATATATACAACTTTTTAATTTGAAAAATTTTCAATCTAGTTTTGGTTTTCAAAACGTGATAAAAACCGAATTTTTGAATTTTAAAATATATTTGAAATACACTTTCACAAATTCTTGTTAACTCTAAGGTAAGTTTTTGTTAAAAAGAACTACTTTCTTTATTTTTTATTTCTTCTATACACTTTTTTTATTATATTTTTATTAATGTTAAACTATGGGGGAGAAGTTTTTGTATATAATAAAGACATCCTAGTAGTTTTTTGTTTAGCCAAGTATAAACCAACCCAAATCTCAAGTACTTTTTATTTTTAAATGTTCATTGGAAACACAAAAATTATGCCAGATTATTATTTTTTTGTAGAAATTTATTTAAACTTAATTTTAGCCTTATTATTATTATAATAATAAAAAATCAAAAAAAAAAAAAAAAAAAAAAAAATATTACTATTTATTACCTTTTTAGAAGTATGTTTATGTTATTTGTTTTAAAACTTTTACTATCTAAGATTAATCTATTTTAAACTATAATAGAGTAGAATTTATAGACTAAACTAAATAGATACTTCTAACTTAAAACAAAAGAAACACACAAAAACCCAACTAAAAACATAATTTTTAGGAATTTTTAGTACTTAAACTTATTTAACTCTAAATTACCTTTAAACATAAACTTATATTTAAAAAATTAGTAAAATTAAAAAACAAAGAAAAACTTTATTTTAATTTAAAAAACTCTTGGCCTTTTTTAATAGCGTACAAAAAAAAACCTTTAAAAATTCTAATCACATTTTCTTTTTTTTAATGAATTTTTTCCTATTATATATTTTTTTTTTTCAAATATAAAAAAATATATTTCTTATACTTAACAAACTCTGCACTTCTCTATCTAAAAAATATATTCATCTACAAAATATTCATGATTAAAAAATCCTCCTTAAACACACATACAAAAAAAAAATCCTCTTGATCATGCCTAATATTGAATCCAAACAAAAAGGTACCAGCTATCTCTCTTGCTTATGAGAAACCTGAAAGTGATATTATGAAACGTCAACCTCGAAATCCCTACCGTGATAACTTGGTCAATCGCAGGTCAGAATTAAAACAAAACAACACAATTTTTTTTTTTAAATAGAACTTAAACATTTACAAAAAATTACACAACTCTATATTAAATTAAAAGAAACAAAAAACAAAAACTATGCTAAAAAAAACCGAAACCCCATAAAAGCCTATTAGTGTGTTTAGTGCATTTTTAGAAGTTTTATATTTTTGTTTTTGTTGTTTCAAAACAAAAAGAAACTAAACATTAAAATTAAAAGTATAGCAAAACATACAATCGATTTCTAAAACACAATAAGACTTCATTTATATAATTTCGTTAAGTAAAATAGTTGTAGAGTTTTACAGTTGACGTTACAAAAAAAAAAAAAAAATAATAATAAAGTTTCTTATTCATGCGTTGTTTGTTAGTTTTGTTATTAATTGTTTGCCAAGCAAACTTTTATAGATTAATTTAAAAAAAGAGCAATCATTATCTTTTGGTTGTATTTAACAAAAAACATTTCATAAAACCATCAAGAAACCAAATTTATTATTAAAAAAATATCATTTGAAAAGAATTTGTAATTGTGTTTGAAGATTCTCGTTTATTTAATTTAAACCAAGGTTCAGAAAATACACACATGAAACACACAATGTTCTGTTCTAAAGCAGCCAACACATATTTTTATTTTCATATCTATTATGTGTGTTTCTAAATTTTGTACGGTGCCCAACACAATCATGACTGTGTTTCGTTTTAATATTTCGTTATCTACGCTAACATTCTTGTATGACGTATTTTTGGTTTCGAACATACATAAACCACACAGATTCGAGTGTAGCTTTATTATAAGTTCGTTTTCTTGCACGTGTACTGCTAAAAAACAGAACATGTTCTTCAACGCGTATATATAAAAATTAAAACATATCCCACTTGCGATCGAAGAAAAAAAAAACGAAATTAAGTCATAAACAACATATAAAATTTCTCTGCTTTCAATTTTATTGCTATCTTTTTATTTTTATCTTTTTATTTTTATTTTAATTTTTTAATAAATTTGATTGAAATAATTGTTGTCGTCATTATAGCGGTGTTTCAGATTTTTCCGATCACGAGTGGATAATGTTTTAATTTTTAAATGTACGCGTTGAAGAACATGTTGTTTTTTAGCAGTACACGTGGAAACGAACTTAAAATAAAGCTACACTCGAATCTGTGTGATTTATGTGTGTTCGAAACAAAAAAAAATTTTAAATTTTAAAAATTTTGTATTTTTTTTTAACAAAAAAAAAAAAAAAAATTAAATCATAAAGAAAGAACTGGTCTTAGTTTTGTAACACTTTAGTTCAGGCATTTAATTAAAGTTTCAAACCTTTTAGTTATATCCAATACTGTTTTCTTTTTAGAATATAGGACTAATATGTCTTTAAATTTTTTTTACAATTACAAATTTTTAATATATTTTTTTGTACATTGATTGGCCTTTCATATCTCATTTCCCTTGTATACATTTTTTCAAGCACTGTCTTCAATGTGTGTTCTATATATATTTTTTTCTCTTAAAATTTGTTATCACTTTGATTGGATTTTATTATTGGCTTTAAAAAAAATTCGTTTTTGATGTGTTTATTTTTTTCCCCAAGGAAATTCGAATGTTCTTTGTTTATATATATGAAAAAAAATTTATGTTAATGAAAAAAAATAAGCAAAATTTTTTTAGTCAAAATAAATAGAATTATAAAATTTGTAGTAGTAAATTACTACTAAAATAGTTAGCAACTTCACTACTTAAAAACTACGTAAATTCACTACTAAAATAAATAATAAATTCACTACTAAAATAGTTAGTTACTTCACAACAAAAAGTCAGTAGAATAAATTTGATACAACTCAAGTTTTTAATTCTTTAGTGAAATAGTTTAAAGTTAAAAAAATCAAAGTTTTTTGGATGTCTGTCTTTCCAAATACTCGGCCTAAGTAGACCAAATTTATAGTAAGTTAAAAATTTTGTAGTTTAACTTAAAGTGAATTAATTTATACTAGCAGATTCCAGCGCTCGAAATTCGTGTGCAATTTCCAGGCAACTTTATTTCTCAACTTAGCCAATTCACGAACCTACACTTTTTTGGTTTATTATTATTGTGAATGAAGATGACAAACTCATTAACAAACACATTAACAAATTTAATAATAGCAGCTTAATAGCAACTTTAAATGCAATTTACTCAAAATAAAGGAAAAAATTTAAAAATCTGTAAATCTGCAAAACGGCTAAAAAAATACCTTTCAAATAATATACGTTTGGTCAAACAAAACATCGGTAACAAGAAATCGCCTAGCCTACTAATATAGATACTAACTGTACAAAAAAAAAAAAAAAAAAAAAAAAAAAAAAAAAAAAATGAACGACCAATCCTCGACGTTTAATTAGGTAAAACTTTTATAATTTTGAAAATTGCTTCATCAAATATACAGTTTACAATGTTTAGAATACTCGGAAAATGTAATATGTGTAAAAAAAAGGAGACTAACCTATCAGTCCAAAACGAATTCATATGCCTTATGTATTGTTGGATAGACCTTTAAAATTGCTCTCATATAATGCCCAATTTGCCTATGGGTCTGATCTGAATAATTGTTTTTCTCTATTCATTTGAGATGAGGTCCGCTAGTTTTGATGCCAGGAAACTATCCTTCTAAATAAAACCTCCCAGGTTTTTTACATATTGGGTAAAATTTTAATAGATTATAAAATGCTGTCAAGTCTTCAAGATATATTAAATGTCTGTTCAGTTTATACCAGCAACTGTCAAAACTTTTTTACAATTCAAATAATTAGTCATAAATTTTTGAAAATATTATACAAAAATTATTCAATAACACGAGGGCGGCGCAAAACGTTTGAAAATTTTATAATTTTTTTTTTTAAATATACCGAAATTATTTTATCATAAATTTCATAAACTAAAAAAAATCAGCTTCAACTTGAAAATAAAAGCTAATGATATACAACTAATTCCTCTACCAAATAACAAATTTCTTATTGTCGCATTTGGTTGTCAACATATGTGACCTTATCCGAGAAAAGCGACCCAGTGTGTGAAAATTAAGTTTTGAGAAAAAAAAACGCATTTAAAGTTTCTACACCCTTTTCTATACCAGAATCCACCGTTTTTGAAACAACCCGTTTTTTGTCACACTAGGTCTCTTTTCTCGGAGAAGGTCACATATTGTGATTGAAATTTTTTTTATACACCGAAAAAAAATTCGAATAATAAATTTAGTCTATCATATATGAAAAAGAATTGGCCCCTGATTGAGAATTGAAGCAAAACGCGATCTGACGATTGTCCGTCATTTAAATTTTTCAATATTGAGTGCGGCAGTTTGTTCTCGAAGAGTGATAACTATGGTATCCACCATAAAATTAAATTAATTCACTTTAAAGTTTTCTTAAAAATTTTCGTTAAAATTGTGTGAATCGTAATAAAACCTTTTCCTTTCAATGTTACCTCTCTGCATTAAAACAAAATTTTACACTAAAAAAAAAATTCAAATAATTTTAGTTTATACATTTTTATTCTATTTCTGGGATTCTATGGTTTTTTTTTTCAAAACTTTTTTTTATACCCTATACCACTATGTGGTTTGGGTATAATGACTTTGTGCTGCTGTTTGTAACAACCAAAAATATTTGACCTTGACCCATCTTTAATTATACCGATCGAATCAGAATCACTTTCTGAGTTGATTTAACAATGTCCGTCCGTCCGTCTGTGTGTCCATGTAAAGCTTGTAATCAAACTGCAGGTCGCAAATATGAATATATTTTGACGAAATTTGGTATATAAGCTTTTACCGGCCATGGGATGAACGCTATTGAAATTGGTGAGAATCGGTCCATGTTCAGACCTAGCCCCCATACAAATTACCCATATGAAATCGACATAAATTGCCATAAGATCCAAATTGTCATATAGATCTTACTCAAATTGGGTTTGTATGCGTTCATTACATCCACTAATGAGTAGTCCAAAAATGATCCCTTTGACCCCATATAGAGCTGCTTCCCGATCTTCACTTAAATCTATCAAAAAACAAAAATATTGCACAGATTTTTCTCAAATTTGGTTTGTATATATTTTTTCAAAATAAAAGTGACTTTACCAAATATTGTCAAGATCGGTCCATTTTTGGACCTAGTCCCTTTATAGATATAGCATCCGATATGAACTTTTTCATATCTGCAGCCAAAAAAATTAATAAAAATCCCACTCAAATTTGGTTTTTGCTTATTTTCAATGTCCAGTTAGTTGGGCCTAAGAGATAGGGTTTCTAAACGCATGGTATAGGGTATCGTATAGTCGGTCTAGACCGACTATAATTTTCTTACTTGTTTATATTATAAATTTATTATTTTCAAAATTTCTATTATACTTTAATTATAAACTTGTTTATGTAACACGAAAGGTAGACAACAAAAAAATGTTATTTTAAATTTATTTTCATAAAATATTTATGACAATATGGATCGTTTTGTCTATCGTTCGTGTTACAAGAACAGGACGTATATTTTGTTTATAAAAATCAAATTCTTTAACCGAAAAAGTTATTAAGCGTAAGTAATTTATATTGAGCCTAAATAAAATAAAATATATTATTTTCTTTTTATCTATAAACTTTCTAAAGCACGAATAAGTATTTTATATAAAAAAAATGCATGTCTAAGCATGTCTTAAGCTATCTCTCTCATACTACTACTTATACTCTTTGTTTGTAAATAACCTGCATCACAAATTGTTTTATTGTTTTTATTATCATCGATCATCACACCTTTTTTCGTTCTACAAAAAAAAAAAAAAAAAAAAAAAAAAGAAATGAAAGTGCTTTGCTTTTTAAATCCTTAAAAATTAAAAAAAAAAAATAAAAAAAAAATTAAAGGTGTCTGTAAAATACCATCACTAATTCTATTTTGCTGCCACTTACCACCCGCCACCACCACGCATTTGTAACAAATACAGCTAATTTGCTTTGAAACTCTTAAACTCTTGCCTTTGAGTAAATTTACTAATTACTAGTAAATTAAGTGCTTTAATATGTAATTTTTGAAAAAAAAAACTTCAAAATGTTTTGTTATTATAACATAAAAATAATAATGCTGCTTTTATTCACCTTTTTTGTAACAAAGTGTAATAAATTGTAAAAAAAACAAGCATAGTGAAAAACATTATAATATTCACCCATAAAAAAAACTCACCTGAAAATGTTTTGAAAATATTCGTTATAAAATCCACCATTTGTTAAAAAAAAAAAATTGGCATTTTATTATTGGTAAGGGATGAAATAAATTAATGGAAAAGATGAAAAAATTTAATGTTAAAAAATACTCATTGAACATTTTTATGATTTTATTATTTTTCAATTTTTAAATACTAATTAATATTGATCAAAATTGTAAATATTGTTTAAAATTTAAGAAAATATGACTAATTTGAATTAATTTTATTTTATATATTTTCTATTTAATTTGTTAATAATTTTTTTTTTTTAATTTTAAAATAATTGCTTTCAATGAAAATAGTTTTTATTTTCTTTCATTAACTAAATTCATTAGTTTTAAATAATAATAAAAAAAATATAAATAAAATTGATTGTTTATAAAAATTAAAAAGATTTAATGATAAATATTAATTAATAAAATCAAATTTTTATCACTATCAATTAACCTAAAATAAATTAAATTATTGTTAGGGATAAAAATTAGATAATATCAATTAATATTGACTAATTTTTATAATTCATTAATATTGTTTTCAATTTGTTTTTTAACATTTAAAAATAATGAATCAAGATGAAAATAATTATCATTAAAATCAATGATGGTTAATATTAAAAAAATAAAAATTGATAGAACTTAATATAAAATAACATTAAAATTTAACTTAAAACAATTGAAATAATATTTAATAATTATAAATAAATCTTAATCATATGATGTACCATATTGAGTTATATTCCAAAATCAGCACAATTTTTTCATTTTAATGATTAATGTTAATTGATAATTTTAATTTTGTATCAAGTCAGTAGAATAAAAGTACTAAAATTAAAAATTTTTTGATCAATATTAAATGATAGAAATAAATTTTAATCAATAAATACTCCATATTTATCAAATTTAATATAAATACATATATTTTAATCAAGATGATCACCATTTTTTCGTGTTAATATTTGATCTATTGTCAATTTAAGTTAATTAAAACACTCTTCAATCAGTATTGATCTATATTGATGTATTAAAATCAACATTGATCATAATTTATCTATTTTACATAGATAAAACAAATTTTGTTTATTGTCCAATAATTTTAATTAATATTAATAACCCAACTTATAAACTTTCCATATTAAACAATGTTAATTGATATAAATAAATTTCGATTTAAGTTAATACAAATAGATTTTCAGCAATAATAATTGGTCAATAATCATTGATCAATTTTCATCGACAGACACAAATTTACAACCATTATTAATTAATTTTGTTTAATAGAAATGAGAAATAAATTTATGGTGGGTCATTATCAATTAACATTAATTAAATAAAAAAAAAAATTAATTAATATGATTTCATTTTATTAATCAACAATATTTTAATCAATATTAATCCATATTAACTGATAACAACAAATTTGTGATCGGCCATTATCAATTAGCATTGATTAAATAAAAAAAAAAATTAATTAATATGATTTCATTTTATTAATCAACAATATTTGAATCAATATTAATTATTGTTAACTGATACAAACAAATTTATGGTTGGCCATTATCAATTAATATTGATTAAATGAAAGAAAATTTTAATTATTATGATTTCATTTTATTAATCAACCATATTTGAATTAATATTAATCATTGGTAACTTATATAAACAAATTTATGGTCCGTCATTATCAATTAAGATTGATTAAATGAAAGAAAATTTTAATTATTATGATTTCATTTTATTAATCAACAATATTTTGATCAATATTTATCATTGTTAACTGATATAAACAAATTTATGGTCCGTCAATATCAATTAAGATTGATTTAATGAAAGAAAAATTTAATTATTATGATTTCATTTTATTAATCTACAATATTTTAATCAATACTAATCATTGTTAACTTATATAATAAAAATTTATGGTCGGCCATTTTCAATTAATATTGATTAACTGAAAGAAAATTTTGATTATTATGATTTTATTTTATTAATCAACAATATTTCAATCAATATTAATCATTGTTAACTGATATAAACAAATTTATGGTCCGTCAATATCAATTAAGATTGATTAAATGAAAGAAAATTTTAATTATGATTTCATTTTATTAATCAACAATATTTCAATCAATATTAATCATTGTTAACTGATATCAACAAATTTATGGTCGGCCATTATCAATTAAGATTGATTAATTGAAATAACATTTTAATTGATATGATTTCATTTTATTAATCAACAATATTTTAATCAATATTAATCATTGTTAACTTAAATAAACGAATTATGGTCGGCCATTATCAATTAATATTAATTACATTATAGAAAATTTTAATTATTATGATTTCATTTTATTAATCAACAATATTTTAATCAATATTTATCATTGTTAACTGATATAAACAAATTTATGGTCCGTCAATATCAATTAAGATTGATTTAATGAAAGAAAAATTTAATTATTATGATTTCATTTTATTAATCTACAATATTTTAATCAATACTAATCATTGTTAACTTATATAATAAAAATTTATGGTCGGCCATTTTCAATTAATATTGATTAACTGAAAGAAAATTTTGATTATTATGATTTTATTTTATTAATCAACAATATTTCAATCAATATTAATCATTGTTAACTGATATAAACAAATTTATGGTCCGTCAATATCAATTAAGATTGATTAAATGAAAGAAAATTTTAATTATGATTTCATTTTATTAATCAACAATATTTCAATCAATATTAATCATTGTTAACTGATTGAAACAAATTTATGGTCGGCCACTATCAATTAATATTGATTAAATGAAAGAAAATTTTAATTAATATGATTTCATTTTATTAATCAACAATATTTTAATCAATATTAATCGTTGTTAACTGATATATACAAATTTATGGTCGGTCATTATCAATTAATATTGATTAAATGAAAGAAAATTTTAATTATTACGATTTCATTTTATTAATCAACAATATTTTAATCAATATTAATCATTGTTAACTGATATAAAATAATTTATGGTCGGCCATTATCAATTAATATTGATTAAATGAAAGAAAATTTTAATTAATATAATTTCATTTTATTAAACAACAATATTTTAATCAATATTAATCATTTTTAACTGATATATACAAATTTATGGTCGGCCATTATCAATTAATATTGATTAAATGAAAGAAAATTTTAATTATTACGATTTCATTTTATTAATCAACAATATTTTAATCAATATTAACAAATTTATGGTCCGTAATTATCAATTAATATTGATTAATTCACATAACATTTTAATTAATATGATTTAATTTTAGTCAGCAATATTTTAATCAATATTATTAATCGATATTAACTGATATATACAAATTTATGGTCGGCCATTATCAATTAATATTGATTAAATGGAAGAAAATTTTAATTATTACGATTTCATTTTATTAATCAACAATATTTTAATCAATATTAACAAATTTATGGTCCGTAATTATCAATTAATATTGATTAATTCACATAACATTTTAATTAATATGATTTAATTTTAGTCAGCAATATTTTAATCAATATTATTAATCGATATTAACTGATATGAACAAATTTATGGTCGGCCATTATCAATTAATATTGATTAAATGAAAGAAAATTTTAATTATTACGATTTCATTTTATTAATCAACAATATTTTAATCAATATTAACAAATTTATGGTCCGTAATTATCAATTAATATTGATTAATTCACATAACATTTTAATTAATATGATTTAATTTTAGTCAGCAATATTTTAATCAATATTATTAATCCATATTAACTGATATAAACAAATTTATGGTCGGCCATTATCAATTAAGATTGATTAAATGAAAGAAAATTTTAATTATTATGATTTCATTTCAATCAACAATAGTAAATTATGATTAATTTAAATAAATAATTTTTTTTCTTAATTTTTATCATTATTTGGTTTCTTTAACATTCTCTAAACATTATTTTTTCATCTTGGTCCAAAATATTTAAAATAAAATGCTAAAAAAAATTCCAAAAAACCATCTCTGTTTTGTTCAAAATTATCAAAAAAAAAAAAAAAAAAAATAAAAAACACTAACACATTTAAAAAATGACATCCAAAAATTAAAAACAAAAAACTAATCGATAAAATTTTCTTCAACCCAAAATAAAAAAAATCTTGTGTACCCAACATCAACTACCCTACCAATAACAAACAACTCCAACAGACTGATTTCAATGGCTTATGGACAAATTGGTATGATCCAAGCTGCTGCCGGCTTCTTTGTATACTTTGTTATTATGGCTGAAAATGGTTTCTTGCCCATGAAATTGTTTGGTATCCGTAAAATGTGGGATTCCAAGGCTGTCAATGATTTAACCGATTCCTACGGTCAAGAATGGGTGAGTGATGGAATTACAAAACTTTCAGGGTTTAGAAAAGTGTTATAACTTTATTATTATTATTTTGTTTTTTTTTTTTTTTATATATATTTATATATAGACTTATCGCGATCGTAAAACTTTGGAATATACCTGCCACACTGCTTTCTTCGTGTCCATTGTTGTTGTGCAATGGGCTGATATCATCATTTGTAAGACACGACGAAATTCCATTTTCCACCAGGGCATGAGAAATTGGGCCTTGAACTTTGGTTTAGTATTTGAAACCTTACTGGCTGCATTCTTATCGTATTGTCCTGGCATGGACAAAGGTCTTCGCATGTACCCACTCAAGTAAGTAATTCTCATATATTTTTCTACAAAATATATAGAAAAAATTAAAATTAAATCATGAAAACATTATCAAAAAAATTGGGTAAACTTAAGGTACTTTCTAAATAATTGAAATATTTTCGCTTTATTTAGAACTGAAAAGATTTTTATAAAAAAAAATTAAATAAAATTAAAAAAAAATTAAATTAACGGTAATTCCATATAAAGGTCAACCATACATCCAATTTTAAAATTTTAATTTAAATAATTTTATTGATATCGCTTCAAAGAAAAGGGTATGAAAATATGACAATAATTTGTTAAATCTATTTTTGAATATTTTTATAGCCCCTATATTTCCAGTAACAAAATACTTCTTTTTACTATAATTTATTTTAGAATTCATGTTTTTTATTAATAAACTAGCTCTAATATTAACTATAAACAGCTGTTTCTTATTTGTCATACAAATAACTTCAGAGCTTTTCAGTGTTTTACAAACATCCTCTAAAATAATACCTATTTGTTGTCATGTCTGTCACGAGTGTTTTTTGACCCCCAATTATTAATAACAATAATACTTTCTTACTTTTCTAATGGTAAATATATTGGTCAGGTCCGTCTGCATAATTTTGTATATTTTTATAGCAATGAAAAACTTTTACTTTATAATATTGGATTAGAAAGATCACTGAATGTCATGTCTGTCACTATGGAATTAGCCTTAATAGAATGCCCAAATATTCTTTTTCAAAATAAAAATTTCTGTAAAATTTGAACACATTACAGCAAAACAAATTTTTTTTTATTTTTTTAATATATATTTTTTTATATTTCAAAAGAAGCAAAATATATATTTTTTAATTTTGAATTTTTTTAAAACAAATAATAATATCATTAAAATGATAAGCATTGAGAATAAGTTTTTTTTATTTTTATGTCTGTAAAAATAGAAAATTTAAGCTAAAAAAAAAATATGCTAGAAAATTTTTATCCATTTCTTTTATTTTGAGCAGCCAATTATTAAAAAATTTTTTTTTTGTTTCACATATTTTTATTAATTAAAGAAAAAATTTTTTTATCTTTATTAATTTCAAAAGTAGCAAAATATTTGTATACCCTCCACACGTCAGTGGCAGAGGGTATATTGGTTTGTCATTCCGTTTGTTACGCATCGAAATAAATTTCGGAGACCCCAAAACCATATATTTTCTTGATCATTATAACAAGGGGGAAGTTGATTTAGCTATGACCGTTTGTCTGTGGAAATCACGATCACGCCGTCAATATCAAAGCTAGACCGTTCGTTTTTGTATAAAATCGTTTATTAACTTCCCAAAGGAATTGCTATTTAAAATCGTCAAAATCTGGGATCACGAGATATGAATGAAACTTTGAAAAAACTTGAAAAAAATAAAATTTTTCAGTGTGTATGTTGTTTTTCTTAAGATATGTTGTATACATATTAATAATACACGCGTCACATTGGCCTAAGCATTTATTCCCACATATATTTTTATCGTTAAAATTAAAAATTAAATATTAAAAATTAACAAAAATTAAAAACAAAGAATTAAAAATAAAATTTAAATATTAAAAAAGAAAAATGGAAAATGAAAAATAAAAATTAAAACTGAAAAATGAAAACTGAAAAATGAAAACTGAAAAATGAAAAGTTAAAAATTAAAAATTAAATAAAAAATTAAAAATTAAAAATCAAAAATTAAAATTTAAAAATTAAAAATTAAAAATTAAAAATTAAAAATTTAAAATTTAAAATTAAAAATTAAAAATTAAAAATTAAAAATTAAAAATTAAAAATTAAAAATTAAAAATTAAAAATTAAAAATTAAAAATTAAAAATTAAAAATTAAAAATTAAAAATTAAAAATTAAAAATTAAAAATTAAAAATTAAAAATTAAAAATTAAAAATTAAAAATTTAAAATTTAAAATTTAAAATTTAAAATTAAAAATTAAAAATTAAAAATTAAATACTAAAAATTAATAATTAAGAATTAAAAATTAAAAATTAAAAATTAAAAATTAAAAATGAAAAATTAAAAATTAAAAATTAAAAATTAAAAATTAAAAATTAAAAATTAAAAATTAAAAATTAAAAATTAAAAATTAAAAATTAAAAATTAAAAATTAAAAATTAAAAATTAAAAATTAAAAATTAAAATTTAAAAATTAAAAATTAAAACTTAAAAATTAAAAATTAAAAATTAAAAATTAAAAATTAAAAATTAAAAATTAAAAATTAAAAATTAAAAATTAAAAATTAAAAATTAAAAATTAAAAATTAAAAATTAAAAATTAAAAATTAAAAATTAAAAATTAAAAATTAAAAATTAAAAATTAAAAATTAAAAATTAAAAATTAAAAATAAAAAATTAAAAATTAAAAATTAAAAATTAAAAATTAAAAATTAAAAATTAAAAATTAAAAATTAAAAATAAAAAATTAAAAATTAAAAATTAAAAATTAAAAATTAAAAATTAAAAATTAAATACTAAAAATTAATAATTAAGAATTAAAAATTAAAAATTAAAAATTAAAAATTTAAAATTAAAAATTAAAAATTAAAAATTAAAAATTAATAATTAAAAATTAAAAATTAAAAATTAAAAATTAAAAATTAAAAATTAAAACTTAAAAATTAAAAATTAAAAATTAAAAATTAAAACTTAAAAATTAAAATTTAAAAATTAAAAATTAAAAATTAAAAATTAAAAATTAAAAATTAAAAATTAAAAATTAAAAATTAAAAATTAAAAGTTAAAAATTAAAAATTAAAAATTAAAAATTAAAAATTAAAAATTAAAAATTAAAAATTAAAAATTAAAAATTAAAAATTAAAAATTAAAAATTAAAAATTAAAAATTAAAAATTAAAAATTAAAAATTAAAAATTAAAAATTAAAAATTAAAAATTAAAAATTAAAAATTAAAAATTAAAAATTAAAAATTAAAGATTAAAAATTAAAAATTAAAAAAAAAGTAAAAATTTAAAAATTGAAAATTTAAAATTGTAGTTTCATTCTTTAGTTTCTTACCTGTTTTTTTTTTCATTAAAATAAAATTATTTTAAAATTTCCTTTTTAATAATAATTTGTAGCGAAGAATCATTGAATTGTTTTTTAATTATCGTATGAATTCTAAGGTCTTAAAACAGGCTTATAGGGATCAAACTTTGGATATTATTATGATGCCGGCTGCGTTAAGTAATGAATTTCGTTGGTGTTCTATTTACTACTTAGGGGTCTTCTACTCTAGGAAAAGAAATATAATGAAATTTTTCATATAGTGATTAATTCTTTTTATATAGCACTGTTTTTATACCCTATACCACTATGTGGTTTGGGTATAATGACTTTGTGCTGCTGTTTGTAACAAATTGGGTTTGTATGCGTTCATTACATCCATTAATGAGTAGTCCAAAAATGATCCCTTTGACCCCATACAGAGCTGCTTCCCGATCTTCAGTTAAATCTATTAAAAAACAAAAAAATTCACTGATTCTTCTCAAATTTTGTTTGTATATATTTTTGCAAAATACAAGAGACTTTACCAAACATGATCAGGATCGGTCCATTTTTGGACCTAGTCCCTATATAGATATAGCATCCGATATGAACTTTTTAATATCTGCAGCCAAAAAAATTAATAAAAATCCCACTCAAATTTGGATTTTGCTTATTTTCTATGTCCAGTTAGTTGGGCCTAAGAGATAGGGTTTCTAAACGCATGGTATAGGGTATCGTATAGTCGGTCTAGACCGACTATAATTTTCTTACTTGTTTATGATAAAAATTGGTCAACAATAAAACCAATTAACTTTAAATTTAATTGGTATTTAGTTTTAGTGTTTCAGTATCGGCAACAGTTCCAATATTGGGTGGAGGGTATCAAAAATTCGACACAGCCGAATTTAACATTCTTACTTGTTTTTCTTTAAGTTTTAAGAAAATTTTTCAGTTAAAAAAATAAGAGAGAAATAGAAATTGAGAAAAAAAATTAAAAAGAAAATAATAAAAAGGGGTAAAAAATAAAAAAAAATATACTAGAAAATTTTCATTTTTACTTTATAAAATTAAAAAAAAATTTTTTTATTGATTTCAAAAGTAGCAAAATATTTTCTTTTTTAATTTTTAGGGAATATTTTTTTGTCTCAAAAAAAAAAAAAAAAATGCATAACTAATATTGAAAATAATATATTTTTATTTTTATATTTGTAAAAATAGAGAATAAAATTTAAAAATGCTAGAAAATTGTCATCCATTTTAACTATTAAAAAATATTTTTTGTTTTTTTTACTTAAGAACAACTGAAATGTGTATTCTTTGTATAAGTTTTGCCAATTTTTTTTTTATGGAGCGAAATAATTTAATTTTTTTTTTTTTTTTTTACCAATTTTAATTCAATCTTTTTTATACTTTAAGTTTCCTTGATTTAATAGAGTAATATTTCTTTTTTTAATTTTCATTTATCACTTTCTTTTCCAGACTCGTTTGGTGGTTCCCAGCCGTTCCATTTGCTTTGGCTATCTTCATTTATGATGAAATTAGACGTTTCTACTTACGTCGCAATCCCGGAGGCTGGTTGGAACAAGAAACCTATTATTAAACGAAAAAAACAACAACTACATTATTTTTGTTATATGGCTGCTTCATCCATTTCTCTTTCCCTCAATCGCCCTGCCACCAACCTCAATTCAAACAGTTATCACCATCAAATTACAATTACACAAACTACAAGCCAACTTCACCAAAAACCACCACCACCACCACCACTACCAATTAATCTTTTCACCAAGCTTCTAAAAACATCTTATATATGAACCGGAGATGTTTCTATTATTAATAAAAAATTAATAATATCGATAAAAATAAAGAAAAACATTATTTCATAAAAAAAAAAGAAAAGAAAAACAAAAACATTTTTTAGCAACCAACCATATATAAGAAGTTAAGAATATCTAACAAATTTAGCAAGAAAATTATGAAACGAATGAAGAGAGGAGAGCATTATTCTTTTATGCCGCCTATGTTATTATAAAACTATTGCAAAATGTTTAAAACAAAACAATTTTTGTTTAAAAACAAACGAAAAAAAATGTTAGTTTCTTTTTTTAAAAATTGAATTTTCCTACAAACAACTAATGGCAACAACAACAGAGAAGCAACAACAACAATAATTTTTTTTTTTAATTTTAATTATTATTTAATAAAGAGAAAGATAATTATTTAAACGATTAAGTAAATTTAAATTATAAAATTAAATAAGATTTAAATTAAATAAAAACAAAAAATAAAAAAAACTACAAAAAAAAAACCAGAGAAATCCTTTTTGAATTTAAACAAATCCTATTCCCCCTTTAATCCTTTACCAGCCATAAAAGGATGATTTTTGATTATTGGTTTGAATTAAATAAAAAAAAAAAATTGACAAACACCCTAAAGAAAAAGATTGATTAAATAAATTCAAATACAACAAAAATATTGTAATACAACAAATTAAAAAAAAAGGAAAACTAAAAAAACTAATATAGCAGTATAGCGTTAAACGTTTTCACTCTACACAATATATATATATATATATATGTATATATGTATGTATGTATATATATGTATATATATGTATAAATATATATATAAAATATAAAAAAAACAACGCATGTTGATTTAAGTAAGAATAAAAGATTAGAAAATTTATTAAAGAACATAAATAATTTATAGAGTAGTTAAATAAAAGAAGAAAAAAAAAACAGATAACCATAGCAAAGATGATTTCGAATTTCAATTTGAATCTCAAAAAGCAACAACAGCAGCATGAGTTGAAATAAAAGAATAAATAAAATTTTTTTTAAACCAAAACATCATAACTCGTTAAAAAAATATTTAATTTATTTAAAAGGTATACAAATAATAAAAACAAAAGTATATTATATTAAAAATTTTTTAGTTATAAAAAAAAAACAAGAGAAAACTTAGTTCTAGTATATAATTTTTTTGTTAAAAAATTAAAAAAAAGGACAAAAAATATAGAAATGATATCGGAAAAAGAACAACAACGCTACATAAGCATATAATTTCAATAAAAAAATAACTTTTTTTTTTTAATAGTAACATTAATAGAAAATCTTAAACAAACCATTAAATTCATATAAACTAAAAATAATAGTGCTTTGAATGCATTTTACATTACACTGATTCCTTGAATTACAAATCCGCCCCCGAGCCCATGTTTAACAAAATCGAAAAAATTCATTATTAATTTAACAAATGTTTTTACTATAACACAAAAAGTTCAATCTTAAAAAAGGAAGTTAAAGTTGAAATAATATAAATAAAAATAAAACTAAAAAAACAAAATTATAAATTGTGTTTAATTATTTTAACAAACTGAAAATATAAATTAATTAAAAAAAATATTAAAAAAACAGCCGAAATAGTTGGTATTTTTAGAGATTTTTTTTAAGGGAAAATCTCTATATGAAAATATATAAAGGAGTTTATTAATAAATAGAAAATCGTCTCTTTAAAATGCTACTGCTTTCAACATAAAGTTAGCAAATATCTTAAAGCCACAATTCTTAAAAAAAATTTAAGCATAATGATATTTTTCGGCATCAGTTTTATTGTTTAAAAATTTTGTAAATAAATAAATTACATTAAAACGAAAATCAATGAATTTTTCAAAATTTCATTCCCGCTTTATTTGACGCTAAAGCGTATGCAAAGGTTACCAATCGCAGTTTGGTTAATGTTACGCTTTAAACAAAATCTCTTTTTTTATTCGCATTAATAATTTTTGGGCCTCCAGTTCAGTTCGTTCATTATTTTGATTTTAAAAATTGTTTCTTTTTGTTTGGAATTTTCAAAAACAATTTTCTAATTCAATTTCATACTTTTTTTAGGGCCAAAAAATGTACTAAAAAATGTACTACTAAATAAGTAGCCTTTTAAATAGCTAAAGTTTAGTATTTTTATTTGAAAATACTATTTTTCTCAAGTTTGTTATATTCTCTTTAAACTAAAAGAGAAAATAAATTTTAAAAATATCTTAGCAAACGTATTTTTTTAACGTACTATTTGAAAGTATTAAAAATATGTACTTTTTCTTAAAAGGTGTATTCAAAAAAAGTTCAATTTTTTGTGAAATTTAATAAAAAAAGAAAGATTTACTTAAGTGTTTTTCAATAACAGCCAAAATATAAAACAAAAGTCTTTATCGAATTCCTTTAATTTAGCCTTTCGTCTAAAGTTACTCCTCCTTGGAAAATAAGAAATTGCTTAAAATTTTAACTTCATTGGGCATTATTATGGCATGTTTGCAAGCAATTAAGAGAAATATAACTTTCTGTTGGAGAAATGTTTTCTTTGGAATTCTACTATAAAACATCATGATTTTTATAATCCGTCAAAATATATGTCCTACTTAAATAGTCATTGTTTTGAAGTGTTCCGAACTTAATGAGAAAAATTCTATACATTAATCTAGTTACATTCAGTTGAATCCGCCGATGTTGTTCGCCCCAGCCTACATTAGTAAACAAACAGTTGTCTGCTTAAATTTAAAATAATACAATAATTGAGTTATATGTGGACTCCAGATAGATGCTACTAAATATTTACTTTGTATAGGAGGTGCCACGCCTTCTTGTCGTATACTGACTTCACATACTTATTTACTAATGAACTACCATAATGTTTTCCAAATTATGGTGTAAATCTAAATTCGATATCTCTTGTGGTTCGGAGATCATTTGTTACAAACAATCTATCGATTTAGGTGCTTCGGCTAGTTCCTGAATTTTAAAGGCATAAAAATGAAGAAATTCTTCTTATATATCGTCAGTGCTTTGCTAACGTTATTAAAACAAAATTAAGTCGTGTGACAAAGCCATTATAGAAAGAAATTGCCAATTATATTAAATGGATGAAAATTCAAGAAAAAGTACCCAACTCTTTTAAACAGATGAATTAAATAAAAAGTCAAGCCCAATTTTTGAGTCGATATACTCAGGCAATTCGGTTAGAATCTTCAAATTCAATTCTGCCAGCAGGAATTTGTTAAGAATAAAATAACCCAGTTTTGTACTGCCAACGCTTTGCCAACTATTTTAACAGGATAAGGCACACAGTCTATAAAATTATTGACATTTCTCAAGAACCTTTCAATTCCAAAAATGCTAAGAAATTTTAAATTATTATCGAAAAGTTTAGTCAAGAATTATCTTATCACTTGAGTCATGATCACGAAATAAGCTTAAGTGACTTGATGTCGATTTTCGGTTTTTGATGAAAATCAATCATTTACGATCCATACAAATTTACATTTAAAGCAGTTTCAGCTGAGAGATTGTAATCTTCAGTGTGTTTATATGCTAAAAAACTGTCTCCTGTAAACTTTTGATTTTGTCGCTTAGTCTATTTTAAAATTCACTCGTTTTCCTCGAGATATACTTTTAAAGTACGATTATACAGCAGCAAATTCATAAAGTGTCGAGGTAAATTCTCACACTTTATTGATTTATGAACAAATTTGTTTTAATTAATGGATTCATTACACTGTGGAACATTGTCGGGGTCATTGTTTGGGAGATGAGAAATTACAAGTCAGGGTGAAAGTACTAGGTCAGCTATACTCTGAGTTATAATCGAAAAACTAAGCAAACTAACATCAACATAAGGAAAAATATAAAAGATCAGACAACGTCAACTATTCTAGTGTAGTACTTTCACTCTGGCATGGAAATTTCTCATCCTCCAGAAGGTCTGTTGTTATTAATCCATTAATATAAAATAGGTATTAAGTGAATAAATTTTTTGAAATTAAAAAATTACAAAAGTAAGAAGAAAAAAAACAAATATATATTCAAGCTGGCCGGCTCCCATCTTAAAAAAAAATCATTCAAATTTCTAACACTGCCGCCAACTATTTTGTTTTGTTTTGTAATAAAAAAAAAAAAGTTTCAATAAAATGGAGAAGAAAAAAAAATAAAATTATTATTATTATTAAGTTATCCCAAAAAAACATTAATGTAAAATATTAAACACCTTAAAAAGCACTAATATGAAATAATTTATTAACAAAAAAAAAAAAAAAAAAAAAATCGGAATCCAACAAACTATTTAACAATGAAAACAAAATAAAACACCTACACCATACACTTATAACTCACTCACATTAGCCTGCTAAAAAAACGCTAACTAACCATTAAAAATAATTCATCATTACTGTAGCAAAACTAAGGAAAAAAAATTATAATAACTCAAGAAAATAATAAAAAAGAAATATTGTTGTCTACACTCTGTGTTTTTTGTTAAAGCCTAATATTAAAACAAAAAAAAAAAATTAAATTTTTATTAAATGAAACTAAAAACAAACAAAAACTAATGAAAAGAAAAAAATATATATATATATTAAATTTCTTTTTTTTAATCTTTATAATTGATTATGAAATGTTTCTCTTTATGTTAATGAGATTTTTTGGTTTTTCTGGTTTAAATGTGTTCATAAATCTAAAAACAAAACAAAAATGATTTTTTTTTTACGAAATTTAATTAATTATAAAAACATTGAAAGTGAACAAAATCTAGTGTTCGTTTTTCTATGTTGACATTATGAATACGAGTACACACACTCAGATACACTTACATAACCACACACATAAACTAAATAGTTTATTTCAAATGTTTATCCCAAGAAGAAAAACATTTAAGTTGTTAACAAAATTAAAACCGTAAAACCAATTATTAATATTATTATTAACATATAACAAAAAACATAAGCAACAACAACAAATTATATGTAATGAAGAAACCATAAATGTGGTAATAATAACATTTTGAAAACATTTTTTTTTTGTTCTTTTCGCCCTCCGCTGTAAATGTATTGTAGTTTTAAAACTAAAAATAAAATGAAATCTTTAAATAAATAAAAAAAAAAAATTAAAAACATATAATTGCAGTTTTATTTATAATAAAAAAAAATAAATATAAATAAAAACAATATATATAATGTTTTTGCTTTAAATAAAGCAAAAAACATGAGCCTGAATAATTTCTACTCAATCGTACAACTTATTTCTAGTGAATATTTTTGTTGTTAATTAAAAAATAACGAATTTATTGTAAGTGTATGGGGATCCGATCTATGACAGAAAGAGGAATGGAGCACTGTAAACCATGATCGCCGATGAAAAGTTTTATTTTCTATACTTCGTGGAATGAACATAAGAAACATTTTTTTTTATGGCAGGTGCACCTCCTACTAACCCAATCCCGCCCATTTTTGGTACGACTACTAACATTAACAACCAACTGACGTGCAAAAAGTTTCAAGACTCTGGCCGTTATAGTACTCTTGATATAGGATGATATATATTTACCATCAATTGGAGGTGGCACGCCCACTGGTTTGTTCCCAACCATTTTTCACATAGCTTCTCACACTCATCATTTGTGAACTCACACCTGGTTTCAAGACTGTCAGATTTATAGTGCTCCATATAATTTTTTTTTGTATTGGAGTGCCACGCCCACTAACCTAATCCTGCCCATTTTTGGAACGACTACTCAGCTTAACAACCGTTTGACGTGCAGAATGTTTCAAGATTTAGGCCACCATAATACTGTAGATATATGATGATATGTACTTATCATATATGGGAGGTGCCACGCCCACTGGTTGGATTCCGCCCATTTTTGACCCGACTTCTCACATTACTAACTTATGTACTCCTACAAAGTTTCAGGAGCTCCAGATATATGATGTTACAAGTTTTTTTTGTATATAGGAGGTACCACGCCCACTTCATATATTAACAAAAATATAGCCTATTTTACTTTTCCAATACAAACTTACACACTGGAAATTTCAAGAAGATCGGTCCTATGATTTAGCCATCTATTAATGTCAAACCCACAAACAAATTTTCATTTTTATAATAAAATTAATAAAATAAAAAAAAAAAAACATGTCCAACATAAACAAGTGAACTTTTAATTTGTTTTTTAGTTTATTGGTATTTTAGACAAAAATCAATAAAAAAATAGAAAATAAACGATGTAATTTTATGTCGTACATAATGGCTCATTTTTTAAAATTTAAAATTATTATGTTTTATTTATATTTATAAGTATGTTTTTAAGCTGTTTTATCGATAATTCTATATCAAAATAATAAAAAAAACAATTAAGAGTATTTAATTCGGCTGTGCCGATTCTTTGATACCCTCCACATGCATCTTAATCTCAATATTAAGCCCTAAACACATTCACTGCGTGTTGCGAGTGCAAGTAAAAATAAGCTTTTTGCATGCGAGAATTTTGCTATTGTGCTTTTACAAAATCATCAAAATGCTTTTTACAAATTTTACAATTTTACAAATCTACAAGCAAATACAATAAATACACACTGATTCTCCTGTCATATGTTCATAAATACAGCTAATTCTCCTGTCATCTGATTTTTCTCGCACAGAAAATAGAATCAATTCTATTTCCCTTGCGAGTGTTTTTACAACCAAAGTTGGCAACGCCACAGAAAAAAGCTTTATTCTCGATCTCGCTTCCACCTTAGAAAAAATCATACTGTCTCATTCTCGTTTTTTCTCGCACTCGCAACTCGCAGTTAATGTGTTTAGGGCTTTACAACCAAAATTGGGTACGGCTACCACCTTAAAACTGTTGTCGGTACTACAATTTTAATTTCGAATACCAATTAAATTTAAAGTTAATTCCTTTTCTTGTTGGCCAGTTTCTATTATAATTTCTTAATATAAAAAACAATGATCCTGTCTTCTATAGAAATAATTAGTTACTATTTGAAAAATTACATTATTTTTCTTTTACTAGAGTAGAAAACCCCTAGCCCCTAGCAGCCGGCGTTATAACACCCACAGTTTGATCCCTATAAGAATGTTTTGAAGCCTTAAAAATCATACGATAATAAAAAAAATATATATGGGTGTCTCCTGGGTAACGGACGCGACATTCGCTCGCTTTCAAATACGCCAAAAACAAGAAAGATGCGCACAGAGTCGATATAGTTTTTCGTGTTTCAAAGCGCTGAATGAGTGCTACATTTTAGAACTATGTGGAAAGTATTTAATTCAATTTAGTACAAAGCTATAAGCAATTATAAAATGAAACGGACGCGACAAAAAACAGAAGTTGTTTTGAAGCGCCTTTAGTAATATACAGAGTTCAGCGATATTTGAAGGTCAAAGGTATATATCACCTGATTCTTGGCTTAAAATTTACAGATATTAATATTAAAAAGAGCAATTTTCACAATATTTTTATCTGAATTAGGTAGTAATATTTAACATTTAACTTTAAGTTTATAATTTTTTACTTGTAGTTTTTATACCCTATACCACTATGTGGTTTGGGTATAATGACTTTGTGCTGCTGTTTGTAACAACCAAAAATATTTGACCTACACCCATCTTTAATTATACCGATCGAATCAGAATCACTATCTGATTCGATTTAACGATGTCCGTCCGTCCGTCCGTCCGTCTGTGTGTCCATGTAAAGCTTGTAATCAAACTGCAGGTCGCAAATATGTATATGTTTTGACAAAATTTGGTATTTGATCTTTTATCGGCCATGGGATGAACGCTATTGAAATTGGTGAGAATCGGTTCATGTTCAGACCTAGCCCCCATACAAATGACCCCTATGAAATCAACATATATTGCCATAAGATCCAAATTACCATACAAATCTTAGTCAAATTGGGTTTGTATGTATATATTACATCCATTAATCAGTAGTCCAAAATGATCCATATTGGACAACTCATAGTCATAGGCCCCATATAGAGCTGCTTCCCGATCTTCACTTAAATCTATCAAAAATCAAAAATATTGCACTGATTCTTCTCAAATTTTGTTTGTATATATTTTTGCAAAATACAAGAGACTTTACCAAACATGGTCAGGATCGGTCCATTTTTGGGCCTAGTCCCCATATAGATATAGCATCCGATGTGAACTTTTTCATATCTGCAGCCGAAAAAATTAATAAAAATCCCACTCAAATTTGGTTTATGCTTATTTTCTATATCCAGTTAGTTAGTTAGCCTGAGAGATAGGGTCTCTAAACGCATGGTTTAGGGTATCGTATAGTCGGTCTAGACCGAATATAATTTTCTTACTTGTTTATTTTTATTTAATATTAAATTTTCCATTTTTCATTTTTCACTTCTAATTTTTTATTTTTCGTTTATAATTATTCACTTTTCATTTTAATTTTTCATATTTCATTTTTGAATTTTGATTTAAAATTTTTAATTTTTAATTTTTCATATTTCATTTTTGAATTTTGATTTTTAATTTTTCATTTTCCATTTTTAATTTTTCAATTTTCATTTTTCATTTCTCAATTTTCAATTTTAATTTTTTATTGCCCATTTTGCATTTGTAATTTTTCAATTTTCATTTGTTATTTTTCATTTTTAATTTTTAATTTTTAATTTTTAATTTTTAATTTTTAATTTTTAATTTTTAATTTTTAATTTTTAATTTTTAATTTTTAATTTTTAATTTTTAATTTTTAATTTTTAATTTTTAATTTTTAATTTTTAATTTTTAATTTTTAATTTTTAATTTTTAATTTTTAATTTTTAATTTTTAATTTTTAATTTTTAATTTTTAATTTTTAATTTTTAATTTTTAATTTTTAATTTTTAATTTTTAATTTTTAATTTTTAATTTTTAATTTTTAATTTTTAATTTTTAATTTTTAATTTTTAATTTTTAATTTTTAATTTTTAATTTTTAATTTTTAATTTTTAATTTTTAATTTTTAATTTTTAATTTTTAATTTTTAATTTTTAATTTTTAATTTTTAATTTTTAATTTTTAATTTTTAATTTTTAATTTTTAATTTTTAATTTTTAATTTTTAATTTTTAATTTTTAATTTTTGATTTTTAATTTTTAATTTTTAATTTTTAATTTTTAATTTTTAATTTTTAATTTTTAATTTTTAATTTTTAATTTTTAATTTTTAATTTTTAATTTTTAATTTTTAATTTTTAATTTTTAATTTTTAATTTTTAATTTTTAATTTTTAATTTTTAATTTTTAATTTTTAATTTTTAATTTTTAATTTTTAATTTTTAATTTTTAATTTTTAATTTTTAATTTTTAATTTTTAATTTTTAATTTTTAATTTTTAATTTTTAATTTTTAATTTTAAATTTTTAATTTTAAATTTTTAATTTTTAATTTTTAATTTTTAATTTTTAATTTTTAATTTTTAATTATTAATTTTTAATTTTTAATTTTTAATTTTTAATTTTTAATTTTTAATTTTTAATTTTTAATTTTTAATTTTTAATTTTTAATTTTTAATTTTTAATTTTTAATTTTTAATTTTTAATTTTTAATTTTTAATTTTTAATTTTTAATTTTTAATTTTTAATTTTTAATTTTTAATTTTTAATTTTTAATATTTAATTTTTAATTTTTAATTTTTTATTTTTAATTTTTAATTTTTAATTTTTAATTTTAAATTTTAAATTTTTAATTTTTAATTTTTAATTTTTAATTTTTAATTTTTAATTTTTAATTTTTAATTTTTAATTTTTAATTTTTAATTTTTAATTTTTAATTTTTAATTTTTAATTTTTAATTTTTAATTTTTAATTTTTAATTTTTAATTTTTAATTTTTAATTTTTAATTTTTAATTTTTAATTTTTAATTTTTAATTTTTAATTTTTAATTTTTAATTTTTAATTTTTAATTTTTAATTTTTAATTTTTAATTTTTAATTTTTAATTTTTAATTTTTAATTTTTATTTTTTAATTTTTAATTTTTAATTTTTAATTTTTAATTTTTAATTTTTAATTTTTAATTTTTAATTTTTAATTTTTAATTTTTAATTTTTAATTTTTAATTTTTAATTTTTTATTTTTTATTTTTAATTTTTAATTTTTAATTTTTAATTTTTAATTTTTAATTTTTAATTTTTAATTTTTAATTTTTAATTTTTAATTTTTAATTTTTAATTTTTAATTTTTAATTTTTAATTTTAAATTTTTAATTTTTAATTTTTAATTTTTAATTTTTAATTTTTGTTTTTTAATTTTTAATTTTTAATTTTTAATTTTTAATTTTTAATTTTTAATTTTTAATTTTTAGTTTTTAATTTTTAATTTTTAATTTTTAACTTTTAATTTTTCATTTTTAATTTTTAATTTTTTAATTTTCATTTTCCAATTTTCAATTTTAAATTTTCATTTTTCATAGTTGTGTTTGTTGGTATGATATCATATTTTTTTTTGATTTTTTTTTAAATTGTGAATGTTGTTGTACAACTATTATGTTCAACAACTAAAATATTACAACAAACACACTGGGTTTTTTGTATTTTTATAGGTCTAATTACTTTTGCTCGTATCTAAGCGCAATGACGACTGATTTACCCCATTTTAAATACCAACCTGGTGGAAATAATGGAAAATGATATTATCGTAACCTTCCCCAGGCAAATGGTTTATTTTGCGAATGAGCGTGATATCAGCAGACAGACGGACAGACAGACATCACTATATCGAGTCGAGCTGTGATAAGGATCAGGAATATATATATATATATACTTTATGGGGTCAGAAATTAGTTTTTCGATGCGTTACAACCGGAATGACAAACCTATATATACCATCTGCCACTGAGGTGTGGAGGGTATAAAAATACGCCATTAATTAAGATTTTAAAAGGTTACAGCGTTTCAAACGACCGGCCTCATTCGGTATATCGTATAAAAATCAGTTTTAAAAAACTTTACATCGATTTTCTCGCAAATAAATGGTCGAAGCCCGATTCTTTTGAAATTTTACACACTATTTCTACATACAAATCACCAGGTAACCACGAAGAGTTTTTTTTATTTTCCATATTTCCTCCCATTTTTTAACAACAATTTTATACAAAAATTGTGTTTTTCACTTCAAAATGCTGTCAAAAAAAAAAAAAAAAAAATGAACAAACTTCGTGGTTACAACGAGAAACATGTCACCTTTTAAACGCACTTCGATTTTTTTATGTCACATTATCCGGTAACGAGTTATGATGTTCACCGCGGAACAACAAAGCCTCCGGAGATTCGCTGTCACGGATTTATTTATTAAAATTTTTAATTGAAAATTTTTTCAAAGATTCTTTAAATGTTATGCTGTAACGTGTATATGAAATGCATAATCCAACATTATACATATCTTAATAAAATAAAAATTATGTAAATACGCCTTTTTTCGCCTAACTGTTTATTTTCCAAATCAATTTCTCTAACAATAAGAGAAATTTGTGTTGAGTAGAAAGAGTTAGGCATCAGCTTTTTGAAATTAAATTTTAAAAGTAATGAAAGTGGAGTTAATCGATTTGGCAAGTGAGGTATTCATTTGCAACTTTTAAAAATACTTATCTATTTTTATAATAAAGACAACCCACATAATAAGATGTATTTTTGTTAAATTTGAAACATAGATGTTTATTAAATCCAATAACTAAAGCAAAATTAGTCAGACTTTAAGTCTCAATTTATTATGACTCATAACATATGTTACAGCTCTCTTTTTTTATAAAAGTAATAAATATTCTTCATACTTATATTGAACTTGTGACGTTTATGAGCTTACATAACTTTTGGAGCTATATAGTTCCCATATATAAATATTATCCTGCCTAATTCCCGGCAACAAGCGCACTGAAAACTCTACATTTTTGAGTGCTACGTTGTACTTAGTCATAACTAGTTTTTTAATTATATATTTTTAATTTAATTTTTTATTTTATTTATAGTATTAGTTATTTCAAATTATTATTTTTTATTATTTATTTATACTTTATATAAAATAAACTTTTTTTTTAACTATCAATTATTCTTCTCAATAAAATTGAATACCAATTAATTTCAAGGCAATGAACTAAATAATTCATATTAAAATTATTTTATTTTTAGATAATTTTAATTCAAGAACTACAAGTATTTTAAAAAGTAATTACAAATATTTGGTAAGGATTAATAAACCACCCGCACACAGCTCAAATTGTGTTTAAAACTGGTAAGTTTATATATATCTATCTAATATTAATAGGTAAGGCGATTTCTTGTGACCGATATTTTGTTAAACAGTTTTATTCCGATTTTGTCCAAACGTATATTATTTGAAAGGTATTTCTATTTAGCTGTCCACCAGATTTATAGATTTTTAAATTTTAAATTGTTTTTGAGTAAAATGCGTTTAAAGTTGCTACAAACACATACATAAAATTACATAATGCTATGTGTGTGTTTATCAAATTTGTTAATGTGTTTGTAAAATAAAATGAGTTTGTGTTCTTCATTTAAAAAGTGTTGAATTGTGAATTGGCTTAAATTTATTAGCATACCTTTAGTCCTTATTATATGAAAAAAAAATTTCCCAGAATTTGCACTCGAATTTTGAGGGCTGGGATCTTCATTCAATTTAAGTAAAAAAAAAATTCGTTTTTTATATTTGTTCATCCAAAGAGTAAATATAAAAAAATTTTTTTTTTTTTTGACCTAAATTGAATGAAATCGATATAGGTCGTATATGGGTACCCCACATAATTTTCAGCGCTGAATATTTTGGGCTACACTAAATATGGGAACGTTAAAGATTCGTTGATTTGTGCAATAATTTCGTCAATTTTCCCCCAAGAAGGTGAAAAAATCCACAAAAATGCCCCCTGGCGGCTGTTAAAAATAATAATAAATGTGAAAAATTGATTTCCCGACCCAAAAACCTCCGGTATACACATTTTCGAAAATTTTTTTACATTTGAATGAGTATTATGGAAAATATCATGAAAATATCTTCATCGAAATTTTGGCAGGGTCAAAAATGATTTTAGAGGTATGGTTCCTTGGCAAATATACTTGCTTTGGTCCATAGTACCAGAATGTAATATATATATTTTACTGGTATTTTTTTTAATTCTTAATATATGCGCTGTCTAAAATATAATGTTTGCTGTCATAAATGCGGTCTTCATTTTTTAGCTCGATCCGACGGTGCCATCTAGTGTGGCCTAAAGTACCCGATATTATGAAAAACACACATTTAGTCCTTTTTTAAATTGCTTTCTATAACTATTGGGTAGAGAAATATAATTCGTTGGATAAAAAAAACAATTTTAATTATCTAATAAGTATTTTTATACTGAAATTATTTTAAAAGCTTTAAGGTCATTGCAGTTCCTATTCCCCAGCAAAAACACAACTAACAAATAATGTGTCTCGTAGCGTGGTCCTACACTTTATGGACATTTTTTAAATGGCGATTTTGGGGAATGTCGTGGTCCAGTTTGTTTCCTTTCTATATAAAACTAAGAAATATGAAGTTTGGGGACAATCGGATAAAGAAAAGTCGCGCTGGAAATCAATTGAAAATTTTAAGTTTATATGGGGAAAATATGACTTTCTAAAAACTTTGTGTCAAAAGCTAATCACTTTTCTACTTTTAAATGTTATATTTTATCTTAATAGCCTAGGGTTTCGGAAAAAATAATATGACCCCATTAACCGTTTTGGACTTGGGGTCACATATGACACCACACTAATAAAAGACAATTTATTCAAATAATTTAAATATTTTGTAAGTGCTGTTGAATTTTTAAAAGCGTTACTTAAAATATTATAACCAAATCTGTAGTTCTTCCGTTCCCAAAATTTCGGATAAATCCGAGAACGCTAACCCATTTTTTGCCAAGACCAGCTTTGGATTTTAAGATATTTTTAAATAAAGATTACCGAAAACGAATTTTTCTATTAAACTCGATGAAACCACTATTTAGAGTATAAGAAGTATATTTCGTTTCTTTTTTATTTAACCCTTTATTGTGATATATCTTTAGTGCAATTGCTCGCGAATATAAATTGGGACAACTTTTGACCTATTTTATTATAAAATTATTTAATTTTTAAAAACGATCTATATTTTTTAAATAAAATAAAACCATTGTTGAACTATGAGTCATCATTGTTAAATTAAACTTGATTTTGTACAGGAAGGATATTGGTTTTTGTGTGATTCTATTATCTGGAGTAAAAACTGCTTTTCTTCTTCATTATTTGTTAACACTTTATTAAAATCATTTATGAATTTAACGCCTCTTTCGGCAGAAATTGTAACTATTTTTAAAATCTTCATTAGATTCCCATATCGATTGAAAAAATAATAAAAATTCTGCAGAAATACTAAAACGGCTGAAACTATTTTTTTGTTTTCTGAGACCCAAAATCGCTAAAATCAATACTTATTAAATATTCTGGGTGAATGAATTTTCTAGGAGCACATAAGGGTAAGTTTTTGCAAAATATAGCAGAATTTGAATTCCCAACCAATAATAAGGGTTTCATCTAGTTTACTATGTAGAACAATACATTATTTTTAGGTATTTGCTTTTTCTTAAATATATGAAAATTCAAAGTTTGGCTTCGGCAAGGAATAGGTTAACATTGCTCGATTCATTCCAAATTTTTAGCACTGAAGATTTGCACACTTGGTTATTATATTTTAAGCGTCACATCTAAAAATACAACAGCACTTACTAAATATTCGAATTTTTTGAATAACTTTCCATTTATTAGGTTGGGGTCATATGTGACCCGAGGTCTATTTTGAATTTATTTGTTATTCCAAATATTATCCAATATTTCGATATTCTTTGAATATCATCTTCTGGGATTGTATTAAAAATCTATCCTAAACACCTTCGTCATATAATATAATAATGAAAAAATTCAAAAAAGACCTCGAGCTCGAGTATTTATTCATTTAATTTATTCGAAAACTTTTTTAAAACATTATTTTTTTATTAAAACAACTTACTAACTTGAAGCTATCAGAACAATAAATGTTTCATGATATCATCTATTATCATGATATTAAATCAGAAAAATTGTTCAACAAATTTTTACACCTGTTTAGTATCTCCGATTATATTGCACATGTTCAAAAATACCTTCAAACTTAAACGTAAGCGATAGACAATCAAATTCACGTCAAATACAAACAATCGATATAAATGCAAATTGCAATAGATAACAAATTGTTCTAAAAATAACACAGTTAGTGTGTTGGAGTTAGTGCAGGTACGCAGGGTAAATAGGCCATGTCTCTGGCGTAACTAATATAAAAAACAAATGTTTCATCATCATATTAAATGGCCAAAAAAATTATTATTTTAGATTATCATATTCGTGATAGCAAATTGACATAAATATTCCCGCGAGTTATGGGGTACACCCTATTGCCCCTCTAGCAGTAACAGAAAGGTTATAAATATTAAATATATATTTTTTTCAACTTTCTTAAAAACTAAGGTAATATATACGACTCTTGGATAGTAATAAAAAACAAAATGGCGAACGATGACACCTGTATTTATCACCCCACAACTCTATAAAAAGTACAACGCGAGCATGGCCTTCACAATGAAAGCTTGCAGTTATATGTACAGTAGGGTGACAGCGGTTTGTATGAAAACAAAAATTGTTGTCGAATTTTGAGGTGTGCGGGTCTGATTATTATGACACTGGATCTAAAACCTTAGTGCGAAAAATTTGAGCCAAATCGGACAATGCTTTCTGGACGCGTATTGAGTTAAAAGTTCAAATATGCATTTATATGTAAAAATTATCAAAAAAAATAATATTTCACAAAAATTTAAATATTAATAATTGCGTTTTAATTAAATCAATTACGAAACCATAATCAAGAGTAAATTATCTTTCTAATAAGACAATAAAATCTATCGGTTGAAAAACAGCCAAGTTATATCAAGTTCCCCAGGCAATAAATGTGCCGCCGACCACTTTGTTAAGCAAAGCCTGCCAACATTTTTAAAGACATTGAAATAATTTATAACAATAATATTTTTGCATTCTCCTGATCCCAAAATGATCTTATGTAAAGTATTTTGCATCTCGTTTATTGTTATGCCGTTCTAAATTAATGTCAAAACGGTACGTATTTTGTAGCACTATTTCAAAACAAAATTAACAAAATACATGTGATTAAAAATGCAAAATATTGTAGATATGCTGTTCTTAATTTGGCGAGGGCAGCGTTTTTATTTCAGCGGATTTGAAGCAAAATGTGATTTTTCATACTTCTTGAACTTTTAGGCTACATCTTTTTGGTGTTTTCATATTTCAAATATCTTTTGTCAAAATATTATACTACTTGATTTAAGTTCTCAATCTTGTAATTTAAGGTTAAATTGAAACACTATAAACTCTCCCTCTTCAAGTTCAAAAGTAAAATTTAAGGAGATTTAAATATCGAAATAATATAATATATTTGTTTTATTTTTTTTTTAAACAAATTTCAACTTTGATAACCCATAATTAAGCATCTAGAATGCGCAGCACGTTGTTCAAACACTTATTTCATAGGTTCGACAATTATTTGATTATCTCAATTGGTTACAAGATTATGTTTTTTGCAACGAAAAAACTCAAATGGCGCTACTGTGCAGCGTCGGATGGACAAATCAAGGTCTTCAACAACACTACAGCAGCGCACTTTATGAATGCGATATCCAACAGCGTAAAATTGGTGCAAAATTTTCTTACTAAAGCTTGAATTACTTGATCAATAGGTGGAATGTGATGACCATAAAATGGTCGCAATGTGCGAAGAATCTTTTTCATAGCACAAAATGCGTGTTCTGTTCAATAACATGTAAGCGCTGTGCGTTTGTCGTCTGAAATGCCAATGCTTGAGTTTGACACATTTCTCGAATCAACCATTATATGGTATAGAGTATGGAGTTTGTGCTGATGTTTGTAACTATCGGAAATATTTGGCCTAGACCCATCATTTATTATACCGGACGAATCAGAATCACTTTCTACTGTCTGTCCGTCTGTGTGTCCATGTAAAACTTGTAATATATGTATGTCGCAAATATGAATACATTTGTATGACATTTATAATATAAGCTTCCATCGGCCATAAGACGAACGCTATTGAAATTGGTGAAAATCGGTTCATGTTCAGACCTAGTCCCCATACAAATGACCCCTATGAGATCGACGGAAATTGCCATAATATCTAAATTATCATATAGATCGCGATCAAATTGCGTTTGTTTGTGTTTATTACATCCGTTAATCATTAGTCTAAAAATGAACCCTATAGGACAATTCTTATTCATAGACCCCATATAAAGCTGCTTGCCGATCTTCACTTAATCTATCTATCTATTAACTTTTTCAGATCTGCAGGCAAAAAGGTTTAATAAAAAATCCATTAAGATTTGGTTCATGCTTATTTTCTATACCCATTTAGTTGTACCTAAGACCAATTCCCTAGAGTCTAGATCGACTATAATATTTTTTATATGTATGTTATCGAATGAAGATGTTTCTATCTTCATTCCTGAAGATGGCACAAATATCAATAAGTTTCACATTTTGCATATTAAATTGGCTTTACTCCTTTCAAGCTGTGCTATATCAGTTATTCCTGAGTTTATCAATTTAAAATTCATTAATTCCATTTGAAGTGCTTACTAACAAAAAAATTATATGAATTGACGTATGAATACCATTACGCAATATTTTGTTGTTGTTTTTTTCAAAAAAAAAAAAAAGAAAAGAAATTAACGTTAGCTAGTTACTTTGATTACGTACTATCAGTTCAATAATTTAGTAAACAATTTCGTTATACTTTTCACCAAGATAATGGAACTAACTAATCAAATGTATAGTTTTCGTAAGGAAGGGCGCATTGCTTTAGTTAAAACTGCCTGATATACGGAAGTTCTTAATAAATTTGGAATATTAATTATTTGATATGAACGAATATAAAATTAGAAATTGATTTGTAATACAACTAATATAATGTGGTATATTAAATTCTTATTGAAGGTGCTTGATTAATCAAAATCAGATTAATTGGTTTTTTTGAACAAATCTATTTCCCAAGTTCAGTAATTATAAGAATTTATGAAGATTATTTAGAAGATGATAATAAAGCAAAACATTGACTCTTTTTTCAATTCGTTACACTTGTCTCCAGACATACAAGTTACTACCTTTGATAATTAAAAACAAGTAAGAAAATTATAGTCGGTCTAGACCGACTATATGATGCCCTATACCATGGTTTAGAGACCCTATCTTTCGGTCCAACTACTTCGATATAGAAAATAAGCATAAACCAAATTTGAGTGGGATTTTTATTAATTTTTTTGGCTGCAGATATGAAAAAGTTCATATCGGATGCTATATCTATAAAGGGCTTAGGTCCAAAAATGGACCGATCCTGATCATGTTTGGCAAAGTCTCTTGTATTTTGCAAAAATATGTACAAACAAAATTTGAGAAGAATCAGTGCAATATTTTTGTTTTTTTATAGATTTAAGTGAAGATCGGGAAGCAGGTCTATATGGGGTCAAAGGGATCATTTTTGGACTACTCATTAGTGGATGTAATGAACGCATACAAACCCAATTTGAGTAAGATCTATATGACAATTTGGATCTTATGGCAATTTATGTCGATTTCATATGGGTAATTTGTATGGGGGCTAGGTCTGAACATGGAGACGGACGGACGGACGGACATCGCTAAATCGACTCAGAAAGTGATTCTGAGTCGATCGGTATAGTAAAAGATGGGTCTAGGTCAAATATTTTTGGTAGTTATAAACAGCAGCCCAAAGTCCTTATACCCAAACCACATAGTAGTGTAGGGTATAAAAAGGGTTAGATAAAGGGTTGGAAGCTGCAGAGGCAAGTTTAAATTGCACTAGAAAAAATTCCATTGGAAATGTTATAGTGGACTTCGAAACACTAAATTTAGCTCAGAATAAAATTTATGCGGTTTTTTCATCCCGTTTCATATGGTTCGTCCGTCTGTCTGTCCGTCCCTCCGTCCGTCTGTATGTCCATGTAAACCTTTTATCGAACTATAGGTCGCAAATATAAATATTTTTTGATGAAATTTAGTAGATACATTTTATCGACCTATGGCAGAACGCTATTGAAATTTTGGAAAGTTAGTGAGTGATGGGTCCTAGCCCCCATAAAAATAAACCCTATCAGACCGACCAAAATGTTTGTGAGATCTAGTTTATTATAAAATTTGGTCTATATGTGTCTATTATACCCACTAATCAGTAGTCAAAAAAAAAAAGTGGAGGCAAATCGTCGCATTCGTTATCGAAATTTTTCGATAGAAATAATTTTTTGATTTTTCAGAATAAAATAACAATAATGTTACTCAGTCATAGTTAACGATTTATGGCCTATAGATAAGAATAAAAGTGAAACAAGGTCTGACCTTTGTCCGTCTTCCTTAAATAATAATCAAAAATATGTAATTTCGATTAATTTTACTCGATATCGAATGCGACGATTAGCTGTTTCCCGATCTTTACTTAAATCTGTTCATTATTTGACCTAGTCCCCATATAAAAATAATATCATTTATGAACTTTTTCATGTCTGCACGCCACAAATTATTAACAATACCACTAAAATTTTGTTTATGCTTATTTTCTATATCCAGTTATTGTTTATTATAATACAATGTCCTTGATTTAAGGATAAATGATAAGTCACAAACTTTTAAAACGTTTGCCTTGGCTTCCGAAATCAGACTCTGGCATCATCTGATTTACAAGTCTTCTTATAATAATGTCAAATAATAACAAGTAAGAAAATTATAGTCGGTCTAGACCGACTATAGGATACCCTATACCATGCGTTTAGAGACCCTACCCCATAGGCCCAACTAACTGGACATAGAAAGTAAGCATAAACCAAATTTGAGTGGTATTTTTAAAATTTTTTTTTTCTGCAGATATGAAAAAGTTCATATCGGATGCTATATCTATATGGGGACTAGGCCCAAAAATGTATCGGTCCTGACCATCTTTGGTAAGGTCTCTTGTATTTTGCAAAAATATATACAAACAAAATTTGAGAAGAATCAGTGCAATATTTTTGTTTTTTGATAGATTTAAGTGAAGATCGGGAAGCAGCTCTATATGGGGCCTATGACTAAGAGTTGTCACATAGGGGTCATTTTTGGACTACTGATTAATGGATGTAATAAACACATACAAACCCAATTTGACTAAGATTTATATGATAATTTGGATCTTATGGCAATTTAAGTCGATTTCATAGGGGTCATTTGTATGGGGGCTAGGTCTGAACATGGACCGATTCTCACCAATTTCAATAGCGTTCATCCTATGGCCGATAAAAGCTTATATACCAAATTTCATCAAAATATATTCATATTTGCGACCTGCAGTTTGATTACAAGCTTTACATGGACACACAGACGGACGGACGGACGGACGGACGGACGGACGGACGGATGGACATCGTTAAATCGAATCAGATAGTGATTCTGATTCGATCGGTATAATTAAAGATGGGTCTAGGTCAAATATTTTTGGTAGTTACAAACAGCAGCACAAAGTCATTATACCCAAACCACATAGTGGTATAGGGTATAAAAAGACTATTTCAAAATAATTATCACAATTAATAACAGAAGGTGTATCTAATAGACTAATCATTTCTGAACTAAAGTTATTGAATTCTAACTCTTTTCGTGGCGTCACATGCCGCAGAGATAAAATAAGTGGATCGGAAGATGCTGCCAACATATTGACGAGGTCCTCATTTTGTCTCACCCTTGATGCTTTGAACGTGTTCGAGCATCTAAACTTTTTTTTATAAAATTTGTTGAGGAACTCCTGAGCTTCTTCGGAAAGCTCTTCAATTGGCAAAGACGGATATTCAATTATACGAGGGCGGATCAATCAAAAGTTCGTGACTTTTAGATTGAAACACAGTTTATTTTTCAACATAATCTCCTTTTAGCTCAATATACTTAGTCCAACGTTTCTCCAATTTTTGTATCCCTTCCAAAAAATAGGATTTTTCAAGGTCCATAAAATAAGCATTTCTTTGATCAATAATTTCATCGTTGCAGCCATTTCTTTAGGTTTGGAAATAGGAATGGTCAATTAAGAGCAAACGCGGCACCCATCTTGCAGACAGCTTTCTTAAACCCAACTGATCATTTAAAATCGAAACCACACTGCCATATGAAATGCCTATGGCATCAATAATTTCACGCACTTTTAATTTTCGATCGTCCAACAACATATCGTGGTGTATTGACCGTCAATTGACCGTCCAGAACGTTCAGCGTCATTTGTATTTGTGCGGCCACAACGAGAGTCAGTAAGCCACTATTTTTCCCATTGAAATCGACGGTGCAGAGTCCCCATAGTATTTATCAAGCTTTTCCTTGGTTTGATTGACAGTTTTTTTCGCACAAAATCATGTTTAACAAGCACTCGAAATTCACTTTTTTCCATAAAAAAAACCACGAGGCTGTATGTTTTGAACAGATGTTAAACTTGACAGTTAAATTTGACAGTAGTTTATTAACAGGTGGTACTTGATGGCAGCAGTGTTGCATTTCATATAACTATCGTATCTTTGTCATGCCCTAATATTTTATAGACTGACGGGGTCTATTTCTTCAGTGGATACATTTCCGCCAAAAGTGAAACAGTTTTCGAAGCATATTCTCCAAATTTTGTAGAATTGACCTTTTATTTGTAGTTGACGGCCATGTATTTTTCCAGTGTACGGAAACATCAGATTTAAGCCGCAAAGGAACAATGGATGCTATAAACATATTTCTGTCTGATATTATAGCGTCATTGGAAGATATCGTTTGCTTATAAACGCTTTGTCCGGATGAGCAAGAAGATTTTCTAATTATACCCTATACCACTATGTGGTTTGGGTATAATGACTTTGTGCTGCTGTTTGTAACAACCAAAAATATTTGACCTAGACCCATCTTTAATTATACTGATCGAATCAGAATCACTTTCTGAGTTGATTTAACAATGTCCGTCCGTCCGTCCGTCCGTCCGTCCGTCCGTCTGTGTGTCCATGTAAAGCTTGTAATCAAACTGCAGGTCGCAAATATGAATATATTTTGACGAAATTTGGTATATAAGCTTTTATCGGCCATGGGATGAACGCTATTGAAATTGGTGAGAATCGGTCCATGTTCAGACCTAGCCCCCATACAAATAACCCATAAGAAATCGACATAAATTGCCATAAGATCCAAATTATCATATAGATCTTACTCAAATTGGGTTTGTATGCGTTCATTACATCCACTAATGAGTAGTCCAAAAATGATCCCTTTGACCCCATATAGAGCTGCTTCCCGATCTTCACTTAAATCTATTAAAAAACAAAAATATTGCACTGATTCTTCTCAAATTTTGTTTGTACATATTTTTGCAAAATACAAGAGACTTTACCAAACATGATCAGGATCGGTCCATTTTTGGACCTAGTCCCTTTATAGATATAGCATTCGATATGAACTTTTTCATATCTGCAGCCAAAAAAATTAATAAAAATCCCACTCAAATTTGGTTTTTGCTTATTTTCAATGTCCAGTTAGTTGGGCCTAACAGATAGGGTTTCTAAACGCATGGTATAGGGTATCGTATAGTCGGTCTAGACCGACTATAATTTTCTTACTTGTTCGTTTTCAAAAAGACTCCAACAGCCGTGTTATTGTATGGTTTATAAGATCATGTTGATATTATGGACCTGTTCAAATAAGATGTGTGCCTACCTGTGGCGACCATAAGTCAATATTGTAACAATATTATTTGTATTAAAATCCATGGCTTTTGGATTTCTTCCCATAGGAGATTTAAATTTGTAGCTATAGTACGGTAAATTCGTAAAAATTGTGTGTTTTTTTTTAACTGAGAATCGGTCAACTTCGAAGGGTTATATCTTCTAAACTAAACATCTGATTTTATTGAAGGCAGCAAATTTAAATTTTGATTTTTGCAATCTAATTTTTTAACGCCGCCACTGTCTTGACGACGCTGTCGTGACGGTATTAATTTCCGACATCTTTCCAGGGGTATTAAAATCCATGGCTTTTGGATTTCTTCCCACAGAAGATTTAAATTTGTAGCTTTATTACTGTAAATTCGTAGTACATATTTGTAAGAATTTGCAGTATGTTCAGGATGGTTATCTTGTATTTGTGTACTTCCATTTAAGAGGCATTTTTTCCTCTACATAAGGCATTTTAACCTCTGCTAAAACGTGTTCGTATAATATTTGATCCATAGTGCCCTCCATGTGCCTTCTCTATACCAGTAGAAGCTTTCCAAACTAATACGCCTCCTTCCCTTGTTTTAATGTTTTTAATGTATCTGTAGAGGATCAAATTCCATCTGATCCAAAGCGATTGAACTTTGATGCATCCGTAAAAAGAATATTGTTCCACCAATTTTCGGGTTCTTTTAAATGATCTTTACCAAATTTTAAACGTTCCTTTCTATTTTTTAAACACGTGTGCTTTTTCTGGCCAATGTGGCCAAACAAATTGTTTTCCTCCAATCTGTTTTTTATTGTGCTTGTGGTTAAATTAAATTAAAATTTTTCCTGAATTTGTACCCTACTTTTGGTGCAACAAAAAATGAGTCCGCCTTGCACATTCGTACTATAGCATGGTCGGTTCTCTCGGTCATTTTTCTGCGCCTTTTTATACCCTATACCACTATCTGATTAGGGTAAAATGACTTTGTGCTGATGTTTGTAACTACCAAAAATATTTGACCCTAGACTCATCTGTTATTATGCCGATCGAGTCAGAATCACTCAGAATCACTTCTGAGTCGATTTAGCGATGTCCGTCCGTCCATTCGTCTGTGTCCATGTAAACCTTATAATCAAACTACAGGTCGCAAATGTGAAAATCGGTACATGTTCAGACCTAGTACCCATAGAAATGACCCCTAAGAGATCGACTTAAATGGTCATACAATCCAAATTATCTTATAAATTTCCGTCAAATTGGCTTTGTGTATGTTTATCACTCTCATTAATCAGTAGTCCAAATATAAACCCTATAGGACAATTCTTAGTCATAGCCCCCATATGAAGCTGCTTCCCGATCTTCACTTAAATCTATCAAAAAACAAAAACAATGCACAGATTTTTCTCAAATTTGAGTGAGTTTACCAAATATAATCAGGATCGGTCCATTTTGCGACCTAGTTCCCATGTATAAATAGCATCCGATATGAACTTTTTCATGTTCAAAGGCAATCAAATTTATAGGAATGCCACTCAAATTTGGTTTATGCTTCTTTTCTATATCCCATAAGTTGGGTCTAAGAGATAGGGTCTCGAAACGCATGGTATAGGGTATCGTATAGTCGGTCTAAATCGACTATAGTTTTCGTACTTGTTTTTCTATGTTGTTTTTATTGTTATTATTCTAAATTTTGTTGCTTGTGTTGGATAGCTGTAGTTGTTTCTGTTGTTGTGGCTGTTATGTTTGTAGCATTTGCTTTATTAGTGTGTTTGTTTTATTATACTTCTCGTTTTAAGTGTGCTTAAAGCCGGCTTTGCGCCGCCGACGCCGCACAGTGGGTTGAAATGCATGAAAAGTGAGGATTAATTCAGGGAAGACGTAATTTCAAAATATTGTTAATTTTTTTTAATGGATATTCATTAATGGATAAAAAAACCACCATTTAAAAAAAAAAAGTGGAAAAAAAATTTGTTTTGATCCGTTAGGAGCTTTTTTGTGTTTTGGAAAAAATGATCTTTTCTTACAATTTTCGCTGTAACTTTGGAATAAAAAGCGATAAATTAGTAAATGAAATTGCAAGTTAGAACTTAGTTAATGTGGTTTTAGAAAAAATAAATTTTTTTTTAAAAATAAAAAAGGAATAAATATTTAATATGTATTTATATTAAAAAAATTGAATTTTAAAATCCGATTTTATTTTCCAAATTCCACAATTCCACAAATTTAACTCAAAAAATTCACATTATAAAATAATATTATGTTTTTATTGATGAATAATTATAAGCACAAAACAAACAACCATTTCAGAAAAATTAAAAAAAAATTAAAAAAAAATTAATTCAATTAATATTGAATATATTGCTACATTTATAATTGAAAATTTTGTATGCATTTATTGTTATTGTTTATTTTTTATTTTATATTGTTCTTATTTAAGAGAAACTTAAATATATATATATATATATATATATATATATATATATATATATATATATATATTCAATTAAAATCAAGGATCCTCCGTATTATCATCACCTTCATAAATATAATCAGCATCTTCATAATTATCATCATCAATATCTTCATTAATCTCTTCTTCATCAGAAATCTTGGGCAAAATTAATAAATCTAGTGCCATCTATGGTATATTATATATTTTTTTGGCATAATTTTTGCTTTTAGTGGTAATTAAAGGATCCGAACTAAGAAGTAACCTATTGAATATATCTTCATTTGACTTTTCCCGACTGCATTTACGAGAATAGTGTTCTCTGTAATTTTTAAAATTTTTATTTCTAGCTTCTTGAGCTTTCTCAGATAGTTGACCTATTGGCAACAAGGCGTATCTTACTATTTCTGGCCCGTGAATAAGGAATTTATGTAAAGTTGGAGTCATATAATACCACGGATAGAGCTTAACAAAATGTCTGGCTGTATTCTGAGTATATTTTCAAAATTTTTCTACGTGAATCTCGTGCCCGTAAGATACAGCAATAAGTATCACATGCATTCTTTCTAACAACTCTGCATCATTTTTTGTGATTTGTAATACTAGGTTATTGTAATACTATGTCACACATTTACAACAGCAACAATAACAATCACAGCTACGAAAATAAACACAAAAGAAAAACTAAAAAAAGATTTTTTCTGTTGTGTTTTCAAGCATTTTTTTTAATTTTATACTGGGGACTTTTAATAAAAACGTGAATATTACATTCGTTGGCAAGTATTGGTAAAATGTTTTTTTGGAATACACAAGTAGAAATCCCATGTTTTACTACAATGTAAATAATTTTATCCGATCTCATCTAGAATTACGTTGAAATTCAATCTCTTTTTAAAAAATACCCTCTTTTTAGGACAATTTTCAAAAAATTATTAAAAATATTTCTAAAACATTTATCTAAAAAATTTTTTTTTAATAATACAGTCAAATAGTTGAAGTTGATGCATCCATTTGAAAGAAGTTAGAATTTAAAAAAAAAAAAATGAAAAAAAATTAAACTTGAAATATCTCGTTTTTCACTTTTTACCACTTCGAGCAAAATTAAAAAAAATTGTTGAACTTTGAAAGAGTATAGCAAGAAAAGTAAACAACTTAGAACAATAATTTTGACAGTTAGTGATGACCCATTTTATACTCTGTTACCCGGTAAAAAAATTTATTACAAAATACTCATTTCAATTTTTGAATTAATCCTCACTTTTGACCCTTTTCAACCCAATGTGCGCCGCCAAGAGAAAATGTATTTAAATTTAAGAATTGAAATTAAAAATACTGGTAATAAAAAAAGTAAATAAATAAATAAAATTTTAACGTTTTCCTGAAGCAATGGAATGTCAACACTAGGGTGGCCCTTAACGAAAAAAAAGGGTTCAAACTCTCGGTCTCAAAACTATTTCATATTCTTTTGAATAAATTGTCTTTTATTAGCTTTGGGTTATTTGTGGGTCTTCTTATTTTATTTAGAAAAATATAGATAGTTTTTATACATAAAATAATTTTATAACAAAATTGGTTAAAAGTTGCTTGTTGTTGGATTATTGTGATAAATAAAAATTAACCGAATTATTTTTCTTAAATTATAAATAGTGGTTTCATCGAGTTTAACAGAAAAACTCGTTTTCGGTCATTTTTATTTAAAAATATCTTAAAATCCAAAGCTGGCCTTGGCAAATAATGGGTTAACGTTCTCGGATTTATCGGAATTAGCGGAAGTTCTACTCATTTGGTTATTATGTTTTAAGAACTTACAAAATATTTGAATTTTTTGAATAAATTGTCTTTTATTAGCTTGGGGTCATATGTGACCCCAATTACAAAATGGTTAATGGGGTCATATTATTTTTTTCCGAAACCCTAGGCTATTCAGATAAAATATTACATTTAGAAGTAGAAAAGTGATCAATTTTTGATACAAAGTATTTAGAAAGACTACATTTACAGAATATTTTATTAAAATCCCATTTTTCTCGAAATCCGCAAAAATAAAATCCTTGTCAAAAAAATTCTGGCATAGGGATTTACTTAAAAAAATTCACACAGTTAATCCGTAACATGTCTTTAACGGATTCAGTTTTTTATATTTTGTTTAAGAAAATTTTTTAAAACTTGAAAAAGGAGTTTTTAAAATTTTATCAAAAAAATTTTCCATTTTCGGTCTCAATGCGCAATAGGTTAGCAACGTGGTAATAAAACAATACTTCATATCTGAGTACTTATAAATATAGAGACCAAAAAGAAATTACGACTTTAATCAATTTGTTGCCATAAAATTTCATGAGCTAGTTGTTTTTAGCACAAAAGTGGTCTGGGGCATTTGCTATTTCTTGGCGAGGTTTTATTCGATTTTGAAGTTTTATAGCTTTTTGAAAGAATAATTTAATACTGATCCCAAATTATATAACAACTTGTCGGAAAAATTAAACTATAGAACGAAATTTTCGTAAAATCTGAAAAAAAAAGTCATATTTTCCCCATATAAACACACTTTAAATTTTCAATCGCGTTGAGGCACGACTAAATGTTTTTTGATTGGCCCAAAACTTTGTATTTCTCAGTTTTTTTGCTATTCACATATTTCTAGTGGGTGAGACTGAGAGTTTGAACCGTTTTTTCCCCTCCATAATAAGAGAAAAATAATGCAATGTTTCTTTACAAAACTTAAGGTAAAGTAACTGTATCAAAATGGTAACCGTACCCAACATTGGTTATAAAATTTAGTGCAGAGTATCGAACATTTCACACAGCCGAATTTAACACTCTTACTTGATTATGCCCGCAATTGTATATTAAGCTAACCGCTTTATATGTTAGCTATTTTTATATTTTGTTTTACGTTTTGTTAAAAAAAAAAAAAAGAAATCAATCGATTTTACATGGGCTTTTCATACACAAATAAAAAAAAAAAAAAAAAAATACACTGACCTAGGATACGCACACGCAACCTTCTGATTGCAATACTTCTTAGTAGTGCCAGTCATATCAATTACTTTCTAATCCTCCATACTTTGACGACTGCATTCGTTTAATGGTAAGGAGCCTTTCTATAAACATTTATAATTTCTTGAGGCAATTTAGGGTTACTTTGACCGCATTCATTAGAATTTCCACAAACGTTTATTATGTCGAATACTTAATTGTATTTTTAACCTTTAGAATTTTAATTATTTCTTTAAATATTTGCAATGGCTCAAATTCAAATGTATTCTTGGAATTCAATTTTAAAATTTAATTGCCTTCAACTTATTCCATTGACGTTAAATGAGCACTTATTGACAATCATTTATTCTTTTATTCATTTTTGTTTTGAGACAAAACAAAACAGAATTTCTCTCCGAATACCAAAAAAATTTCATTACTATTATCAGAACCTCGAAATACGTGCAGTCAATTATGGCAATAATGACATGTTAATGCCGATATGATTTGGTTTTTTTCTTCCGTCTCCTCTTTTTATAAAACAATATGAAAATTTGTTTTCAAAATAATTGTTATACGAGTAAAATTGTGAATGAAAATCACTCAATTTTCGAAGAGTGTAAGAGTTTGTCTGCCTGTTATTGCGCATGTTTTTTTTTTTTTTTTTTTTTTTGGAAAATTTAACCATTACATTCGCCAGAAATTTTCAAAGCGTGCTTTAACAAAATTCAAAAATTTTAAGAATTTTTTTATCTGTTGCATTCTGAATTTAGAAACTTATCTTCTTAGCACTAACTCCGTTGGCGAATTTTTAATGTACACTAAAATCTCGAATTTTTAAATATATTTTCCACTACAAAACTGTATTGAAATTGTAAAGCGAAACATTTTAAAATTACTTATACGAAAGAATTCTCGGTAAATTTCTAAAATTTGAATTTTTCCTATACATATTTTAAATAAAGCGCAACAGATCAAACAATTAAGAGTGTTTTATTTGGTTGTACCGAATCTTTGATACCATCCACCTGTGTCTTAAACTCAATATAATCAGTTTTGGGTATGGTTACCATTTTAATTCAGTTTCTTACCCTTAAGCCTGTATTATAACTAGCAGATTCCAGCCCTCGAAATTCGAGTGCAAATTCTAGGAAATTTAATTTTTCATTTAATAAAGTTTTTTATAAGACTCTAAAGGAATGCTAATCGATTTTTGCCAATTCACAATTCAACACTTCTTAAATATCGAATGCGTTATTCGTTTATGTTCAAAATTATTTTTCAATTCAACACAATTATTATTGTGAATGAAGAAAACAAACTAATTTTTTTTGTGGAAACACATTAACAAATCAATTATACGCACACACACCATTGTATAATTTTATGTATATGTTAGTTGCAACTTTAAATCCATTTTACTCCAAAAAAGTGTAAATATTTAAAAATCTGTAAATGTTAAGGACAGCTAAAAAGAACTACCTTTCAAATGAAATACGGTTGATCAAAATCGGGAAAAAACTGTGGAACAAAGAATCGGTCACAAGAAATCGCCTTACCTATTAATATAATAGATTTCTTATTTTTTTTTTATAAAATAATGATGGTCTGTGACAATTAAAAACAAATAAGAGTTCTAAATTCGGCTATGCCGAATCTTTGGTACCTGCCATTTGGGTTTTACGATTACTTTAATATCTGAACTTATAACACCATTTATAACATATATTAAGAAAATATTTGAAAAAGGAAAATTTAATTGATAGTATTTTTTAGAGGCGTCTCAGTCTTTAAGAACATATCTTGGCCCAATGATGCCCGATTTACCCCATTTTAAATGCCAACTTGCTCGAACTAATGATAAACAATTTTATCAAAATTACACCCATGTAAATGGTTTATTATGTGACTGAGCGTGATTTTAATAGACAGATGGACGGACGTTCAAACGGCTATATCGCTATATGGACTCCAGTTGTTATAAGTATTAAGAATATATTTACTATACGGGGCCCCAAATTAATTTTTCGATGCTTTACTAACGGAATGACAAACTGATATAAACCTTTGGCACAGTGGTGTGGAGGGAATAAAAATCCCAAATTCGAATTGCGTTTTATTAGCAGTATTTTTAATTTGAATACTTTAATTTAAACTAGTAGATTCCAGCGCTCGAATATCGAAATGAGATTTCTAGGCAGCTTTATTTTTCAAATTAGCCAATTCACAAACCAAAACTTTTACGGTTTATTATTATTGTGAATGAAGATAACAAACTGATTAGCAAACACGTTAACAAATTTAATAAAACACGCATAGCATATGTATAATTTTATGTTTGTGTTAGTAGCAACTTTAAATGCAATTTACTCAAAATAAAGGAAAAATTTAAAAATCTTTAATTCTGGAAAACAGCTAAAAAGGAATAACTTTCAAATAATATATATTTGGTCAAAATCGGGATAAGAAGGTAGAACAAAACATCGGTCACAAGAAATCGCCTAGCCTATTAATATTATTGATAAATTTTCTATGGTGCCAATCCAACTTTAAGCCGCTAGACTTGGACCTTTGGACGCTCAGAGTATAACCATACTTACACACGCATGAAGCAAAAGCTACAAACACAACGACCGCAATAACAACAACAACTACAGCTATCACACACAAGAATCAAAATTTGGAATAATAACAATAATAAGACCAACATAGAAAAATCATTTTTTTACAGTTTTTTTTACATTGTCATTGAAATCTCGGGATCTATGGGACCGATTTTAATGATTTGAAATAGCAACCTGCTCTGGATGTCAATAAATCATTTTCACAAAAAATATTCAACACAGCTGACACATTGAGGGCGTGAGCGTGATTTCCATAGCTGGACAGATGGACACCACTATATCAAGTCCGCTTGTTATAAGGATCAAGATTATATGTATATATGTATATATCTATTTTTTTTGGGAGTTCAGGCTTTTTTCTAATTATTTCAAATAGAATAACAAACTCTGCTTACTGGTGAGGGTATAAATATGAGGGCTTAAATCTATGAAGTCTAAAGGGTATTTTGAAGTTATCTTCATGATTACCCTATTGCTAGGGCAACTAGAGTGAAATCCCCAAAGCTTTTGGACCTGTGTGCATAGTCTCATTTTATGGCTTTTTGAACTTTTAATTTTTGTTTTCCAATACTGTACGCGATAAGTTGAAATTCCTAGTTAAGTATTCCTCTTAGCAAACTTCTGTGTTTAGATTTCATTTAGGAAATTTCACGACAAATTTTTTCGTAAAGTATTTTAACCCTGTATCTACCATAGCAAATAAGTCCATTAAAACTGGCGTTTCAAGGGTTAAAATGTTCCATAAATAAGCAAATAAGTCCATTAAAACTAGCGTTTCAAGGGTTTAAATAAATATGTTCACCGCCAAAGACAAAAAGTTGTTACAAAAGATTCTAGATCATGAAAATAAATGAAAATTTTATTAATTTTATAAAAATAAAAAATCTTTTTTTTTTTCGTTCTTTATAATTTTAATGATTGAGTTTGAAATTATTCAGGCTCAAGATCAAATGTTTTTACTTTAAATAAAGCAAAAACATTGGCACATTAGTTTCAAAAAATTGATCTATATTCTGCATGAAACAGCTGTATAACCTGTCATGCAGAATATAGATCAATTTTTTGAAACAAATGTGCCAATGTTTTTGCTTTATTTAAATTAAAAACATTTGATCTTGAGCCTGAATAATTTCAAACTCAATCAATAAACCAAAATTATACCCTATACCACTACGTGGTCAGAATATGAGTTTGCGCTGACGTTTGTAACTAATTAACATATTTGACCTAGTCCCACCTATTATTACGCCGATTAACTCAGAACCACTTTCTAAATCGATTTAGCGATGTCCGCCCATCTGTGTTCATGAAAACCTTGTAATCAAAATACAGATAGCAAAGATGAATATATTCATACGTGATAAGAAATTTTTGGATCCCTTTTTAAGCAAAATGTGCTAACAGAGGAGTGTGAAATTTGGCATAGTTATAGTTCATATGGAGGAGATGTGCGGAATGATAAAATTTTTGTATAATATGTGTTAAAAATATATTAAAATATATAAAATAAAATATGTATAATAAATAATTTTATAAGAGCTTAAAGGTAAATAAATTTTAGCCAATTCACAATTCATCGAATTTCATTATAATTGTATAGCACACACCCTGTGTTGAATTGTGAATTGTTAAAATTGATTGGCATACCTTTAGGCTCTCATATTTTTTTTATTAATAAACCCATTTATCTGTCTTCTATGTGTTCAACAAATAAATATTTTTAATAAAGGTTTATGATTTTTATTTAAATATTCATAAATTTGTTATATAGATTTGTTATATAGATTAAAAAAACATTGAAAGAAAACAATTGACTGAAAAATTAAATTTTCCTAAAATTTGCACTCGAATTTCGAGTGCTGGGCTATGCTAGTAAGCTTTTAGCAGCCATAAAACAAACGCTATTGAAATTGGTGAAAATGTTCAATGTTCAGTTCTAGCCCCAATGCAAGAAACCTCTATCAGGCCGGTTAAAATAGTCGTAAGATCCACATTACCATTACCATAACCGCGTATGTCATAAAATCAAAATGTTGAGGGGAGCCAAAAAACGTTATTTTTGAAATTATGGGCTCGATATAAAGTTTTTAAAGCTTTTTATTTAACAGTCCTGTAGATATGGGCAATAAATACTTAATATAAAATTTTGAGTCAAAAATCTTCAGAGGAATAGATCCTAGAGAAGGACGAAAAAACAATATATAAATAACACGTAAAGTATGTGCAGATAAAACAACTTATGTCGACAAATTTCGTTTTCTTTGAAAAAGAAAACTACCAATGCAACCACCTATGTAGACATAAGTTGTTGTTGCTTGAAAAATGGATTTTTTTGTTCGTCAACAAAAAGTTAACGGGACTTAGGATGAGAATATAACAACGTATCAAGAATATTAGTGACAAAAAATAACCGAAATAAACACACAATTTTTATAAGTCGTTATAAATTGAAAAATAATCCAAAATTATTTGGCATTTTTTTTCATTAATAACAACGTATGTCGCTATGTGTCGTTTTCTGAGAAAATAATTTGTCAGCAATTAAACGTAGGTTGACATACGTCAATAGTGCTGCGAATTAATTTAATAAACATTTAATTTACGTCGTTATTTAAAGAAAGAACTCAGAAATGGTCAATATTTTTTTTTTTTTTTTAATTTAACACATGTAAAGAGCGTTAAAAATAAATATATTTGGCATCGTTAACTCAAAACTGAAAAAATGGACATACGCGGTTATTCCAGAAAACCACAGATATATATCAATAAAAGTTGGTGTTTGTGTGTCTATTATACCGACTAATCAGTAGTCTGAAACTAAACCTTGTAGGACCATTTTTAGACACAGTACCCATGTTAAGCTGATTCCCGATCTTCGCTTAAGTTTATCAAAAAACAAAAATATTGCATATATTATTTTTAAAGTTTGGCTAATATATGTTTGTGAGAAAAGTAAGTGACTTTTCTGAATATGGTAATTATCAGTCCATCTTTTTCATCTTCGCACACCACAACCTAATAACACTAAATTTTTGTTAATGCTTATTTTCTATATCCAGTTATTGACTCAGTAAAATTGAGTCCAACAATCTCTGGCGAAACGCCTGTTATAATCGGTCAATACCGATTATAATTTTCTAACTTGTATAATTTGTCATATACAAAACAAACAGCCCTATAAAAAAATGAAATAATATGAATATTAAAACCCAAAAGTCGGAAAACATGAACACAAAACGTTGTAGGGTACGAAACATTCGAACAAATCTGGCTCAATAATTTTCATAAAACTCTTTTCAATTTACCTAAAAAGTCGTTCTATTGCCCAAACAACTCCAGTATCATTTAATTCGCTATTACAATGCTCTTCTCAATAATATTCTCTTAAATTTGCAACAAAGCAAAACAAAAAAAAAAAAAAAACACTTTACTCACTCCACCCATTAAATTCCAAAAAACTATTTGGTGATTTTATTAAAAAATAACTGAAAAACTGCATAATCTTGGAACAAGTTTTTTGAATACCTTTCGCATAGTTTTTGCTCCCCTATTCATATCCATGGACTGGATGGGTATATGAATAAAAGAAAGCGTGTTTGTTGAATTTGTTCTTCGTAGAATTTCCTTTGTCCTTTAGCTGTTCTCATCACACATATAACAACGTATAGACTTATATATACAAAGTATGTGAGGAATAAACATTGTTTTATTCATCTCCATACATTTGCGTTTATTAATTTCCGTTTGGTTTTAAAACATTTGAAAATTAAATTTAGACATATTACAGCGATCATGTTTGATATTCCACCTTTGCTCTGAAATTTGCTTTACATTTCTATGAAAGAAGTTAAAAAATGTTTCTGATTTTCACTGATCCAGATTTATTAAATATTAAAGCTTCTTTCGGAAGTAAAATATATTTTCGAAATGTTAGTTAAGCATTTCCAGGGACAGAGGTAGTATGTGATAAAAGAATAATAAGTGTATGTGTGTTAGCATAAGGATGTAAAGTAGTTGTGCAAGTCTTTTAGTTTTATTTTTTCAGATTGTACGAGTAACGTATGAGTAGTATTAATTGCACCTTTTTCAACCACACATTTAGTTAAATGATTAATGGGATTTTTGTTTAAGCAATAAATTCAGAATAAATTCAGTTCTTTGGGAAATATTTAAGAAAACATAATAAAATTTCATATATAAGTTTTGAGTTAAATATTAGAATATGAATGGAATCACTGTGGGAATTTCAACCGCTTTTTTACGTTTTACTAGAACTCAGTGTACAGCCGGTAAACAACAACATCAATTAATAGGAACTGAAGAAGGTCTTGTAGGCCACTTTTAATAAATGTATATAATAACTATTTTTAAAACTATGAAGTTCGTATAGGCTGTCGCGTGTCAAAAAACTTTAATGAAAAGAAAATACATTAATAAAATTGTGAAATAATAATCTAACCCATAAAAACAAAGTTTTTATTAAAACTCTTTCTTTCCTTATGCATATGAGTTATGAATATCTCCGTGACTATGCGTGACTGCGCGTGACTATGTCGAAGTTGATCTTTCTTTACAGCAAGTATATCGACCAAGTTTCACATAGGTCGGATGAGGGTAAATGACATTTAGATCACTTCGTGACTGTGCGTGACTGCGCGTGACTAATTCATAGTTAATCTTTTTTTCACAGCAAGTGTATGGACGAAGTTTGAGTTCGATCGGATGAAGGGAAATGACATTGAGATCACTCCGTGATTGTGCGTGACCACGCGTGACTAAGTTAAAATTAATCTTTTTTCACAGCAAGTGTATGGACCAAGTTTGAGATCGATCGGATGAGGGGAAATGACATTTAGATCACTCCGTGACTGAGTGTGACCACGCGTGACTGTGCGTGACTACCCCAAAATTAATCTGTAGTCACGACAAGACTATGGGCCAAGTTTCAGATCAATTGGTTAAGGGGGAATGGGGTCCACCCATGGCAGACAGGCAGACAGAGAGTATGAGTTGAAAGAAAGAGTTTAAAATTATAGAAAAATAATAAATAACTCAAATTCAGGGTCTTAGTGCTAGGTGTGGATGTTTCAAGCGCTGGATTCAAGTATTGGGACTGAGACTGAACGGTATGGCGTTTCACCAAAAACGTTTTCTATATTGATTATTTTTTTTTGTTAATTATTGACCAACACTCAGCAGATGCCCCCTATAGATGCAGTGCATGGTGTTAATCTCAGGAAAATAGGTTATGGGAAGGAGGAGAGAGGGAGTAGTGTTTGTGGATATTTGACTTAAATTTTATTGGATTATAACTGTCAGGAATGACGTGCGCGACCTGCGACTGATAAACGAATTTCCTCTGTAATGCGTTGTACGGTCTACTAGAGAAGCAGATAGACTGAACTGAAACTCGGCCACTTGGAATGAGTTCGATAATCTCAGAAGAACATTTCCCATGATAGTATCTATAGAACAGTGTTACACAAGCCACATTTCGACGATGTTCCAACGAGTCAATAGAGTTGGATAGCCTACTGTCGTTAATGAGAGTCAACGCCTTCCTTTGCACACGGTCCAATAGCTCCAAAATGGACTTTGAAGCTCCTACCCATATATGGGAGATGTATTCCATTTTAGGTTGGATGTATGTGGTATAGATTTTAAGGAGATCAGAAGAAGTGTAGTAATTTTTGCACCGTTTTAGAAAACCAAGACAGTGGAATGCTTCACATTGAGTTCTCATGCCCAGAGAGTATCGGATTCCTCAATACCGATGCCACCCATATATACAGATAACATTGTTGAATCTAAGGTCATATGGGTCAACAAACAACATTGAATATTTTGTGCATTAAAATCTACACTACTCGGAGATTGTTAACAGGTCTTGCTTGAGTGTGCCCGCCTTTGCCCCCAACCTCCAAAAGCTCGGCCTACAATTAAAGGAAAGTGAATGACAAATGTTGCTGTCATCTGCGAAATAATATATAAAATTGAAAGTTTGGCCAAGGAGGTCCTTCAGAAAGATAAAGAAAAAGAAGAGAAGAGAAAAGGAACAGATCCTTGCGGTATTGCTGAATTAAGCTGAAACTCATTGGATGAGATGCCATCAATAACAACACGTGTTGTGCGGTCTCTGAGAAAACTCGATATAAGTCGAGAAAAGTCAGTATCAATGCTTTGATATCACGTGATCGAATGCCTTAGAAATATCTAGAGCAACCACTTTATTTTCACCAAAATTGTGAATGGATCGACTCCAGCGCTCAGAGAGTAGAGCTAACAGGTCTCATGTAGAACAATTTCTACGGAAGCCATACTGTCGATCATAAAGGTGTGAGTTGGCCTCTAGGTAGTTCACAGGATGGAAATTGATCAACCCTGAAAGTGGAATATGATTCTTATGGCCAATAAAATATTTGGGATATTTCCAGTTTTTTTTTTTTGAAGATCCCGTACAGATCCCGTCGATTTTATTGAAAAAAATATTTGAAAAATCAATTTTTTATGGATGCTAGTTATGGATGCCTCACTTGCCAAATCGATTATTTCTTGGTTTATGAAAATTTTAATACAATGCGCTTGATTGACGCCAAAACAAATTTCTCTAATAAAGTGGTGTTAATGGTGGTAATCCTTATTACTAGAGAAGTGTTTTTGCAATAAAATTTGTATAAATTAGAAAGCGGAGTTAATCGATTTGGCAAGTGAAACATCCATATATCACTCATAGAGAGTACCAGCCTAATAAAAAAAGAATATTTTTGCTGAAACTATTTAGTTTAATGATCATAAATTATAAAATCAATATTTCCACGTTGAATAAATCCGTTATAGACATTTGTAACTAATTTCTCTCTAATCACTTTATGAGAAATATAAAAAAGAAAAAAATAAACCAAAATCATTTTTTTAACTCCATTCAGCGCATTCCCCCTAAACACTAAATTTGTACCAAAATATGCAAATTTCAGGCTATTTCGAAGACCTGTCTATTGCATTTAATTTTACGCCCAAATATTTCCAATTTACCAAAGTTATCAAAGTGATCTTTACACTGATAATTTTTATTGATAGGCGGAAGTGATTTATCTGCATTTATGAAAATAACGAACCAGAGAAAATAAATTTATGTTTTTTCATAAATTCAATTTTTGGATAAAATTGATTTTAACAACCCCGTACCAACCAATAAAAAAAAATAAATAAATAAAAAAATTCTCAAAAATCTTTTGGGCTATAAGAGTTGAAAAAAAAACAAGTAAGAAAATTATGGTCCGTTTAGAGTTATAAGTATGTATAAACCCATTTGGAATACTCTTATTATTATTACTTAGTGTTCATTAGGATCATTGTTTTGTTTTTGTTTAGTTTACATATATTTTTTGAAACAATGCAAATACTATGTTGTTTCATATTGTAACTAAACGTAAAACAATAATCATGTTTTACCATGCACAATCATGTCTACTTTCTTACATACACAATGTGTATGTAAGAGAAGTGAAATGATTCTGCATGCCCAGTTTTGTTATATAAAAAACCTGCTTTTGAACTATTACTTTGTTACTAGATGAGAACATTAATTGTGATCAACCATGCACAATCATGTCTACTTACTTACATACACAATGTGTATGTAAGAGAAGTTGAATGATTCTACATGCCCAAATTTGTTCTACAAAAACCTGTTTTGATATAAAGTTTGGTTACTTTGTAAAATCAATAATCTTTTATTTTCTACTTGTTGCCAAGGGCAAATCATGATTCTGCATGCCCACTTTTATATCGTTGTTTTCGTGTAAGAGTAAATAAAAAGGCATGCACAGTCATGATCAGTAGTTTAACCTTTTTACATTGCATTTTTATTATTTGACATTATTATAAGAAGACTTGTAAATCAGATGATGCCAGAGTCTGATTTCGGAAGCCAAGGCAAACGTTTTAAAAGTCTGTGACTTATCATTTATCCTTAAATCAAGGACATTGTATTATAATAAACAATAACTGGATATAGAAAATAAGCACAAACAAAATTTTAGTGGTATTGTTAATAATTTGTGGCGTGCAGACATGAAAAAGTTCATAAATGATATTATTTTTATATGGGGACTAGGTCAAATAATGAACAGATTTAAGTAAAAATCGGGAAACAGCTAATCGTCGCATTCGATATCGAGTAAAATTAATCGAAATTACATATTTTTGATTATTATTTAAGGAAGACGGACAAAGGTCAGACCTTGTTTCACTTTTATTCTTATCTATAGGCCATAAATCGTTAACTATGACTGAGTAACATTATTGTTATTTTATTTTGAAAAATCAAAAAATAATTTCTATCGAAAAATTTCGATAACGAATGCGACGATTAGCCCCCACTTTTTTTTTTTGACTACTGATTAGTGGGTATAATAGACACATATAGACCAAATTTTATAATAAACTAGATCTCACAAACATTTTGGTCGGTCTGATAGGGTTTATTTTTATGGGGGCTAGGACCCATCACTCACTAACTTTCCAAAATTTCAATAGCGTTCTGCCATAGGTCGATAAAATGCATCTACTAAATTTCATCAAAAAATATTTATATTTGCGACCTATAGTTCGATAAAAGGTTTACATGGACATAAAGACGGACGGAGGGACGGACAGACAGACGGACGAACCATATGAAACGGGATGAAAAAACCGCATAAATTTTATTCTGAGCTAAATTTAGTGTTTCGAAGTCCACTATAACATTTCCAATGGAATTTTTTCTAGTGCAATTTAAACTTGCCTCTGCAGCTTCCAACCCTTTATCTAACCCTTTTTATACCCTACACTACTATGTGGTTTGGGTATAAGGACTTTGGGCTGCTGTTTATAACTACCAAAAATATTTGACCTAGACCCATCTTTTACTATACCGATCGACTCAGAATCACTTTCTGAGTCGATTTAGCGATGTCCGTCCGTCCGTCCGTCTGTGTGTCCATTAAACCTTGTAATCAAACTACAGGTCGCAAATATGAATATATTTTGATGAAATTTGGTATATAAGCTTTTATCAGCCATAGGATGAACGCTATTGATATTGGAGAAATTCGGTCCATGTTCAGACCTAGTCCCCATACAAATGACCCCTATGAAATCAACATAAATTGCCATAAGATCCAAATTATCATATAGATCTCAGTCAAATTGGGTTTGTATGCATTTATTGTATCCATTGATCAGTTGTCTAAAAATAATCCCTATAGGACAATTCTTGGTCATAGGCCCCATATAGAGCTGCTTCCCGATCTTCACTTAAATCTATCAAAAAACAAAAATATTGCACAAATTTGGTTTGTATACATTTTTTTTTAAATATAAGTGACTCTACCAAATATGGTCAGGATCTGTCCATTTTTCTACCTAGTCCCCAGATAAATATAGCACCCGATATGAACTTTTTCATATCTGCAGCCAAGAAATTAATAACAATGCCATTCAAATTTAGTTTATGCTTATTTTCTATATCGAATTAGTTGGACCGGAGAGATAGGGTCTCTAAACCATGGTATAGGGTATCGTATAGTCGGTCTAGACCGACTATAATTTTCTTACTTGTTTATCATTAGATTATGTATATAGAATAAATAAAAAATGGTATGGCACTGGCTGGATTTAATTTCACTGTCCAACAGCATTTTTGGAACAGAATTGCGACCCTATAATTCTGAAAGGGTATGTTGAGTAGATCGTTTTTGTAGAACAAATTTATGGTCCAGCACGTCTGAGTATTTTTTTACAGTGGGTCAAAGTTTTAATTTTTTGGTCGAAGGGAGCATTATACTTTATGAAAAAAATGCTGTAAGTTAATGTCTGAGAGAATTCTTATGGTCAGAGTTGTATTGTGGAATTGTATGAGGATTATTTTTGTGGAAGATCTTAACCCTCTAACTGGTCTCTTTATGGGTCAATTTGACCCTTTTTTCGAGAAAATCAAAAAATATCCTTTAAAAGAGGACATTTAAGGATTAAAATATTCTACGAAAATGTTTGCCGAAAAATTTCAGTGGGGGTCGCCACCGACACCATTGTTGTAAATAAAGCTCTTTATGCTTAATTAGTAAAATTATACACCAACATATACAAAACAGGTAAAAACGGCGTCAAGTTCGGCCGGGCCAAACACTGAGTTTTCGCGTCTAGTCAGCTGTGACTTACAAATCGGTGTGATATTTATTAAAATTAATAATAAAAAATAAAAGAAAAAATTCAAGCATAATTGAGCTACTAAGCAGTACATATCGGGTGTGATTTTTACTAAAATTAATATAAAAAAAGAAAAATTAAAGCTTAAATAAGCATGGCGGATTCTGTTTGGAAATTAAGAGATTGGTTTTGTTTTATTTTTGGACATTTTACGCACCATCAAAGCAGAAGAAAGATATTGCCTACAATTGAAGAACCATATTTTCTTTTCTTTGGAATACGATTTTTATCTGAAGCTTGGATACCAAAACCGTATGTACTACTTGCGAAAGTGGTCTTTTGACCTGGTACAAAGGCGGTACTAAGGCGCTGCCATTTTCTGCGCCTATTACATGGATTGAACCTGAAGATCACAAATCAGATACATGCTATTTCTGCGTAAATTACAAATTTGGTAGAAGCCAAAGGCACTACGCGACAATGACGTACGGAACAACAAATAATGTCATTTTACCAGAAGGTGTTCCGGTGCCTCAACCGCCTACACATACATTTTCGGCCAATATGACAGTCGCCAATACAAAATAACAGCGGCGGTTGAAAACATATCAGATATAAGTTACTTGCCTCTTGATGGTTTAAACATATGTCCTAATTTGGTAGACCAAGCTTATTTTGAAGATCTTGTAAGACATTTAGGACTAACAAAAGAGAAAGCTGATTGAAAAACAGGAATTTGATAAAAGCCGATGTAAAAGTTACATTTCCAAGAAAAAGACACGCCGATCTGGAAAGTTATTTTAAAATATCAGAAGAACTTGTATACTGTTGCAGTATTGAAGAGGTTCTAAAATATCTAAAGCTTCCACTGGACTCTTCCGCTTGGCGACTATTTATAGATAGTTCAAAACACAGCTTAAAAGCAGTTTTACTGCACAATGGAAATCAGCACCCATCAATACTGGTTGCGTATTCCACAAAAAAGGAGGAAACATACGCAAATATTTCAAATCTCTTAAATAAAATTGAATACTATAAATATAAATGGGAAGTATGCGCAGACTTCAAAATGATTGCAATATTGACTGGAATGCAAACAGGATATACAAAATATATGTGCTTTCTTTGTAAATGGGATTCACGTGCTACCAGCAGCCATTATCATATTAAATATTTCGAAGAACGTAAACAAAATATTATTGGTGACTTAATTGTAATCCATGAATCCCTTGTCCCAAAAGATAAGGTCATAAGCTTTTATTAAAAGCTTAAATACACAAGGAAATGCTTTCAAACGCATTCAAACAATTTTCCCCAGATTATCTGCAGCAAAATTAAAAGAAGGTAACATACGGTTTTAAGAAATAATTTATTTCATTCAATGTAAATTACCTTTTCTAGGAATGCTCGTTGGACCCGATATAAGAAAATTATTACAAGATGAAGAATTTTATGGTCATCTGTCGGATATGCAAAAGACAGCATTTGACTTTATGCAGCTGGTTATATCAGAATTCCTTGGAAACTCAAAAGCACAAAACTATGCAGAAAATATTGAAAGCATGCTAATCGGTTTTAACAATATTGGCGTTAAGATGTCACTAAAGCTGCATTTTCTGCATTCTCATCTCAATTTTTTTAAAGAAAACCTTGGAGCGGTTTCAGATGAACACGGTGAAAGGTTATAAAGGTATTGTAAGAAAGAAGATTCAAAGGGAAATCCCAAAGTGTAATGCTTGCTGAATACGTATGGGGCTTGTACAGAAACCTTGACCCATCGGAACATTCACGTCAAGCTAAATACAGGAAAGCGTATTAAGTTTAATCTTTAATCCATTGTCATACTACTGCTATTTCCCAATTCCCTTTTACTCGAAAATTTGAAGCAAAAAAATAAATATGTATATTAGACCGTATCACCTTACAGGCACAAAAAAAAGTTCACCGTACACCAGCGAATATAAAGTATTGTTCCAAGGACATTTGAAAAAAAATATTTTTTTTTTACCGAACGTAGGGGTCGCCTTTTTAGTTTTTTCGTTATATCTTCCATATTTACAGTCCGATCTTAAAGTTTGATATAGCGAATTTTTTTGTCTCAGGGAGGCCAATAATTTTGCTATTAGATCCATTGACCTCAAGTGTACCGTTCTAGTACCTACCCCCCAAATCTCATTTCCTACCACCCTAATGTGACACCCTAATGTTAGAAATTTATAGCTCGCGAAAAATCATAAAACTTTTGCTCAGAAAGTATTTCGATAATTACAGCACAACTATTTAAAAAATGCTTTTATAAATTCATTGTTGCAGACCGTAGGGGTCACCTTTTTAAATTTGTCATAGCTTCATATTTACATTCAGATATTAAAGTATGATATATCGATGGGTTTGTCTGTGGCAGACCATTTTTTTTAATTCAAAAGTCTGACCTCAAGTAACCTTTACATCATACCTCAAATTATACAACAAAAAGCAAAGTAAAATAATAAAAATTTTAAAGTTTGTTTATTAGTTTTTTGGCCAAGTTATTTAAATTATATATGATTTTGGTTAAGCTAATTGGGCCTATTATATTAATGTAAATAAAAAACCTTTTATTACATATTTCTCCCAACGTTTCGTCAATTTCTTGTTGACATCTTAAATAGACAAACCCCTGAAGATGTCAACAAGAAATTGACGAAACGTTAGGAGAAATATGTAATAAAAGGTTTTTTATTTACATTAATATAATAGGCCCAATTAGCTTAACCAAAATCATATATAAAAATTTTAGTCGATCATATCTCGACGTGATTCCAGTTGGCTATATTTTTGACGGCTGTCGAGTTTAGATAAAATGTGCCCATGGTCGCCTCGAACATTCCAATCGTCTCTATTTGCAGGCATTTCTCCCATTGGAATGGGTTCGAATTAAAAAAAATTGGTCTGCCACAGACAAACCATCGATATATCATACTTTAATATCTGAATGTAAATACTGAAGCTATGACAAATTTAAAAAGGTGACCCCTACGGTCTGCAACAATGAATTTATAAAAGCATTTTTTAAATAGTTGTGCTGTAATTATCGAAATACTTTCTGAGCAAAAGTTTTATGATTTTTCGCGAGCTATAAATTTCTAACATTAGGGTGTTACATTAGGGTGGTAGGAAATGAGTTTTGGGGGGTAGGTACTAGAACGGTACACTTGAGGTCAATGGACCTAAGAGCAAAATTATTGGCCTCCATGAGATAAAAAAATTCGCTACATCAAACTTTAAGATCGGATTGTAAATATGGAAGATATAACGAAAAAACTAAAAAGGCGACCCCTACGTTCGGCAAAAAAAAAAATTTTTTGTTCAAATTTCCTTGGAACAATACTTTATATTTGCTGGTGTACGGTGAACTTTTTTTTCGATACGGTCTAATATACATACTATAATAAACCAGTATTAAAACAAAATTATTTTTTTATAGAAGTTGGCGTGTAATTTTGCCAATTAATCGTAAAGAGCTTTATTTACAACAATGGTGTCTTTGGTGACCCCCACTGAAATTTTTCGGCAAACATTTTCGTAGAATATTTTAATCCTTAAATGTCCTTTTTTAAAGACCAGTTAGAGGGTTAAGATCTTCCACAAAAATAATCCTCATACAATTCCACAATACAACTCTGACCATAAGAATTCTCTCAGACATTAACTTACAACATTTTTTTCATAAAGTATAATGCTCCCTTCGACCAAAAAATGAAAACTTTGACCCACTGTAAAAAAATACTCAGACGTGCTGGACCATAAGTTTGTTCTACAAAAATGATCTACTCAACATACCCTTTCAGAATTATGGGGTCGCTATTCTGTTCCATTCAAAAAGTCTTAATATGTTGGACAGTGTTTTTAAGTTTTAGGTTTAAGGTTCGAATAACTTATTGTTAGTTCACAAACATATGTGAAGATTCAATAAATAAAGATGAATTACAAAAAAAAAAAAAAAAAAAAAATTCTAACCCCTGAGATTTATCAAATGAGGGACGGTCCCAGAACAAACCGATCTGACATAAAGATGGCGGCAGCCGGTTGAAAAAAATTTTTCTTTGGTGAAAAGTCTCAACCTTATAAAACTTATGTTTTAAGTTTCAAGGCGCCACGTAGTTCAGTATTTTTTTTAACTATCAAAAGGAAACGATCTCAGTGAATTTTTAAACAAGGGAAAATTGGTCACCGTTATAATTCAATGCTTTCATTTTAAAGATCTCAGGCCAACCAATATTAAATCCGCTAGATTATAGTCTAAGGGAGTCTGCTCCTTCTTTCGTGACTATAAACTATTGGGTGACGGAGTTCAAAATAGGCCGTACGAGCTGCCAAAACGAGCACTGTAGTAGTCGACCAATTGCGGTGGCCACGTCAGAAACGGTTAAGGAAATATACAAAATGGTATATGTTGATCATCGGCTGAAGGTGCGTAAGTTAGCTGAAATGATAGGCATTTCAGAAAGTGATGGTGCAAGATGCTCACAATAGAAAAAACATGATCGTGAAGATTTTTCAATAGAATGTTTGGCAATGTTTTACCGCAATATAGCCGAGTTTTTGCGTAGATTCGTTACATTGGATGAGACAAGGGTCCACCACTTCACACCTGGGACAAAGGAACAGTCAAAATAGTGGACTGACTGAGAATCGAGTTCAAAGGCGAACCCATTTCCATTTGCTGGCAAGGTTACGGCGTCAGTTTTTTGAGATGCGAGTGGGATAATTTTTATTATCTTCAAAAAGGAAAAACAATCAACGGCGAGTATTATACTATTTTATTTAAGCGTTTAAGTGATGAAGTTAAGGAAATTAAGGAAATTAAGACGGAAAATAAAATGTTGTTTCATCAAAACATCCACTATTGCAATCGCCAAAATCCCTGAATTAAAGTTCGAATTGCTTCATCGCGAACCTTATTCGCGAAATTTTGCTCCTCGGATTATTTTCTATTTCAAACTGAAAAAAATGGTTTGGCGGTAAAAGATTTGCCAACAATGAAGAGGTGGGGTCTGCTAACTATTCAATATCGCTGGGAAAAGTGTATTGAGCTAAAAGAAGATTATGTTGAGAAATAAAGAAAAACTTTCCCAAATTTGTTTTGTTTTCTTTGCTACGTCAGGTTGTGCTGGAACCTCTCTCGTATATAGCTCGAAAAATAATATTATATTATTTTTTTTTAAAGAATTTTTCAATTGAAAAATTAAATTTTTTCCGTTTAACATCGTTCGTAGGAACATTTAGCTTTTGGCGATTACTAGTGAAGTTAATAGTTGAACAAATTCACTGTACATTTGTAGCCTTAAAGATGCTGTTTTAGTGCACTTTTATGTTATTTATATAAAAAAAAGTGGACTAAAATGACTTATGAAAATGGCAGATAGTGGGTTAAAATAGGCTACAAAAATATTTATCATGAAATTTCATAGAGGGCATCCAAACACAAAAATTTGCTCAGTAACTCATTTATGTTTCAAACTTTAAATGGCCATAATTTGAGACTGCGTGGACCCTAGCGTGGTCCTACGTTATATGGACATTTTTTAAATTGCGATTTTGGGGAGTATCGGGATCCAGTTTGGTTCCTTTCTATATAAAAATTTTAAATGTGAAGTTTGGGGATAATTGGATAAAGAACAGTCCAGCAAGAAGTCGATTGAATGTTTCAAGTGTGTTTTTATGGGGAAAATATGATTTTTTTTTCAGATTTTACGAAAATTTCGTCTATAGTTTCAGTTTTTCTGCAAGTTGTTTTATGAATCGATTTCAGTATTAAATTATCTTTTCAAAAAGATATATAACTTCAAAATCGAATAAAAATTCGCCAAGAAATAGCAAATGCCCCAGATCACTTTTGTGCGAAAAAAAACACAAGGTCATGAAATTTTACGGCACTTTTTTCAACTTAAAAAAATTGTTAAAAGCCATCATTTGTTTTTGGTCTCTATACTTATTAGTATTTAGACATGAAGTATTGTTTTATTACCACGTTGTTAACCTATTGCGCAATGAGACCAAGAATGGGTAATATTCTGGTAAAATTTTGAAAACTTCTTTTTAAAGTTATAAAAAGTTTTCTTAATCAAAACTTAAAAAAATGTATCTAGCACTTTAAGGTTTTGTTAAATACATGTTAGAGATTAACTGTGTGAAATTTTAGGCAAATCCCTGTGCTAGAATTTTTTTAACAGTATTTTTTTGCGGATATCGAGAAAAATGAGATGTTTGTGAAATATTCAGTAAATATATTCTTTCTACATACTTTGTATCAAAAATTAATCAGTTTTCTGCTTTTAAATGCTATATTTTACCTTAATAGCCTGGGAATTCAGAAAAAAATATAATGACCCAATTAACCCTGTTGGCTTGGGGTCACATATGACCCCTAGCTAATAAAAGACAATTTATTCATAACATTCAAATATTTTGTAAGTGCTGTTGCATTATTAGATGTGATGCTTAAAATATAATAGCCAAATGTGGAAATTTTCCGTGCTAAAAATTTTGTATAAACCGTAAAACGTTAACCCATACCTTGCAGAGATCAAACTCTTACTTTTGGCATATATATAGAAAAAAAGAAATAATAAAAATAAAAATGTATTGTTCTAGCAAACTAGATGAAACCCCTATTATTGGTTGGTAAATAAAATTCTGCTATATTTTACGAAAACTTACCCTTATGTGGTCCTAGGGTTAAAATGATCCATTGTAAAAAATAATTTCAGTAATATTCAATGGGAAAAATAAAACAGAAATAAGTATAGATTTGCTTTTAACTTTTAATCAAATATCAAAAGAAACTAGCAGATTATTTTGTGTAATTTCTAGGCAACTTTATTTTTCAACTTAGCCAATTCACAAGCCAACATTTTTACGGTTTATTATTATTGTGAATGAAGATAACAAACTCATTAACAAACACATTAAAAAATTTAATAAAACACACATAGCATATGTATAATTTTATGTAAGTGTTTGTAGCAACTTTAAATGCAATTTACTCAAAATAAAGCAAAAATTTGAAAATCTGTAAATCTACAAAACGGCTAAATAAAAATACCTTTCAAATAATATACGTTTCGTCGAAATCGGGATGAAACGGTAGAACAAAACATCGGTCACAAGAAATCGCCTAGTTTATTAATAGTATAGATTCCATTTACTACTGAACACAAACTTTTACAGTTGTTTAATTGTTTAAATTTCTAAATTATACACAAGTTATTACGCTTCATTAAAAAACTATAAGAGTAACCCCTCAAGAGCATGGATTTGATGCGGCACTGCCTATATAAGACACTGGTAAAATCTAAAACTAATAGCCCAACAAATTTACATATAAAGACAAACATATAAAACAAACAAATTGCTTTAAAACCAAAAAAATAAATAAATAAAAATAAACAAAATATCGCCAAAGAATACAAAAAACCCGGTAAAACCCAAGCAAAGTGAAACGAATTCTCTTAAAATGCGCACAGAGTTCGCAAAACAAACTCAAAGAGATGATGAGAAAAATGTATAACAGTTTTGCATGTATTATCCTTAGGGTTCAGCACTTAACTTGGCCAACATATGGTGGCAACGTAAGGAAAATTAAAAAACAACATTTTAGTCTTTTCAAAACTAGCGAGCGCAATAGAACGGTTTCGAATACTAACACACAAAATAACCGGGCGCGTACAAAAACGCCAAAACTTTAAAACTTTAAGAAAATAAAAAGCTAGCCAAAAACAAAAAAAAAAAAAATAATTTCCCACAACAGAAAAATTAAATCTTTTTTCCGGAGTTGAGTTACTCTACAAAAATTTCGCTCTTTAATATAAATGATATTGATATGTTTCAAATACTAATGCTAAGTACCAAAAATACTACTACAGCTAGCTATTACTACTATATCTATGAATACTAAAGCTATTAATTATAAATAAAATAATAAATTTAAATTGTGCTAAATTATTGTTGGTAATTGAAATTTCAAATTAACGAAAATATTTAAAAAAAAAAAATAGTGATAAAATTTTTTAATAGATAATGTTGAAATTTAACGAAAAAATAGCTTCCTTCTTAAGAAATTTTAGTGATAGTAGAATATAAAAAAAGGAAAATATTAAAGCATACCACAAGGCTTGATCAAATTAAACAAGATAAAGCCTTCTTTACTCAAAACGAATTATTTACATTTTAAAAATAAAAGTAAACATTTTCAAAGTGATAAACACTACTAACAGCAAACGAAGTAAAAATAAAGAAAAATTACGGTCAAAAACTATTAAAACCAGTGACGAAATGTAAAAAAAATATACCAGCTTTTGAAGCTATATACAAAAATTAAATAAAATACAGCCTACTTTAAGGAGCCAAAATAAATTTTAAATTCAGCATATTTGCCTACACTAAGGCGTTGTAAAAATATCAAAAATATTGCCTAAAAATTCCACAGAAAAAATGTTATAAATACTTCTTTGAGGCCAATGACTTTTCAACTCTAAAATTGCATTATCCTTTTACGTGTGTTATTGAGGTCTAGCATAAACTATATTATAATTCAATACTAGTGCAGCAATAACAAAAAGTTAACAAATTTGCAAGAGTCTTAAACCTAAGATTTTTTTTTGGCAACAAAATAGATTTTGGTCAAACATCAGTTTAAAAAATAACTACCAGTCACTAGTTCAACAGACTCCAGTTGTATAAGGCAATTCAGCCGAAAACAACAAAAAAAAACTTACAAACAAAAACAACAGAGAATAAAAGAAATGTAAAAATACACAACCAAGCCCAAAAAAATATTAAAAAAAAAAAAAAGAAAGAAAAACAACCCAAAAACTTTCGGTGCCCTAACTATAGATGCAGTAGCATTAGCAGCAGCATCAGCAGTGGCATTACTACCAAAATATACGAGTACAAACCCCTTTTATTTTGATATGCAACATGAAATGTGTGCCATTCGAACAAGCAGCAATCGTAGTAGTAGTAGTAGTAGTAAAATTTAAAAGTTAAATGCGCATCCGTATCCGCAAAATATACAAAAACAATTTTGATCAAAAACTATATTAAAGTGTTTTTATTGTATGTGTCACAGAACATTTTAGTGTTAAACAGTGTGCAGCAGCTGTTATCTCTGCAACTGAATTATTGTGTATAGAAAAAAAAAAAAAAATTTAAATAGTCGTTTCTCTATAAAGTTTTTTTTTTTTTTCCAAATAAACGTTTGGTACGTGCCATCGTCTTTGTGTTTGTTTCTTTTTGTTTTTTGCTAAAACCGCCACCTTGTGGTTGTTGTGTAGTTTTTGTGTGTGCACTTCTTGTGCAGAAATAAGTGTGTCAGGCAACAGCAACTGCTGCAGTATCATCACATCATCATCATCACCGTCATCATCACCGTCACCTTGAGCAGCAGCAGCGTTAACAACAACAAGAACATAATCATCACCACACTACCAAACCATTCAATTTTCCTAATATTTTCTCGACAGTGAGACTGTGGCATAGTGTTTATTTTGCTACACCAATAACATAACGATGCCAGCAGCTACATTTAGTTCTACATAGTGGAATTAACGTCGCCGTCTTCTGACTGCCAAATTATTTATGGGTAATTTATAAAACCGAAATGTTTGCTTATTATACTCTCATACAAACATGTGTGAAATATTAAATTCTTTATGTTTTCAAAATAATTAACAGTTCTGTGTTTGGTTTGGCTTCTTTTTTTTTTTTTTTTTTTCTATAATTCAGAAATTACATTGAGTTGTGGCGACGATATTTTGCTTGTTCCCCATAGGGAGAGAGCTTTTCTTTTTCGGCCATCCTCAATGGTTAATTTATTTGTTCGATTTTAATAAATTATAAGATTATTAGATTAGAATTGGAATCTAGGATTGATCAGATCAAAGAGTTGATAAAAATTTGTTCTAATCACTTTTGTTCTAATTACTTAAAACCCTGAACTGAACTGAGATATTTAGACCCTGTACCACTTGTGGTCAGGGTATAATGAGTTTGTGCTGATGTTTGTAACTATCAAAAATTTTTATTATACCAACCGATTTATTAACGTCCGTCCGTCCATCTATGTGCCCATGTTAACCTTGTAAGCAAATTACAGAGTCCCAAATATGAAAATATTAAAAAAAAAAAAAAAAAATGGTATACAAACTTTTATCGGTCATAGGATGAAAATGTGATAATCGGTGCATGTTCAGACCTAGTCCCCATGCAAAAGACTTCAATGAGATCGTCCTAAATTGCCCTAAGATCTAAATTATCATATATCATTATATAATAAGTAAGAAAATTATAGTCGGTCTAGACCGACTATACGATACCCTATACCATGCGTTTAGAGACCCTATCTCTCAGGCCCAAATAACTTGATATAGAAAATAAGCATAAACCAAATTTGAGTGGGATTTTTATTAATTTTTTTAGCTGCAGATATGAAAAAGTTCATATCGGATGCTATATCTATATGTGGACTAGGCCCAAAAATGGACCGATCCTGACCATGTTTGGTAAGGTCTATTGTATTTTGAAAAAATATATACAAACAAAATTTGAGAAGAATCAGTGCAATATTTTTGTTTTTTGATAGATTTAAGTAAAGATCGGGAAGCAGCTCTATATGCGGCCTGTGACTAAGAGTTGTCCCATAGCGATCATTTTTGGATTACTCATTAATGGATGTAATAGACGCATACAAACCCAATTTGGGTTAGATCTATATGACAATGTGGATCTAATGGCAATTTATGTCGATTTCATAGGGGTCATTTGTATGAGGGCTAGGTCTGAACATGGACCGAATTTCATTAAAATATATTCGTATTTGCGACCTGCAGTTTGATTACAAGCTTTACATGGACACACAGACGGACGGACGGACATCGTTAAATCGAATCAGATAGTGATTCTGATTCGATCGGTATAATAAAAGATGGGTCTAGGTCAAATATTTTTGGTAGCTACAAACAGCAGCACAAAGTTATTATACCCAAACCACATAGTGGTATAGGGTATAAAAATTTGGTTTGTGTGTGTTAATTACACCCACAAATAAGTAGTGCAAAAATAAACCCTGTGGCATAACCTCCAAAATCTAAAAAAAAAACCGAAATTTGCATAGATTTTTCTCAAATTTGATTTGTATATGTTTTTGAAAAATATATGTGACTTTACCGAATATGGTCAGGATCGGTCCATTTTGTCCCATATAAATATAGCATCCAATATGAAATTGTTCATACCTGTAGGCACAAAATGTAACATTGCCACCCAAATTTGGTTTATGTTTATTTCATGTATCCAATTAGTTGGACCTGCGATCCTTTCTCTGAACTCAAGGTATAGGGTCTCATATATTCGGTCAATGCCGACTATAATTTTCTTACTTGTTCTTTTTAAATTCTTTCTTTTAACTGATAGTCTATGTCTGTCTGTCTATCGTGGGTCAACCCCATTCCCCCTTATCCAATTGATCTGAAACTTGGCCCATAGTCCTGTTGTGACTACAGATTAATTTTAGGGTAGTCACGCACAGTCACGCATAGTCATGCACAGTCACGGAGTGACCTAAATGTCATTTCCGCTCATCCGATCGATCTGAAACTTGGTCCATACACTTGCTGTGACAAAAAGATTAACTTTGATTTAGTCACACACAGTCACACATGGTCACGCACAGTCACGGAGAGACTTAAAATGGATTTCCCCTCATCCAATCAATCTTAAACTTGGTCGATATACTTGCTGTAAAGAAAGATTAACTTTGACATAGTTACGTACAGTCACGCATAGTCACGCACAGTCACGGAGAGATTAAAACCTCACTTCCCCTCATCCGATCGATCTGAAACTTTGTCCATCGACTTGTTGTGGCAAAAGATTAATTTTAAGATAGTCACACACAGTCACGCACAGTCACGGAGATATTAAAAACTCATATGCATAAGGAAAGAAAGAGTTTTAATAAAAAAACTTTGTTTTTATGGGTTAGATTATCTATAATATTAATAGGCTATTCGATTTCTTGTGACTGATGTTTTGTTCTACCGTTTTATCCCGATTTTAACCAAACATATATTATTTGAAAGGTATTTCTTTTTAGTCGTTTTACAGATTTACAGATTTTTTAATTTTTTCCTTTATTTTGAGTAAGTTGCTACTAACATATACATAAAATTATACAATGATATGTGTGTGTCTATTGAATTTGTTAATGTGTTTTTAATAAAAATGAGTTTGTTTTTTGTATCGATTTGTGAATTGGCTATAATTGATTGGCATACTTTTAGGGACTTTATTTATTGAAAAAATAAAATTCCCTAGAATTTGCGCTCGAATTTCGAGGGCTGGAATCTGCTAGTTTTATTAAATATTTAAAATTTAGTCAGTATATAACAAATTTCAATAACTCGATTGATGTTTTTTTTGAAAACTTGTTCACTAAAAAATTTAAATTAAAGCAAATAAGAAAAATATAGGCGGTCTAGATCGGTTATCTTAACCTCATATCATGCATGTAGTGAAAGGTGTTAGGTTCCACGAATTGGATATAGAAAGTAAGCACAAACCAAATTTGTGTGGCATTTGAATGGCATTGTCATTAAATTTTCTAACTTCGGATATGAAAAGGTTCATATCGGTTGCTTTATTTATATCGGGACTAGGTCGAAAAATGGTAGTCACAAATTTTTTGCATTGACCAAATTTGTGAAAAATATGCTATATTCTTTTTATATATGTAGATTTAAGTGAAAATCGATAGCAGCTTTGTACGGGGGCTATGACTAAGCAAATTCGTACAGGGTTTATTTTTCGAATCTTGTGGTAATTTAATGAGATCTCATAGGGTTTATTTGTATGGTCACTAGGTCTGGACATGCACCGAATTAAAGCTCTGACCGATAAAAGCTTACATAACAAATTTCATCAAAATATATTCATATATGCGACCTATACATTAGAGTGGTACTTAAAATACGCTTTTGGGTATAGGCGGGGTCCAGTTTGTTACCTTTCCATATAAACCTAATAAATGTGAAGTTTGTGGGCAATCGGATAAAGAAAAGTCGCGCCGGAAATCGATTGAAAATTTCAAGTGTGTTTATATGGGGAAAATGTGACTTTTTTTTTTTTGGAGATTTTACGAAAATTTCGTTATATAGTTTAATTTTTCCGACAAGTTGTTGTAAGAATCCGGATCAGTATTAAATTATCTATTCAAAAATTCAAAATCGAATAAAAATTGATTAAAGCCATAATTTTTTTTGTCTCTATACTTATAAGTAATCATATGTGAAGTACTGTTTTATGACCACGTTGTTAACCTATTGCGCATTGAGACCGAAAATGGGAAATTTGTTTGATAAAATTTTTCAAGTTTTAAAAAATTTTAAAAAATGGATCTGGCACTTCAAGGTTTTGTAAAGTGCATGTTACAGAATAACTGTGTGAATTTTTAAGCAAATCCCTAGACCAGAATTTTTTTACAAGGATTTTATTTTTACGGATTTCGAAAAAAATGGGATTTCTGTAAAATATTCTGTAAATGTACGCTTTCTCAATTCTTTATATCAAAAATTAATCAAAAATTAATTTCCCTATCGACATGGGAATCTAACGAAGATTTTAAAAAGAGTTACAATTTTGACCAAACGTATTTTATTTGAAAGGTATTTCTTCGTAGCTGTTCACCAGACTTACAGATTTTTAAACTTTTTCCTTTATTTTGAGTAAATTGCGTTTAAAGTTGCTACTAACACATACATAAAATTATACATATCGCACCTGTGCCTCTAAAGTGAGTCAACTCAAAATTTACAAATTTTCAGTAGAGAGTAGAGGTTCAGTAAAATACCTTTTTTTTTTTTAATATTTACTATAAAATTGAAAAACAGTTGTTTCATTGTAAGGAATTGCGAATAATACATATGTATCAACAGTAGTTGTTTTTGCGATTTTCAGTGATCATCAAAAATATCAAGTTTTTTGGGTGCAACTCAAAATAAGTCTTTTTAGTGGATTCTAAAGAAGCTACTCTTATAACACAAAGAGGGTTACAACTGCATTCTTTTTTACGAAAGACTAGAAAAATCGATGTAAGATTTTTACAGTGGATAGATATGGCCACTGTGTGTCGTTTTCTTGCAAAAAGTGAAAATTGAAACAATTTGAGTTGACTCACTTTAGAGGTACAGGTGCGGTATGCTATGTATGCGCTCTGTTAATGTGTGTGTAAATGAGTTTCTTATCTTCATTCGCAATAATAATAAGCCAGAAAAGTATTGGTTTGGAAATGGCTGAGTTGAAAAATAGAGTTGCCTAGAAATTGCACTCGAATTTCGAGTGCTGGAATCTGCTAGTACATATAATTGTTATAAAATGAATGTAACTTCAATGGAAAATACAGTTCTATTTTCCAATCAACGTTTTTATGCGAATTATATTACAAATGCAATTGAGGCAACTAAATTAAACCTATTATTATTACGACTCGTTCTTAAATATTGGTGATAGCATGATATATTTTAACCAGAGTTCAGAAAAAAACACACACTGAATAAAAAACTCGTACATATATGTAAACAAACATAACTTAGACCAACACACACATATTTTTATTTTCATATCAATTATGTGCGTTTCTAAATTTTCTACGGTGCCCAACACAATCATGACCGTGTTCGTTTTAATATTTCATTATTTACACGAACATGTTTCTATCACGTACTTTTTGTTTCGATCACACATAAACCACACAGATTTGAGTGTTGCTTTATTTGAAGTTCGTGTTCTGGTACGTGTACTGAAAAAAAAACAGAACATGTACAATAAACAGGTTCGAGTTCAGTTATATTTTAAGTCGTGTTGTGGCTCGTGTACTAAAAAAAATAGAACATGAACAATAAACAGGTTCGAGTTCAGTTATATTTTAAGTCGTGTTCTGGCTCGTGTACTAAGAAAAAATAGAACATGAACAATAAACAGGTTCGAGTTCAGTTATATTTTAAATTCGTGTTCTGGTTCTTGTACTGCGAAAAATTGAAACATCAATTCGCGATCTGATACACCCCGATAAAAACGACAACAATTGTTTCAACCAAATTTATTAAAATTTTATTGACCCTTTTTTATGACTTACGTTGCAAATTGTTTACAATTGTCAAATATTTTAAAATTTTATTGGGCATTTTTTGTGATTTACGTTGAAATTATTTACAATTGTTTTTATTGACTGGTTTTTATTTTAATAAAAGATGGTAATAAAATACTTAAGACACAAAAACTGCACACTGCACTTAAATCTTTCTTGCAGTTTTCAATCAGACGTGTAAATTTTTTCGTTTCGCTATTAAAAGTTGCGTATTTTTTATAGCAAAACTTATTTCTGTTATTGCTTTCAAATTTTTTTAATTTTCACAAAATATTTGCAATTTACTTGTGTAACACAGTACACTTATAGATCACGATCTAATGAAAACTGAACCACTTTTAATGAATAAATGACGCACGCACTCACTATTTATTGCAAAATTAATTGCGTGAAATTGTAACACTTGCAAGCAATTGTAACGTAAGTCATAAAAAAGGGACAATAAAATATGAAAATATTTTTTTGGGTTTTTTCATTGACACTCATTGTGTTTTTATGCAAAAAATCCCAAAAAATCATTGAGAAAAGGATTGTGCATTGACATTAATTGGTTCGCAAATTAAGGGTGGGTGATTGTGTTTTTTATGATGCAAAATTTGTTTGTGTCTAAAGTTATTTGTTACCAAAAAAAAAATGTTTGCAAAAGATCCTAACAACCAACAAGTGTGTCGTTTATGCCGCAAAATTGGGTTTTTCGTCTATGACACTAATTGGTTGCGAAAATAGGGGTGGGTAATGCAAAAAGACCTAACAACCAACAAGTGTAACTTTTATGATGCTAAATAGTTTTTGTGTCTTAAGTATTTTATTACCATCTTTTATTAAAATAAAAACCAGTCAATAAAAACAATTGTAAATAATTTCAACGTAAATCACAAAAAATGCCCAATAAAATTTTAAAATATTTGACAATTGTAAACAATTTGCAACGTAAGTCATAAAAAAGGGTCAATAAAATTTTAATAAATTTGGTTGAAACAATTGTTGTCGTTTTTATCGGGGTGTATCAGATCGCGAATTGATGTTTCAATTTTTCGTAGTACAAGAACCAGAACACGAATTTAAAATATAACTGAACTCGAACCTGTTTATTGTACATGTTCTATTTTTTCTCAGTACACGAGCCAGAACACGACTTAAAATATAACTGAACTCGAACCTGTTTATTGTACATGTTCTGTTTTTTCTTAGTACACGAGCCTGAACACTACTTAAAATATAACTGAACTCGAACCTGTTTATTGTACATGTTCTGTTTTTTCTTAGTACACGAGCCACAACACGACTTAAAATAAAGCAATACTCCAATATGTGTGGTTTATGTGTGATCGAAACAAAAAGTACGTGATACAAAAATGTTCGTGTAAATAACGAAATATTAAAACGAATACAGTCATGATTGTGCTGGGCACGGTAGAAAATTTAGAAACGCACATAATTGATATGAAAATAAAGATATGTGTTGGCTGCTTTTGAACAGAACATTGTGTGTATTTTCTGAATCTTGATTTTAACCGAAAATAAGTTTACGGATATTGTAACAAATTAGTAACTGGAATGACAGAATCCAGTTGTAACAAAAGAAAATCAAAAATATAACTGAATTTGATAATTTTACCCGAAAGCAAATTTGCTGTAAGCACCAAAAAAGAAAATGAAATAATATGCACAACCGAAAAAATTGTATTTATTTGTCATTTTTGGAAAAATAAATCGAATTTACCTAAAATATCTGTTGCTTTAAACTTCATGCTGTTATTTCGAAAATATAATTAGATTTCAGAACAGAATTAATCGAAAGAAAATGGGATTATTAAAATTCGGTTGGCAATAAACTCATCCAATTCTACCAACTCATCCAATTTTAGAACAATCGCATAATTTTTACCAGTTTTATAGCGTTTTTAAGAAAAAGCGCTAAAAGAGACAATGTTTCGATTTTCGAGAAAAATTTCTACACAGTTGAATAGAAATTGAATTGTGAGAGCTCTATTGTAAATTGTTTCATCGCTTTTGGGCGACTAATGAAAATGTAATTATCTTTATAAAAAAGGATGCATGAGGGGTGTGGATGTCCCTGGCAATGAATTCGGTAGCCACAATGAATCTATTTTGTTTTCGGAACATTACAAATTTTGTCACAATAGAAAATGGTAACAGTTGTTAATCTTTAGAAAAATTAGGTTGGCGAATCTATTTTCTATGTGTAATAGCCTGTCAATATTTCTCTTCGGCAACTCCTTATAGTTTTGTGTGGAGCTAAAAGCACTGTGCATCGCATCGTAAAGCTTACAACATAAAGTTATCGTCATTTATACGCTCACTTGGGTGGTTCTTGAACTACCCTCCTTTATGTTCAATCTAAATAGATAAATTGCTTGCATTTATTAGTTGGCTTTTGTCTCGAAAGCTAACGAACAATAGTTTGTCTACTGAACTAGGAATTGATATTAGGTCTTCTGTTTGTTAATTAGCCCTCACATAATATATCTCTTATAATTTCTTAATTTACTGTCATTAATATAATTTCTCTATATTAGGCTTGGTTAAAAACGGGTGTGTGTCTTTTATTCCTTTCTTCTTCGCATTTAAATATTTTTGTGTCATTATTTTTTATTTATTTTTAATAATAATACTCAGCGATGTCAATTTAGCGATTGTCGCGCTGGATTTGGCGCCATTTAACTACTCATAAGCGCGTTAGACCCTTTTGAGTTAGCGCTTTTAGCTTTTCTTTTTCAGTGGTCTTTTAAATACAGCAGTTCATGTTAAACAATATTTTACTTATGTGAACAACTTCCTTCCAAATTTAAACCTTTTGGTCAAAGAAACTCCGTCAGGGTGATAGTACACATCACAACCACCACGATACTGCCACATAAGAGCCTTACCCAAAAAGTCAGCTGGAATCTGTGGGTGACTGCGTAGGTACACAACTAAGCCCTTCTAGAATTAAAAAAGAAAAGAAACAAAAAAAAGTTAATTGAGCTCACAAAATCTTTTTCTTAACTTAACTCCAAAAAGGCCATTCTTGCCATTTAGCACCTTTAAAAATAGAGCAAAATTAGCGCTTTTCATTTTTTCTGTAGTTCTAGCGTCTTTGAAATACAGCAGTTCATGTTAAACAATGTTTTACTTATTTTAGCAACTTTCCTCCAAAATTAAACTTTTTGGTCAAAGAGACTCATAACACAGTGCAGCAGCCATACTGTGAGGCTGAAAGTACTAGGCCAGTAGAGCAAAACCTCTAAATGGCCTATTTTGGCAATAATATTGAAGAGTTGGACAAAGAATTAAATTAAACAAAAGTTAATTGAGTTCATAAAATCTTGTTCTTATGCGCTGAAATCAGTGATACCAACTTAGGGATTTTGGTGCTAGATTTTGCTTTTTTTTTGACAACCCATGGAGCGCATTTTTTCATTTGGCATATTTTTTTCCTTTAATAAAAAGTGCTAAGTTGGCGCTTTCTGTTTTCCTTTTGCTTTTAGCTTTTTTAATCAAATTTCGTGTTAAACAAATTGGGTTGGCATTAATTTTATCAGATTTACAAATAGTGAATAGATTAACAAGTAGTAGAATTTTACCTACGGAAAAATTGATTACATGAGCGATATAACATTAAGAAGCCTTTCATTTGTAATTAAAAAAAATCTGAAGATGTTCTTAATTTTATAAAAGTTTACAAAAAACAGAAATCAAAGATTACGAAAATTATCTTAAAAATTGAAAGTAAATGGAAAATCCGAGACAGAACTAATCTCTTTTGGATAGACGTTGTATATAACTTCAACAAATCATTCAAGGAATATCCGTTTTCTTTTTAATTGCCAAGTTTCGTTATATTTATATGGACATTTCCACATTCAAACGCTGAAGTCGAAAGAGAGTTCAGTGCAATGAATTTTTTTTTAAAATTTAATACATTACTCCATTATTCTTTCACACATATTAAGTATCTGCTAAAAGGGTGAAATTTATGTTGTCATAATTATAAAATTTCATCAAATTTTTCTGCTAAAAATAATTCACTTCAAACACATGAAAATTCAATGTTTTAAATGAAAACAATACTACGGCCTGAAGGAGGAAAATGCAAACGCTTTTATTTGAAAATTAAAATTTGTAATAAAAATTTTTGAAGTGTATTTTATATTTTTTTTTATTGATATACACTTGAAAATTATATCCAGTACTAGCGCTATTTAGCACATTTCATTGCAATATAATTTGGCATCGTTTAGCGTTTTTTAAGGTACTGTTTTGATCTTTAAGCTTGAAATTTGGCACCGCTTGTCGAATTATCATTAAATTTTAAAATGCTAAAAAATTCTTTATTCTTTATAAAATAATTTGTAAAAGAAAAAACAGAAATTGAAGAGTATGTGTTATGTACGTGTTAGTAGCAACTTTAAATGAGCATTAATCCAAAAAAATTTTCCTGACGGCGCACAGTGGCTGGAAATCATTTTTCATTGGCCAAAATTCTGTAACTTTTGAACCGATCAAAATATTTTAGTACTGTTTTTTTTAATAGATAGATAGATAGTTGATCTTGACTCAGTGTGAATTTCATTTAAATTGATTGAGTACTTTTTAAGGAATTCTAGGTCAAAGTTTAACTTTTGATTTTTTTTAACTTTTAGCGTGATATATGTTTTTTTTTATTTATTTTTATTTATTAGAAAGTGTCATATTTGGAGTTAAATAATTATTATAAACATTTTTTGAAATAATGAAATTTTTTTAATGCTTACACTCAAAAAAATTTTTACACTCAAAAAAATTTTTACACGCAACAAAATAGTAAAATTCACTAGAAATTTAACTAGTATTACTAAAAAATTAAAAATGTTTGCTATCAAATTTGCAATTTGCTTACACTCAAGGAATATTATTATTACTACAGAAAAATTTATTAGTGTTTGCTGCCTAATTTGTTACACTAGCTAAATAAATCTGCTAAACATTAGCGCAATGATTCTAATTTTTTTTTTAATTTTGATATGAAAATATGGGTTCTTATTTTTTGAATCTTTCTTATCTATTAAAACATTGCATTCATATGTGGGAAACCTTTTAAGAATAAAAACTGCAATAGATTTAAATAGCATTTGTAACAATGGTAGGTTCTGTTTATTATTATTTTTTACTAATACTATGTTTTTCGTACTTAAATAACAATGAAAGGCAATTATAATTATTATTCATTAGACTCAAATATTGATTGCAAATATTCCATATTTTGTTCTGTGCTATTTCTGTTCTTTAGTAGTTTTTTGGCTTCTTCATCTAAATCCCGATGTTCCACTTTCCATTGATTTCGAATACTGGAGATGAACGGATCTGACGTTGCCAATAATATATTAAATAGATCTTCATTTGTGGAATTTCGTGACATTTTTCTAGTATTGTGCTGTCTATAAAATCTGTAATCCTTGTTCCTTTTTTCCTGAGCCTCCTCTGATAGATCTCCAAGTGGCACCAAATGATATTTAATGACATCTTCTCCATGATAAAGGATTTTGTGGACTGTTGCAGACATATTTCTCCATGGGTAGTTGGTTGTATATATTTTTGCAGTTTCCTTAGCATAATCTCCAAATTTTCTAGAGTCAATTTCTTCATTGCACGCAAGTACTTCTAGGATTATTTTAAATCTGAAAATAAGGTTTAAATCCACTCCTGTTATTTCAGATGCTGTTTCTGGATCTGAAAAGAATCTTCTTGCGGTATTGCCATCATTTGTATTGCCTGACCCTTGTTTTGGCTGATCTATAATCAATCCAAATTTGCGATATTCATCTTGAACATGTTTCTTTTTTGAACTTCTTAACTCTTTGTTGGTTTCGTTGTTTCTTATTGATCCTGAAGGCCCGAAATCCAAATCATAACTGATTTTTAGTATGTGTTCCATAAGTCGTATTCTTGCATGTAGTGGTGATAATCCAAATTCGAAGGCATCGGTATTATCGAATGATTTTGTCGGGACTTGGTTTAATTGGCTTGATGTTGCTTGGCATATAATGCAGCTGGATGCAGCCTTCGTGTTAGTCAAAGCCTGACCTACTTTTCCATCTATCATTGTCAGCACTAATTGGTAGCTTACTTCAATTTGCTGCCCATCTAACTGTAATTGTAATGGCTGTAGTGTTGCTATTTGGGCCTTGATATCACTAACTTCTTTGTTACTGGCATCATGACTTTCTTTTTTGAATTCAAATTTGATTGGCCTGCAGTATTTCGTAGAAGATGGTGTCTCATTTTTCCAAATATCCATTGTTTGCGTTGTACTACTCGAAGGCTCCGAATCTTCCAAAATCTTTTTCAATCGCAATGGTACAAATGATACCATGAACATATCTGAGTCCGAAATATTTTCACATACAACTTGTTTGTATTGTTTTTGTCCCGAAGAACCATCACATCCCCATTTACAAAATAGAATTAACTTTGTGTTTCCATATTTCTTTAACTCAGTTCCTGTTATTGATTGTAGCAAGCGTTTGGCTGTGTGATCAAGTAAAGATTGTAGTTGTACTTCTGCCGAAATTGGTGTGATTGTAATAGTGTCCTTTGATGGCAAACAGTCTATTTTAGCAGCTGTTATGTGATGATATGCTGGATACATATTTGAGCCTTTTTCAATCGCACGCAATCTGAGCTGAATATATTGGTGTTTTGTTAATTTCAAATCCAGAAATAATGCTAATGCCTCCTCATTTGTGAACTGTTTTGCATCGCTCGGAGTTGGTATACTTTTAAGAATTCGCTTTGTTCTCACTGGACTAGCATTACAAGTTTTTTCAATGATATCCACTTTTGTTAATTGGTTTTGTGCTCGTAATTGATGTAGAAAAGATTCTTTTATATTTGTAGAACCAATTTCCTCGTTAAAATTTTTAAGTTTCCGCCTCTTAGATCTATCGCTGCAGTTGTCCAATGATTTGCGTGGTCTTCCAGCCTTATCTAGCTTTGCTGTTTCTCCACCAACATTAAGTTGGCCTTCTAACCAGTTTGCACTTTTATTATAAAACTTTTGTTTACAGTAGTTAACTTCTTTCAATCGTTTTTTTAGTACTTTGACGAAATTAGATAATTGCTCTTGTATTTCGGTACTAGACGAATTTAAGTTTAATTTTATTTTAACGTAACTAAGAACATCTTACTGGTTTTTGTTTCGAAAATACTCTTCGGCCAGTTCTTTATAACTAAAGTTCTCCATATTTTTCTCAATATTTTTATTTGCGTCTGTTATCACTTTTTTATCACTTTTTATCACTTGCGAATATACGTCCGTACACTTGAAGTATTAACTTATTATTGAGTAATCCCTTATAGAATCCGTCATTTTATACATTTTTAGGTACATGTTATTCACACATTGATCTTTAATTTCATAGCAGGTAGTACTTAAATTGAACAAAACTGCACTTGTTATCCAGACTTCAATATCAGGTAAAACTAATTAGTTTCTCGCCAATATGGGGTGGTTTTTTATCTTTAGTGGTTTAGTGCCGCGAATATTGACAAACTTATAAAATTGTTTATGACTTTGGCTGACCCTTAAATTTGACAACAGGTAAATTAAGAAAGAGATCATTTGTTTACTGTAGAACCTATTGTGATCATTTTATGACTTATTTTTTTTGCTGATCAAAACAAAGCCAATAAACCCTTTCGCAGGTATTTTATTTAATTATTTTACTTTTACGTAGTCTAAAGTAAAAAAACAAAATTTTTTTTAGAGTAATTTTTTTAGAGTAATTTCATTAAAATGAAAAAAGTGTTCTACCGGGGGCTCGTGGGGGGTGCAAAAGTATATATAGGGTTAAACAGGATACATTCGCCTTTCTCCGGGTGGTATACGTTTCTTGTTCCCTTACTTCCTTTAGAAGTTCTATTCCACTAAAGTTTAAATTTGAGAAAAATATAGTGGTTTCATAAATATTTCATAACGCCCCTAATATCAAACGTTAGAACTGTGACTACTTACAAAAACTAAAGACTATAATCCTACTAACATTATAAAAAAGACCGCAGGCCAATATCGATGATAGCTTGCGAGTAGTAACCATTTATTTTTGATAAAAAACAAAAAAAAAAACACCTTTTGCTGAATTAAAAAAAACAGTTGAGTTTGACAGCATGCCACGCCCACAATTATCAATAGTTTAACCTAATTTTTTGGCTACCTTAATCTGGATATATAAGCTACAAAAAGGAGTAAAAATTTTAAAAATCGATGACAAAAAAAAATTTGACTTTTGGCCAATGAAATCAAAATTTGAGCCACAGTGCGGCGCACAGTGGCGCCATTTGAGTTTTTTCGTTGCAAAAATCATATCTTTTGAACCGAATAACATAATTGAACAGTTTAAACAGCATATGATATATAACTGTTCAGCCTATGAAATGAGCGTTTGGAAAGGGTGCTACGCTTTGTAGGGGCCTACATATGGGTTATCATAGTTAAAATTTGTAGAAAAATCAATTTTATGGTAACTAAAAAAAATTATTTTTACATTTTTAGATTGTTTTTTTTTTTTTTATTTAGGGTTTTATGTTTTAAATTATTACCCAACAAATTAAAAAAAAATTACTTCTTTTTAAAATTTTTTTTTTCAATTTTCTGTAAAATATTCATCACAATTCGTAAGAGAAGGTATATCTAAAAGACTAATCATTTCTAAACTATAATTATTTTCTAACTCAATTCGTGACTTCACATGCCGCAGGGAAGAAATAAGTGGATCGGAAGACGCTGCCAACATGTTGAAGAGGTCCTCATTTTGCCTTACCCTTGATGCTTTGAATGTGTTCTGCAATCTATATTTTTTATAAAATTTGTTAAGAGACTCCTGTGCTTCTTCAGAAAGCTCTCCAATTGGCAAAGACTGGTACTCAATTATATCTTTGCCATGCGCCAATATTTTATGGACGGTCGGGGGTCAACTTCTTCTGTGGATACATTTCTGCTAAAAGAGATGCAGTTTTCGATGCATATTCTCCATATTTTGTAGAATTGACATTTTCTTTGCAGTTTAATACATTCAAGATCGTTCCCAATCTTTTCACAATTTGATTGTCAATTCCAGTGATTCTAGTTACTGCCTCATCATTTTCAAAAAATCTCCTAGAAGTGTTTTCATCGTTTGAGTTACCGTATCCGTTCTTGGGACAGTCTACTTTTAGTCCAACTTGTTTAAAAAAAGCATCCTGTATTTGCTTCTTTCTGATCTTTTCCTTATCCTTTATTGATGTATTTTCATCGAAGGTTTCCTCCTCTTGTGGTATGGTATACGCCAGTTTTAGCAAGAACTCCATACACTTTATCCTTGCGTGCAATGGTGACATTCCATATTCGTAATTCTCCTCGTTTGTAGAATCGTTTAAATTACCAAAGTTCTTCTGACTCTTTTTGCAAATCGGGCATGACAATGTTGAGGTTGTTCCTGTCAGTTCGTTTACGACTTTTCCGTCAACCATGGTCAGGTGGAACTCGTAATTGCATTCAATATATTTTCCTTCTCCAATTTGCAGCTTTGTAGGCTTAATCTTGCTTATTTGTTCTTCAATGTCCTTCACCGTGGTCCTTATGAGTTCTGGCGATTCCCTTGCAAACTGAAACATTATTGGTCGGCAATAATGCACTGATGACGGACGTGGATTTTTCCAGTGTGGGGAAACATCAGATTTTAGCCGCAAAGGAACAACAGATGCTATAAACATATTTCCGTCCGATATTGTAGCGTCATCGGAAGATATCCTTTGCTTATAAACGCTTTGTCCGGATGATCCATCGCAGCCCCATTTACTGATCAATGTCAGTTTCTCAGGAAGAATTTTCACCTCATTTTAGGAAGACTCCAACAACCGTTTTGCTGTATGGCCCATGAGATCTTGCAGATTGGCTTTCACAGAGACTTCCGTAAACTCCGTATGCAGTGGTCGTGAATTTATTTTGGCTTGCGTAATATGCTTGTATCCTGGTAAAACGTCAGCCCCGTGTCGCATCAAGGATGCCCATATATCTCATATTTTTCTTTGGAAAGTTGTAAGTCCATAAACAAGTCCAAGGCTTCTTCGGAACCATACTTTTTAATGTGTGCGTTTGTGGGCGTGGGAATGCTTTCCTTAATCCTTTTTAGTCGCAGTGGGCTTGCATCAGCTACAGATTTTGTAATCTGTGACCTAACTCTTTCACTATCCTTTGTATATTTAATAGACAGCGCGTCCGATAAATGCTTCGTGGTCAAGTCATTGGTGGCATCGGCAAGTTTCCTCTTTCTTGTGAAAATTGAACACTCCCCAATACTTTTTTTTTGCCTTCCTTTTGCTCCTCTGGTTGATGTGGTGGGTTTATCTAATGCCAATATATCCAGGATGGTGTGTTCATTAAGCCAGTCCTCGTATTTGGAGTTAAAGTTCTGAATGGTTCGATTAGATTTCACCCATTTTGCCTTAATATTTGCATATATCAGATAGAAATTATTTTTTATAATTTCGCTTTTCTCAATATTTCCGTATAAGCTATCAAGTTCTTCTAAAGCAGCTTCCGTGAAAAACTTTGTTGTGGTTGACCTTCTAAACAGTTCAAATAATTTTAAATTGTTTAACGCCATGGTTTCAGTACTTGTTGCGCCAACTTTCTGTCGTAGACTAATCCAGGCATTATGCTTATTTTGCAATATATAGGCTTATGCTACCATGCCTAAAAATTTACCTGTTCCCTGCATATATATGGATTTAGGCTTAATTATGCAATTTTGATATTATGCTCGTGTCTAAATAAGATTTGTGCCTACCTGGAGGGACCATAAGTCAATATTGTTCTTGTCCATTTGTACTCCAAAGTAATTTTTAAGTGAGGTGCGTACCTGCGAATTTCAATGAGTAGTTTTTTGTGCATCCTGTGTCTGTAACATAATATTGGGAGTAGACTTTGGCAGAGGCTCACAGGTAGACAACCGACTTAAAATGCAATTTTCAAACTATTAGATCAAACTACTGTCAGTCAAAACATGTAAGGGATGCACGCCATACAATTTCTGCAACCATGTCTTTTTAACCTTTTTTACCTCTAGAAGCCAAACGGGCACGTACGGGCAGATAAAACCTTTTGAATTATGTAAAGAAATAATCAAAGAACATGTTTTGCAAATATGGCAAATATAGAAAAATATGGATTTATTTTATTTTCCGTCAAAGTTGAAAAATAGTGAAAAAACGGATAGTTTTTAAATAGTGATTTACCAGGAGAAACACAAAGCAAACAGTTAATTTTTTTTATCATTATACATTTAATAAATACATCAATCAATACAAACAAAAAATAAGGCGATTCGTTACCTATTTTTCGTGATATTACACCTGAAATCGCAACAAATTGACTAAAAATTGTGTGTTTTTTTGAAAACCGAAAGTCGGTCTACTTTGAACGGTTATATCTTCTAAACTAAAAATGTGATATTATTAAGAGTAGCATATTTGAAATCGTTGAAAAGTTTCCTATAACATGGGTTTATTCAAAACTTCGTCGGCGAACATGAAAATTTTGATTTTTGCAACCTCGTTTGCTCTACGGGCGCCACTGTGCGGCGCAAATCTGTTGGACAGCTAAAAAGAAATATCTTTCAAATGAGGTATTTTTGGTCCAAATCGGCTGGTAACTAAAATTTTTATATCAGTCACAAGAAATCGCCCTGCCTATTAATATCTAAGATGTTTCAGTTACTTTTTTTTGAAACATCTAGTCCATCTCCGGTGAAAATATCCCATATTTTGCGATGCCTTCTTTGTGATCTTAAACTTTCTATGCCAATATCTCACCACTGGCCGTAGCTCCTGGCAGTTTGAAGGATTTACCTCCATTGTTACAAAATATTCTTGTTCTTGTTCTACTAATGAGCTTTATTAGTTAATGTAGTGACTGTATAACAAAGCGGGCCAAAAATATTTGGACACTTTGGTGCCTATTATGAGCAACTTTCGATTTTCGATTGTGGTCGAATTAACTGATCGAACGAATTTTGGTATTATGGTGCACATTTGATAAAATAGCGCTATTGTGAATTTCAATCAATTGGATTATTCACAATAGTACATATTTATCAGCTGGTACTATAAATAAACATTGTTTGTTTTATTAATGAAAAAATAATTAAGTATTTATCATCGTCTGATGAAGACGAAACCTTCGTCATGAGAGATGTGTCCAACATTTTGGAAATGAATTCCACTATGTAAGTATGCGAGGTTTTAACAAGGGTACCATTTGTTTACGATTTATAGCAAATTTTCGAATGCAAGGAGGTGTTTATGGAATTGCTGTCTACTATAGGTGAACTGTTGCGGCAATGCACACAAGGCAGATCAATCTCATGAAATTAAAATAATTTACAACTTATATTTTGAATAAGTTTTTCAAACTGCCATCCAGCATCGAAAGCAAATAGTGTTCGTTGTACAACGAATGCAACTCATAATAAGGGCCATTGTGTTGGCTTAAGAAAGGAAGATGTCTCTTTTACAAACACTCCTTAATATAAATTTTTGTATTTATAGAGCTCGTTGTAACAAATGACTTATTACTTTTGCCACAACTGCATATTGGTTGCTATATATCAAAAATGGCTTTATTCTTCTTTTATTAGAGTAGAAAATCCCTAAGTACTTCATAGAATACCAATGAAATTCATTATTTGATTCCTATAAGAATGCTTTGAGACCTTAGAAGTCATACGATAATTAAAAAGAAAATTCAACTGATTCTTGGCTAAAAATTTCCAGATTTAATAATAAAAAAAGCGAATTTTAAAATAATTTTATCTGAATAAGCTAGTAAGTTTTAACTTTTATTTTTTCAATTTTAATTTTTCATTATTCATTTTTCATTTTAAATTTTTCATTGTTCATTTTTCATATTTCATATTTCATATTTCATATTTCATTTTTCATTTTTCATTTTTCATTTTCCATTTTTCAATTTTCATTTTTCATTTTTCATTTTTAATTTTTAATTTTTAATTTTTAATTTTTAATTTTTAATTTTTAATTTTTAATTTTTAATTTTTAATTTTTAATTTTTAATTTTTAATTTTTAATTTTTAATTTTTAATTTTTAATTTTTAATTTTTAATTTTTAATTTTTAATTTTTAATTTTTAATTTTTAATTTTTAATTTTTAATTTTTAATTTTTAATTTTTAATTTTTAAATTTTAATTTTTAATTTTTAATTTTTAATTTTTAATTTTTAATTTTTAATTTTTAATTTTTAATTTTTAATTTTTAATTTTTAATTTTTAATTTTTAATTTTTAATTTTTAATTTTTAATTTTTAATTTTTAATTTTTAATTTTTAATTTTTAATTTTTAATTTTTAATTTTTAATTTTTAATTTTTAATTTTTAATTTTTAATTTTTAATTTTTAATTTTTAATTTTTAATTTTTAATTTTTAATTTTTAATTTTTAATTTTTAATTTTTAATTTTTAATTTTTAATTTTTAATTTTTAATTTTTAATTTTTAATTTTTAATTTTTAATTTTTAATTTTTAATTTTTAATTTTTAATTTTTAATTTTTAATTTTTAATTTTTAATTTTTAATTTTTAATTTTTAATTTTTAATTTTTAATTTTTAATTTTTAATTTTTAATTTTTAATTTTTAATTTTTAATTTTTAATTTTTAATTTTTAATTTTTAATTTTTAATTTTTAATTTTTAATTTTTAATTTTTAATTTTTAATTTTTAATTTTTAATTTTTAATTTTTAATTTTTAATTTTTAATTTTTAATTTTTAATTTTTAATTTTTAATTTTTAATTTTTAATTTTTAATTTTTAATTTTTAATTTTTAATTTTTAATTTTTAATTTTTAATTTTTAATTTTTAATTTTTAATTTTTAATTTTTAATTTTTAATTTTTAATTTTTAATTTTTAATTTTTAATTTTTAATTTTTAATTTTTAATTTTTAATTTTTAATTTTTAATTTTTAATTTTTAATTTTTAATTTTTAATTTTTAATTTTTAATTTTTAATTTTTAATTTTTAATTTTTAATTTTTAATTTTTAATTTTTAATTTTTTATTTTTAATTTTTAATTTTTAATTTTTAATTTTTAATTTTTAATTTTTAATTTTTAATTTTTAATTTTTAATTTTTAATTTTTAATTTTTAATTTTTAATTTTTAATTTTTAATTTTTAATTTTTAATTTTTAATTTTTAATTTTTAATTTTTAATTTTTAATTTTTAATTTTTAATTTTTAATTTTTAATTTTTAATCTTTAATTTTTAATTTTTAATTTTTAATTTTTAATTTTTAATTTTTAATTTTTAATTTTTAATTTTTAATTTTTAATTTTTAATTTTTAATTTTTAATTTTTAATTTTTAATTTTTAATTTTTAATTTTTAATTTTTAATTTTTAATTTTTAATTTTTAATTTTTAATTTTTAATTTTTAATTTTTAATTTTTAATTTTTAATTTTTAATTTTTAATTTTTAATTTTTAATTTTTAATTTTTAATTTTTAATTTTTAATTTTTAATTTTTAATTTTTAATTTTTAATTTTTAATTTTTAATTTTTAATTTTTAATTTTTAATTTTTAATTTTTAATTTTTAATTTTTAATTTTTAATTTTTAATTTTTAATTTTTAATTTTTAATTTTTAATTTTTAATTTTTAATTTTTAATTTTTAATTTTTAATTTTTAATTTTTAATTTTTAATTTTTAATTTTTAATTTTTAATTTTTAATTTTTAATTTTTAATTTTTAATTTTTAATTTTTAATTTTTAATTTTTAATTTTTAATTTTTAATTTTTAATTTTTAATTTTTAATTTTTAATTTTTAATTTTTAATTTTTAATTTTTAATTTTTAATTTTTAATTTTTAATTTTTAATTTTTAATTTTTAATTTTTAATTGTTAATTTTTAATTTTTAATTTTTAATTTTTAATTTTTAATTTTTGATTTTTAATTTTTAATTTTTAATTTTTAATTTTTAATTTTTAATTTTTAATTTTTAATTTTTAATTTTTAATTTTTAATTTTTAATTTTTAATTTTTAATTTTTAATTTTTAATTTTTAATTTTTAATTTTTAATTTTTAATTTTTAATTTTTAATTTTTAATTTTTAATTTTTAATTTTTAATTTTTAATTTTTAATTTTTAATTTTTAATTTTAAATTTTTAATTTTTAATTTTTAATTTTTTATTTTTTATTTTTAATTTTTAATTTTTAATTTTTAATTTTTAATTTTTAATTTTTAATTTTTAATTTTTAATTTTTAATTTTTAATTTTTAATTTTTAATTTTTAATTTTTAATTTTTAATTTTTAATTTTTAATTTTTAATTTATAATTTTTAATTTTTAATTTTTAATTTTCAATTTTTAATTTTTAATTTTTAATTTTTAATTTTTAATTTTTTATTTTTAATTTTTAATTTTTAATTTTTAATTTTTAATTTTTAATTTTTAATTTTTAATTTTTAATTTTTAATTTTTAATTTTTAATTTTTAATTTTTAATTTTTAATTTTTAATTTTTAATTTTTATTTTTTAATTTTTAATTTTTAATTTTTAATTTTTAATTTTTAATTTTTAATTTTTAATTTTTAATTTTTAATTTTTAATTTTTAATTTTTTAATTTTTAATTTTTAATTTTTAATTTTTAATTTTTAATTTTTAATTTTTAATTTTTAATTTTTAATTTTTAATTTTTAATTTTTAATTTTTAATTTTTAATTTTTAATTTTTAATTTTTAATTTTTAATTTTTAATTTTTTAATTTTTAATTTTTAATTTTTAATTTTTAATTTTTAATTTTTAATTTTTAATTTTTAATTTTTAATTTTTAATTTTTAATTTTTAATTTTTAATTTTTAATTTTTAATTTTTAATTTTTAATTTTTAATTTTTAATTTTTAATTTTTAATTTTTTAATTTTTAATTTTTAATTTTTAATTTTTAATTTTAAATTTTTAATTTTTAATTTTTAATGATTGAGTTAAACATTTGATCTTGAGCCTGAACAATTTCAAACTCAATCATTAAATTGATAAAGATCGAAAATAAGATTTTTTATTTTTATATATAAAAAAAAAAAAATAATAATAATAAAATTTAATTTTTAATTATTAATTTTTAATTTTTCATTTCTCATTTATCATTTTTCATTTTTCATTTTTCATATTTCATTTTTCATTTTTCATTTTTAATTTTTCATTTTTAATTTTTCATTGTTAATTTTTAATTTTTCATTTTTCATTTTTCATTTTTCATTTTTAATTTTTCATTATTCATTTTTCATTTTTCATTTTTAATTTTTCATTAGAGATTCTATTTTTTCTTTCGTATTGGTGATTTTTTTTATTATATCGTCATAACCATAAAAAATATGTTGCAATACTACTAACATGGTATATGTTTGTTGTTATGATTGCATAATTTTTTTTTGGCTTTTTTTGAAATGTGAATGTTGTTGTACAACATGTATGTTGAGCCACCAAAATATTACATCAAATACACAGGTTTTTTTTGTCTTTTTGAAAGGGGTCTGCAAATTTTTGCTCATATCTCAGCACAATGATGCACGATTTGCTTAATTTTAAATACCAAAGTGGTGGGAAAAATGGCAAACAATATTATAGTAACCCTGCCCAGGTAAATGGTTTATTTTGTGAATGAGCGTGATTTCAACAGACAGACGGACAGACAGACAGACAGACGGAGATCGCTATATCGATTCGAGCTGTGATAAGGATCATGAATATACTTCCTTAAATTATTTTCTCGAAGAGCTACAAACCTATGTATATCCTCTGCCACTTTGGTGTGAGGGTATAAAAAAAGAGCAGGGTTCTGATTAATCATAATAAAAATTAAAATAATGCTTTCGAAAAAACTTAAGAGGAAAAACGTGTGTAAAGATTTTTCGGATCTCACTCCTTAACATTAATTTGTTCCTTCTTTTAGTTAGGCTCAATATTTCTCGGCGTAAATTAAATTTAATGAAGAGACCTGGAATATTAATTGCTCTTCATAAATTCCTTTTTTATTAACAATCCATAAATTTTCCACCTCTTAAATCATATTTAATTCACCTTTTCAAAAGCAATTTCAATTTCCAACTATTTTCCGCTTCAATTCATTTTAAATAGGAAGGGAAAAAATACTGATATATGTATGTACGAGTACATAATTCATGTTCAAACTCGTATTGCTAATGACATCCTTGTCAATGTTTACAAACGGGGAGTTTCTAATTTAGCTTTTTTAATAGTTTCGATAGATAAAGAAAACCTATCATTCATTTTGTTAGCTATTGTCAATTTTGTTTTTTTTTTTAATTTGTTATGTTCAATCGATAATGTAAAATGATAAGAATGATATGGAATAGAATATTGCAAACACTTGGTTTGTTTTGTGAAAGGCTTTCAGTCATTCTTTCATGCCTGATGTCCTTTTAAACATCTATCAATTTCTGTGTAGAGATACGAATCTGTGTACATTGGCCAATGAAAATAGATGGGAGAAAATATATGAAACAATACTTTTCAAATCAAGAATTACGAATGGGGTTTTTTTTGGAATGCAATTTAAAAAATTATAAAACTTTTTTCAAAAGAATTCTTTAAACATTCTATAAAAACCTTAAATGTTGATTGTTGGTATTGATTTTACGATTGTTCTTTTATTTTACCTCATGGTTATTTATTCATTCTATTTTTTTTTTTAACTAATTGTTTACCTTGCTTTTGCGTTGTTGTTGCTCCTGTTCTTTTATTTTTCATGAACATTTGTTTACGTTTTTTTTTCTCATGTCCAAGAATTTTCTATAAGCACACCACTACTTGTACTACTACACACTTAGGAAACGGAAGTATCCAAATCGAAAGTTATCAATTTGGTTAATTAATAATAACACGAAATTTGTTGTACATTATTTTTAGAAAAACAGAATAAATAAGAAATTATAAAAAATACTGGTCCAAAAGCAATTAACTATAAATTTAAATAGTGTTTGAATTTAAAGTTTAATTACACTGTGCAACAGTACAGTATATTGATATATGTCGTACTAGCTAAATCACAGTTCCTTCAAGCCAACCCCGGACACCATGGTCAAATTTTTGTTGTTGTTGCTCCTTAAATCTTACCCATACACTAATATTGTAATATGCGAAGAGATTTCTAAATTTGCATATTTTTCTCATTTAAGGTATGACATCCCTTTAAAAAAAAATTTTTTTCGATTTTTTTTTTCCACGTGAACTTTTCAAGTGTCTCCAAAAATATAATTACTCTGTCTTATCAACAGGAAGACCTACATATTGGCCAAGTGATCCACGCAAAATTCCAGACTTGCTTGACTTTGTAGTTTATAATGGCATACCAAGAAGTTGGTTAGATATTATGGATAGTGATGAATTGAGCTCTGACCATTCACCTGTAATATTGAATGTATGCACACTATTACAATCATTACAAAAATCATTTAAAATATTGTCGCCAAAAACCGATATGGATTCTTTCAAATACTGGATTGATAAAAATATTAATCTATCTTCTCCTCCTCAAAATGGCATGGAACTGGATGATGCTGTTGAAAGTTTTACGAACCTTATCCATGAAGCGGCAGTTTTGTCGACACCTATCCATGAAAACGCTGGAAGTAATAGAAATAGAGTGGTTATATCTGCACAAATTCAAGCTTTAATAAGGCAAAAAAGAAGATTGCGGCGAATTTGGCAATCTACCAAAAGCCCAATTGACAAAAGGAATTTTAATCATGCCACAGTCGAAGTTAAAACCCGTATTCGGGAATTTAAGAACGAAGAAACTAGTCAATTTCTCAAAAGCCTTAACGTTAACGTATCCAGAAATGATGAACATTGCCTTTGGAATGCCACAAAATATTTAAAACGACCAGTAAAACGAAATATCCCAATTAAAGACCTTAATAACTCCTGGTGCAAGACAGATAAAAAAAAGGCAGATGCATACTCCAAATACTTGGAAAATATATTCCAGCCTTTTCATATTAACAGCGATAACGATATGAATGAAATAGAACAATTCCTAGACTGTCCTTGTCAGATGGATCTTCCAATTCAGCACGTTTCTCCACAAGAAGTGCAAAAAGAAATCATAGCTCTAAATAATAGAAAAACTCCTGGATATGATAAAATAACTGCTGCAGCTGTAAAAGCCCTTCCAAAAAAAGGAATTATTTTTCTATCTTTAATATTTAATTCAATTTTGAGATTATACCACTTCCCTAATCAATGGAAATATGCAGAAGTGATAATGGTACCAAAACCAAACAAACCGGAAAACAATATTTCTTCTTACAGACCAATTAGTCTGTTAACAACATTTTCTAAATTATTTGAAAGAATATTTTTACGTAGATTGTTACCAGTGCTGGAAAGAAAAAACATAATTCCAGACTACCAATTTGGTTTTCGGCAACATCATGGCACTCCTGAGCAATGTCATCGGATAGTCAACATTATAAGGGATGCATTAGAACGAAAACAATATTGTTCGGCTGTGTTTTTAGACATCCAACAAGCCTTCGATAGAGTTTGGCACCAGGGACTTCTATTCAAATTAAAAAAATTACTTCCATCACCATATTATTTCTTCATTAAGTCATACTTAAACCAAAGATTCTTCTACGTAAAAGTAAATGCTGAAACCTCCGATATATATCCAATTAAAGCGGGAATTCCACAAGGTAGTGTTTTAGGCCCTGTCCTTTACACCATATTCACATCGGACATGCCTATCCGAGAAAATGTAACAGTTGCAACATATGCTGATGATACAGCTTTAATAGCAACAAGTGATAAAGCAGATATTGCTTCAGCAACGATCCAAACTCAACTTAACGAAATTGAGTTATGGCTAAAGAAATGGAATATAAAAGTTAATACCCAAAAATCTACCCATGTAACGTTTACTTTAAGAAAAGGAGATTGTTCAGTGCTTACATTAAATGGAACCCAAATCCCAAAACAAACTAAAGTTAAATATCTTGGACTTCACCTGGATCGCAGACTTACTTGGAAAGATCACATTAAAGCAAAAAGGCAACAATTAAATATAAAAACAAGAAAAATGTATTGGCTTCTTAATCCAAAATCAGAGCTTACTATTAACAATAAACTTCTTATTTACAAAACAATACTGAAACCAGTTTGGACTTATGGCATACAGCTTTGGGGGACAGCTAGTAACTCTAATATTGAAATCTTGCAAAGATACCAATCAAAAACTCTACGGTTGATAACAAATGCACCATGGTTCGTAACTAATAATATTTACAAAGATTTACAGATTAATACAGTTCAAGACGAGATTAATAGACATAGTTCAAGATACATTGACAAACTTAGTAACCACAGTAACCCATTAGCCATATGCTTATTAGATGAAAGTGAGGAAATAAATAGACTGAAAAGGCACCATATATTAGATTTACCTTATAGAAAATGATATCTTATTTTACAAATTTGTAAATAATTTAACTGGATTAGTGTCCAGATTATGTTAAGTTTATTTAAGTTTAACAAATTTGCTTATTGTTGTATAAAAACAGATTGTAAATAAAAGAAAAAAAAAAAAAAAAAAAAATAAATGTCTTCTAAAATCCTTCAGAAATATTACCCTAAAAGGATTTTTTGAAATTCTAATAATTTTTTGGAGTTACTGAGCTATATATGTATATATGTATATATATTTGTACGGCAATATAAAAAATTCTTGTAATCTTTCTAACATTTCTAACATACATTTAGCAAGACCTTAAAGAGCTAGATCAATTTTTTTAAATTTTGTGTAAGAAAATTTTTTAAAACTTGAAAAAGAAGTTTTTTTTTTTAAATTTTATTAAAAAAATTTTTCATTTTCGGTCTCAATAATAATTAATTGGTCAACAACGTGGTAATAAAACAAATACTTCATATCTGAGTACTTACAGGTATAGAGAGTAAAACGAAGTGTTGGCTTTAATTAATTTCTTAATGTTGAAAAAAATGCCATCAAATTTCATGACCTAGTTATTTTTGCCACAAAAGTGGTCTGGGGCATTTGCTATTATTTGGCGAGTTTTTATTCGATTTTGAAGTTTAATAGCTTTTTGGAAAGATAATTTAATACTGATCCCGTCTTGTTTAATAATTTGTTGGAAATATTAAACTATAGTACGAAATTTTCATAAAATCTGAAAGAAAGTCATATTTTCCCTATATCAACACACTTGAAATTTTCAATCGCGTTGAGCCACCTCTAAATTTTTTTTGATTGGCCCAAAACTTTGTATTTCTCACTTTTTTGCTGTTCGCATATGTCAAGGGGGTGCGACCGAGAGCTTGAACACATTTTTTTCTTCATATAATGAAGGGCCACCCTAATGAACAATGTAGCTAAACATTGTTAATAAACAATGTTGATATGCGAAGCACACAAGTGAAAGTTATATATGATGAATTTCATTTAAAAATCAAGATAAAACTGAAATTTTGAACCCGACCACCTCAGATATCGATTAAATTTTGTTCATAGCTAAATTTGATCAATACAAACAAACCCTCATTTTTAGAAATGACTGTTTTGCGATTTTTTGGTCGTGGCACAGTGGGAAAGTTTTCGAAAAAACGCGAAAATGGTCAAAAAGTGCTCTATTTAAAATGCAATAACTCAGAATCGGCTGAACCGATTTCCATGATCTTGGTATCATTAAAAAGATATTTTAACAGGCTTTATGACGCGTTTGAAAAAAAAAATACACTGTAAAAAATTTTATAACAAAAAGAAAATTTTAAATAACGAAAAAACCAAAAAGATCAAGGGTTTTTTTTACAGTGTATTATTTTTTTAGAAAGGTTTATCCTTCACCTATACCATATCCAAAAAGTAAAATGGGTTCTTTTTTAGTTTTATTTATATAATTTTTTAAGTAGTGTCACTTCTAGTAATTGCCCTTATATTTTATATTTACAGGTAAAATAACACATGATTTGCCAACTCAATTCGCTTTTATTCGCAATTGAGTAAAGGTATGAATTTCAAAAATTTGCTCTACATATGCACAACATTCTTCGGAAAAACCCTCGATCATATTTTTTATGATTCTCAGAATTAACAAAACGGAATAAACAAAGGGTTATTTGTTAAAATTTTTGTTGTTGTTGCATTGTCAAAAATATTTGCTGTTATTATTATAAATTTAAAAAATATATATTAAAATTTTTACCTTTTTGTCAGTCACTAAAATAAATAAATAAATAATTGTAACAATAATCAAAAAATTATTAAAGGGTTATTTAATTGTTATGATTGCGTTAGCAAAGTAATTTTTAATTATTTGTGTTTTTCAGTTGGCTACCTGTATGACTTTTTTTACAGAAATTCAACCCACATTTAAGGGTGGTCATTATTCGGAAAATTTAAAACTCACACATGGTGAAACAGGTATATAGCCACCGTAAAAAAATATGCACCCATTTATAAGTACCTGTCAGTAAACTAATGAACAATACACAGTATAAATAGGAGTGCATTGATCGATTTTACTCATTCAACAAGTGTCGACGAACGCGAAAATTACAAGTCCATATTTAAAAAGTGCAACGTACCGAAATTTATAATTATAAACAGTTTCGAGAAGCCAAGATATCCCATTACAATTTTTACGCATATATTTTAAAAATTTGAGTGAATATGAATTCAAACAATAAGTACAGATGCATAAAAATATATAATAAGTGTACGTACGTACACGTACGTACGTAATACTAGAAGTGACACTACTTAAAAAATTATATAAAAAAAAAAACTAAAAAAGAACCCATTTTACTTTTTGGATATGGTATAGGTGAAGGATAAACCTTTCTAAAAAAATAATACACTGTAAAAAAACTCTTCATCTTTTTGGTTTTTTTGATATTTAAAATTTTCTTTTTGTTATAAAATTTTTTACAGTGTATTTTTTCTTTTTTTTTTTAACGTGTCATAAAGCCTGTTAAAATATCTTTTTAATGATACCAACATCAGGTTCAGCCGATTCTGAGTTATTGCATTTTAATTGGAGCACTTTTCGACCATTTTCGCGTTTTTTCGAAAACTTTCCCACTGTGCCACGCCCAAAAAATCGAAAAACAGTCATTTCTAAAAATGAGGGTTTGTTTGTATTGATCAAATTTAGCTATGAACAAAATTGCATCGATATCTGAGGGGGTCGGGTTCAATGCATCTCGATTTTTACATTAAATTCATCATATGAAAAAAAAGTACTGAAATTTTTTTATAAAATTAAATTAAACAAATATACTGCCCTTGTTTCAGAAATAAATTATTTTTTTCTAAAAGTAGGGTATTTCTAAATGGGCAAAAATTCATGAAAGTGCTAAATATTAAAAAACTATGTAAACAGAGCATTTTGGTATTTATTTTTATTTATTTATCTTGTGTCTGGATTATACTGAATTTACCAAAGAATAATTGACCCGATAGTGGTTGCTCTTTCAATTGTTTTAAGTATTTCAGCCATTTATCTCTAAATTGTGCTTTTATCTATGGTGTTTAGCTCTTCCCTATATTTTCAATCTACATTTTTTCCTCGGTATCCATATCAATACACGTTTCTATTTAAGTTTATATCAAAAAAGTTTCATTGGTCCTAAGAAAGGTTGTGCGCTTGTTGCAAATTCAGTTCATAAAGTGATCCTACAAACCCATCTGCGATAAGACGACTTAGCGGCATTATAGTGAATTTCATTAATTTTCATTTAAATCCAATAGCTTCCGTTAAGGCTAACTTCCCTTAGTTTTAGCTAATATTATTTCTTAAAACTGATTTTTCTGTTGTTTTTGAAATTATGACAATACAATGTTTTAAACCGCTTACAGGTAAAAGAAAGAAAAAAACTATTAGAACCAAAACTAAGGGAAGACTTTGAAACACAACAAAACACAACAAACTATGAAATATTCATAAATAACTAACAAAATAACATTTAATGTATTGCTATCTAACTAACACCAGCATACAAACCATACTCGTGCATTCAAACTGACAGCGGCACACGCATTCATACTTTTGCATTGCGCTATGTTCATATCTGTTAGTTACTCAATAAACTATATAGTTGTTTTTGCTTTTTATTTTGCTGTTTGCTTAGTGTTTTTGACTAAAAAAAAGCAAAAAAAAAAAAAGAAAAAAGAAAAAGAACAAAATCCAACTAAAATAAATATTTTAAAAACACTCAACGCTACCCCAACATAACCAGCCCAGCAGACTTTGGGTTTTCAAATGGAGCATGTTTTTTTTTATGTTACCACCAAAACTCCATAGAGATTGTTTTTGTTTGTTGTTATGTTGGTGGTATATTATTTAAAAAAAAAAAAAATTACAATATAACAACATACACATGTGTTTTCCAAAACTTTTCTTAACTCACTTATACTGTTGTTTTTTCTGTTAATCCAACTGGAATCTTTAGAGAAGAATCTTTGTTTAATTTAATTTAAAAAAGTTAAATTTACCTGATAGTTTCATTTTAAACAGGAACATTCTGCAATCGACCCTAAGCGATTTCTTTCCTTTGTTTCAAGAATAATTTGCTTGATTTTTGTGCTTTTGTTTTGTTATTAAATATACAAGCATATCTCCTATTCTATGAGAGATCGGCGAAAAAATATGCTCTATGGGTCCATTAAAAGATTTCATGTATCAACCAAAATTTTCAAAAACCTCGCGATGTTATGTAGTTTTTACCAATAAAAATAATAACTAGTATAGCCCAGCACTTGAAATTCGAGTGCAAATTCTAGGATATATTATTTTTTCATTCAATTTTTATCTTCCAATGTTTTTTTAATCTATATATGGGCATTTCCACGAAAACGTACTCTGTGCACCCGTAAAAAAAGTACACTTCAAAACATTTTTGTACTTCGTATTAAAACATATATATACGTATCCTTTTTTTCATGTAGAGTACAAATTAATTTTGAAATTTAAACGTATCGCAGACAAAAATATTATCACTTTTTTGAGCTTTCGCTACAACCTGTTTTTGAATATGTGGCAGCACAAATAGACATCAGCTGATAGTATATCATTTTATTTATTGTACAGAAAAAGTAGAATGCTTTAGGTTATATCTTGAAATTTTTACAGACGTTTGCAAAGTTAACCTTAGACTGTCACGCCCGTTACCGATAAACTACAAAAAGTTACATTATCTTTTAGCAAAAGAATTTAACAAAGTGTTAACCTGCAGATATTAAGAAGGTAATTCCGTTTAATAATAAAGTGAAACCTAGCTGGAGTATAGGTGACGGAGTTGGTATTTTTTATATTTAAAACGATGTCACACCCATTACCAATTCATTTTCTTGTGTTATATTTTTGGGCCAATTTACCTTATAGTTCATTTTATCGTTTAAATTTACAGCTATGGAGGTTAAAAGTAAAATGCACATGCACAGGAAACTATTAAAGGAGAGCACAACGAGCACATCAGACAAGAAGCGGAGGTTTGAGAAAAAAAAGCATGGATGAAGAGGGCTTGGAAGAAGAACGTATAGAGGCCTGCGAGCGCCAAAGGAAGTCACGGCAAAAAAGGAGACAAACTATTTCACCTATTCCCCCATCATCACGGCTTGGAAGTTTTAAATCAGATCGTTCTTTGAAAAAGGCAGTAACCAGAATCAAGCGAAAACTTCCCCAAAGTCCATCGAAAAGAATTGCAGCTGTCCATCAACTTGCAATAGAAGTTGGACTTCAAGTAAAAACGAAGGAAAGTAAGGGAAATTTCTCGGTGAAAGAACTACATAAAGTAGAAAACTTATTTATTAGAGATGATATAAGTTACCAAATACCGGGCAGGAAAGACTTCAAGAGAATAAACGGTGAACAAATCCAGCTCAGATATCTTGTAATGACTTTTGGAGAGTCTTACCAGCGTTTTAAAGGTGAAAATCCGGGCGTAAATATCGGAAAGTCATTGTTTTATACAGCAATCGCCCAAAGCACATACGTCTTGTTTCCCAAACACCAGCTAATCTATGCAACTGCATTTATCATGCCAATTTCTCATTTCTTCTCAAAGCAGCTTCTGAAGCACTTCCTATTCTACCTTGCAACATGAAAAAGCTTATGAATAAATTGTGCTGCGACATAGAAAGTGAAGACTGCATGACTGGTTCTTGCATTAAATGCTATAATTTGTGTGACATTTTGCCACTTAAATGCAATCTAACTGCACCCTTGTCTTGGAAGCAGTGGGTGAAAAGTGAAGAGCGTGTTCAAATCAAAGTTGGAGAAGGAACCTTACAAGCCGTTCTTGAAAATATTGAGGCTCAATTTCTTAAGTTCAAGAATCATTGTTTTATACAGCAGTCCCAAAGCAGTTATTTTCGTTACACGAAAAATATGTTGAACCTCCGAGAAGCCGTTCTTCAAATAGATTTCGCTGAAAATTTTGCATAAATGTATCAAGTACAGGGAGCACATTGGAATCATTCCCAAGCAACAATTTTCACTGCATGCGCCTGGATTAAAAATGAGAAAGGTCAGACTTCGGTTTGTTATGCAATCATTAGTGATGATTTGACTCACACTACATCATGCGTCTGGTATTTCTTAAAAAGGATTATCGAAGAACTGAAGACCAAGATGAAAATGGATACCCTTCATGTGTTTTCGGATGGGTGTACTGCTCAGTTTTAAAATAGGTGTACTTTGTCCAACTTGTGTTATGCGAAAAAAGACTTTGGCATTAATATGACCTGGTCTTTTTTTTGCATCTGGGCACGGGAAGGGAGCTGTAGATGGAATTGGGGCGACTATCAAGAGAGCTTTGTGGACCGCAATAAAAGCACGTCAAGTGACCATAAATACTCCTTTGGAAGCATACAATTTCCTGATGAAAAACGAAAAGTTAAAGGGAATTCGTATTCTGTATGGCGAAAAAAATATCATTGCAAGTGATACAGCTTTTCTGCAGCAGAGATGGAAAAAACTTCTACCAATACAAGATATTCAGAAAATGCATCACTTCAAATTTGACGGTAATGATTCTATTCTTTTCGGGCGGCTTCTCCAAATTAAGGATGCGATCACCTAAACACCCTCTAATCGCAAAGCAAACGAAAAACGAAATGAAGCTGTTTTTACGAAAATACTACGTTGATGTTTTTTTAAATGGTTACAATAAAATATATTTAAAAAAACTCGTTTTCCTCATATAACTCTTATTTCAATTTATATTGTCACACTCGTTACTTTTTTCTGTCACACCCGTTACCTTTGTAAATTGGTATAAAACACATACATTGTAAGTAGATACCTATTCTTAATCAGAATACTTCTTATAACTGTTGGGTAAACCTTCTTTTTATATGTTTCCTTTAAAATTTTACAGAATCGATTAATGAACACAAATAATATAAAAACCCCCATTTTCTAACGTCACACCCGCTACCTCCTTTTGAAGGTTTTTTCAGGCATTAAAAGACATTTTTAAAGGATTCTTTGAAATTGTAGCAATACTTTAAAAATGGACGCTTCAAAAATATGCAACACTGTTATCGAAAGTTGATGGTTTTAGAGAAATTTTAAGAATTCGCCTAAATCTGTCACACCCGTTACTATGGAAATGCCCATATGTAAAAAATTTATGAATATTTAAATGAGCCTAAAGTTATACTAATCAATTTTATAAATTCATAATTCAACACAGGGCGAGTGATATATAATTGATATCATTCGCATTAACAGGGTGTAACGAATAATTTTAAATATTTTATTTTATTTAATTTAATTAAATATTTTTTTAAGACAAATTAAACATAAATTTTATCATTCTCAGCTTCTCCTCCATACGAACTATTATTGTGCCAATTTTCACACTCCTCCGTGCCCGAATATTGCTTAAAAAGAACTAAAAATTTACCTTCACGTATTAATATATAGTTAATAATAATAATAAGAAGCAAAAAAGTTTTTTTTTTTTATTTTTTTAATTGAAAAGCTAAATATAGTGAACCAATAAAAAACTTGTTTATCAAATAGTTTGAAAAAAATTTTTGAAAAGATCATGATGTCCTTAATATAAACTAACAAAAAAGGCACATTTCATGAAGCCAAAAAAAAAAAAAAAAAATTGTACACTCTTCATATTACGCAGTATTATCAAACCCAGTTTTGTTTTTAGTTGTCTATACCACTCGCAGATTGCTCTTTATATTTCTAATGGTGCACATGTCAGTTTACGTGAAAAAAATTAAAATATGTATGGATTCAAAGCAAACTTCTTTAGAAATGTAAATATTATATGATAAATATTATAAAATTAAAAAAAAAAAAAAAAACCGGGCAGATTTTAGCCAATCTCTCATGGAATGGCCGATATATACAATATATTTGATAATTTCACCTGTCTATCATGTGCAGTGGTTATTTTTTAAAATTGCCATCATTGTCTGTTGTTATTTTAGAATTTTCGGTTTTTATGTTTATTGTATTATTGATGACGAATCATACAGACAAACCAAATGTTAAACAAAACATCAAAACTAATGTACAATCGTCACGCATGGTTGGTTAAAAGAAAAGAAAAAATTGTTGGCTAACAAAACAAAGGCATTTTTTGTATATTCTTGTTCTTCACAATATCTAATTTTCGATACATACATGCGAGCAATACGTTTTAAAAGTAAATTAAATAAAATTTTATATTAGGCGTATAATTAATAAAAATTTATATTAAACATACGGAACATATTTTTGTATATGTAAAGACCTTTAAAATCATGCATACTAGAGATGGGCGCGTGAGGGATTTTCAGCTCACGGCACGCACGCTCACGCTCCAAAATTTTCCGTTCACGCACAGTCACGTTAAACAAAATATTTAAAGCTCACGTCACGCGCGCTCACGGCTGCAAATTTTTAGATCACGCCACGATGACTCAACGCAAATTTCAAAAAGCGTTCAATCCATCTTTTCTTTATGGAAAAATCTTTGTATTATTATTTATATAATTACATAAAAACTTATTGTTACAACTTATACAAGAAATGTATTTGTGTATAAGAGCGTTGATACACATTAAAAATGAAAAAATTATATTCTTTTAATAAGAGCTAAATTAAAGAAAAATTAACTGTAATATAAAGCACTGCATTGCAATTGCTTACATATTTTTATTTTAAAATAAAAGCTTGTCTACATTTTCACTGATTAATTGGGTCCTGCGTTCTTCTAAAATGCGTCCGGATACTGAAAAAACTCGCTCGCTTGTTGCAGAGCTTGCAGGAATATTCAAAATATGTCAAGCAACAGCTTTTAAACGGGGTAAATCAATGACATTTTTCCAAAATGCCATGATATCTTCATTTCCACACGTTTTATTTAAATAAATATTTATTTCATCCAACTGGCTTCCATCACTTTCTTTTAAATTGAAGGGATCTGTGAACTCCAAAAATAGAGCGTCTTTTGAAGTAGATGGACCTAAATGTCTTTCCGAATTTTTGACTGCATTAGATGTATTTTCATTAAATATATCCATCAAGAAGTTAACAGTGGTAATTACATTGGTCCGTTCTTCGTCACTCATAAAATGCAACTTTTTATAGGGTGGATTCAAAAAAAGGGCTACACGGCTGATGTCATTAGGTGTTAACCGTTTAAGCAGTGCTCTTTCTGTTTTAATTTTTAGCTCAGTTATAACAGTTGAATCGTTTAAGGAGGCTTCGCAATGTTTTTTAATTTTCTCAAAGACTAAAACTGTTTCATTTATAGGAAACTGTTTCATAGTAGGAAGTGTATCGGAAGAAAGTCGTTCCGAGCATTCCTTAAAAAGTTCTAGAAACTTTAAAACTTTTTGAAGTAAGCCTTGATCAATTTTACCCAACCGATACAGCTCACTTCTTTTGTTAAGTATCTCCTGCATTTCTCTATATAACTCATCGATGCTTTGTAAAATGATAAAAATCGAATTCCAGCGAGTTTTCACGTGCTGTTTCAATGATTTTGTCAGCTTAGTATTCAGCTGGGATCGTTTGAAAAATTCGACTATCTTTCTCGATTCGAAAATTAAGACCTTGATGTCCTCAATCGGATCATTATTAAGAACATCTTCCATAAGAAGGTTGATATTGTGACATGCACAGGAAAGACGCTTGTATGATCTAAAGGCTTTAACAACATTAGCTCAATTATCTGTTACGATAAAACCATTTTCCAATTTTTGTTCAATTTTAAACTCCTTTAAAACTTCAATAACAGCTCTCAGAATATTTTCGCCAGTTTTTTTATCGTCAGGAAATTCTCGCGTGGCAAGAACAGAAGCAGTCAATACCCAATCTTCATTAATGTAATGAGCGCTCAAAGTGAAGGAGCTGCGTTGGCTATATTCATCCGTCCACAAATCGGTTGTAAACGCTCAGTTATTCTCTTGCAAAACTTTTGAAAGTACTGTTTTGATTTTTTCATATTCAGCAGACATTGTGGTCCGCACTAGTGTCCTTCTGGATACCAATATGTCTTCAATATTTTGTTTGCCATACTTGGCTCCAATGTCAATTAGAGCTTGACCAAATTTCCTGAATCCGGAACCTACAAAACAGAATTTCAGCTGCACACTTTAAAGCTTTTTAAAAATTTTTACAAACCTTCCGTAACACAAAACGGGCGCAAGTCTTTCGTTACAAAGCCGAGTTGATACTGCGCAATTTCAGCCTTAGATTGTATCGGTACCTTGCGTAGCAAAAACGTGTCAACAACATTTGTTGTTGTGTTTCTTGCGATTGTCAAATTATTACAGGAGTGGCGGATCAAATTGCCAATGCCAAATTTGGATGAATATGATAGAATTTCCCTGCATTTGTTGCACTGAGCAAAGTCAAGCTGCTTTCCTTCGTATTTGACAGCACGGAAATCACTCCAAACCTTGCTTTTGGTGTTATTTGGTATGACGAACTCATACCGTGAGTCCTTAGAATTGATCTTTAAATCATTTTCTATTTCAACCTTTAATTTTTTCGTAGAAGACATTTTGGAATGCTTTTACAGTTTTGTGGCGCAGCCAAAAGAAAAAAAACTTATGATATGAAATGACATTAATCAGCTGCTACGCAGTGATGCCAAACCTGCATATTTCATTTGTCTCTTGGCAGTTGATAATACGTATACAACAATGGCATGCCACTACTGGCATGTGTAAAGGCAGGGTAAAGTAATGCTTGAAAGTTGAATCACGCATGTACACACACGGACACTTACAAATATGTGACGCTCACGCATGTTCACGCGAAAATTATTTCACGTGCGTGCGTGATCACGCGTGTCACGTAAAATTCACGTCACGCGCCCATCTCTAATGCATACTATACATATGTATGTATGTATATTGAAGTTAAGTTATGGACTGCGAGAGCCGATTTAGCTAAAAAGTATTTAAAATAAAATATTTTTTTTAAAGGGGTTCAGCAGTGAATTTTTAAGTAAATCCCTATGCCAGAATTTTTTTGGCAAGGATTTTATTTTTGCGGATAACGAGAAAAATGGGATTTTTGTAAAATATTCTGTAAATGTGCTCCTTCTAAATACTTTGTATCAAAAATTCATCACTTTTCTACTTTTAAATGTTATATTTTATCTTAATAGCCTGGGGTTTCGGAAAAAAATAATACGACCCGATTCACCCTTTTGGAATTGGGGTCACAAATGACCCCAAGCTAATAAAAGACAATTTATTAAAAAAAATTAAAATATTTTGTAAGTGCTGTTGAATTTTTAGATGCGACGCTTAAAATATTATAACCAAATGTGTAGAACTTCCGCCCTCTAAAATTCGGGATAAATCCGAGAACGTTAACCCATTATTTGCCAAGGCCAGCTTTGGATTTTAAGATATTTTTAAATAAAAATTACCGAAAACGAGTTTTTCTATTTAACTCGATGAGACCACTATTTTGAATTTATGAAAAATAATTCGGGTAATTTTTATTTATTTAACCCTTCAGTACTCTTGTGATCCAAATAATCCATTGTGATATATCTTAGGTGCAATTATCTGCTTATTGCTCGCGAATGTAAATTAAAACAACTTTTAACCAATTTTGTTATAAAATTTTTTTATGTATAAGTGATATTGTTTCAAAAATAAAAGTGGTAAATGATACAGCAGAATGCGGTGTTAAATTGACTGAAGAGTATAATAACATATTAACAAAGAACGAACAAGAAAAGCAATACTTATTGCAAGTCATAATTGATTACAGAAAACAATTTGAATCGCACACTAAATCATCCTTAAATACACCAAAATAAATAGAATTAATTTTATATTTTGTCTTTTATTAGCTTTGGGCCATTTGTGGGTCTTCTTATTTTATTTAGAAAAATATAGATATATCACAATGGATTATTTTGATCCCAAATAAATAGAGTTTAATAGAGAAACTCGTTTTCGGTAATTTTTATTTAAAAATATCTTAAAATCCAAAGCTGCCCTTGGCAAATAATGGCTTAACGTTCTCGGCTTTATAACCATTTTTAGGAAAAGAAGTTTTACACATTAAGTTATTATATTTTAAGCGTCGCATCTAAAAATTCAACAGCACTTACCAAATACTTGAATTTTTTGTATAAATTGTCTTTTATTAGCTTGGGGTCACATGTGACCCCAATTCCAAAACGGTTAAAGGGATCATATTATTTTTTTCCGAAACCCTAGTCTATTAAAATAAAACTAGCAGATTCCAGCCCTCGAAATTCGAGTGCAAATTCTACGAAATTTTATTTTTTCATTAAATAAAGATCCTAAAAGTATGCTAATCAATTATAGCCATTTCACAAATCAACACAAAAAAACAAACAAATTTTTATTACAAACACATTAACAAATTTAATAAACATACACGTAGCATTGTATAATTTTATGTATGTGTTAGTAGCAACTTTAAATGCAATTTACTCAAAATAAAGGAAAAAATTTAAAAATTTGTAAATCTGCAAAACGGCTAAAAAGAAATACCTTTCAAATAAACGTTTGGTCAAAATCGGGATAAAATGGTAGAACAAAACATCGGTAACAAGAAATCGCGTAGCCTATTAATATAATAGACTAGCAGATTCCGGCCCTCGAAATTCGAGGGCAAATTTTAGGATATTTTATTTTTTCATTAAATAAAGACCCTAAATGTATGCTAATCAATTATAGCCAATTCACAAATCAACACAAAAAAACTAACTCATTTTTATTACAGACACATTAACCAATGTAATAAACACACACATCTGTGGTTTTCTAGAATAACCGCGTATGTCATAAAATCAAAATGTTCAGGAGAGACAAAAAACGTTATATTCGAAATTTAACAGTCCTGTAGATATGGGCAATAAATACTTTATATAAAATTATGAGTCAAAAATCTTAAGAGGAATAGATCCTAGAGAAGGACGAAAAAAACAATATGTAAATTACATTTAAAGTGTGTGCAGATAAAACAGCTTATGTCGACAAATGTCGTTTTCTTTGAAAAAGAAAACTACCAATGCAACCACCCATGTAGACATAAGTTGTTATTGCTTGAAAAATGGATTTTTTTGTTCGTCAACAAAAAGTTAACGGGACTTAGTATGAGAATATAACAACGTATCAAGAATAATAGTGACAAAAAAATAACAGAAATAAACACACAAGTTTTTATAAGTGGTTATAAACTGAAAAATAATCCAAAATTATTTTGAATTTTTTTTCATTAATAACAACGTATTTCGCTATGTGTCGTTTTCTGGTAAAATAATTTGCCTGCGATCAAACGTAGGTTGACATACGTCGCACAGTGGCGCCCGTAGAGCAAACGAGGTTGCAAAAATCAAAATTTTCATGTGCGCCGACGAAGTTTTGAATAAACCCATGTTATAGGAAACTTTTCAACGATTTCAAATATGCTACTCTTAATAATATCACATTTTTGACTTATGGTCCCTACAGGTAGGCACAAATCTTATTTAGACACGAGCATAATATCTAAATTGCATAATTCAGCCTAAATCCATATGTATGCAGGGAACAGGTAAATTTTTAGGCATGGTAGCATAAGCCTATATATTGCAAAATAAGCATAATGCCTGGATTAGTCTACGACAGAAAGTTGGCGCAACAAGTACTGAAACCATGGCGTTAAACAATTTAAAATTATTTGAACTGTTTAGAAGGTCAACCACAACAAAGTTTTTCACGGAAGCTGCTTAAGAAGAACTTGATAGCTTATACGGAAATATTGAGAAAAGCGAAATTATAAAAAATAATTTTTATCTGATATATGCAAATATTAAGGCAAAATGGGTGAAATCTAATCGAACCATTCAGAACTTCAACTCCAAATACGAGGACTGGCTTAATGAAGACACCATCCTGGATATATTGGCAGTAGATAAGCCCACCACATCAACCAGAGGAGGAAAAGGAATGCCAAAAAAAAGTATTGGGGAGTGTTCAATTTTCACAAGAAAGAGGAAACTTGCCGATGCCACCAATGACTTGACCACGAAGCATTTATCGGACGCGCTGTCTATTAAATATACAAAGGATAGTGAAAGAGTTAGGTCGAAGATTACAAAATCTGTTGCTGATGCAAGCCCACTGCGACTAAAAAGGATTAAGGAAAGCATTCCAACGCCCGCAAACGCACGCATTAAAAAGTATGGTTCCGAAGAAGCCTTGGCCTTGTTTATGGACTTACAACTTTCCAAAGAAAAATATGAGATATATGGGCATCCTTGATGCGACACGGGGCTGACGTTTTACCAGGATACAAGCATATTACGCAAGCCAAAATAAATTCACGACCACTGCATACGGAGTTTACGGAAGTCTCTGTGAAAGCCATTCTGCAGGATCTCATGGGCCATACAGCAATACGGTTGTTGGAGAGCCTTCCTGAAAATGAGGTGAAAATTCTTCCTGAGAAACTGACATTGATCAGTAAATGGGGCTGCGATGGATCATCCGGACAAAGCGTTTATAAGCAAAGGATATCTTCCGATGACGCTACAATATCGGACGGATATATGTTTATAGCATCTGTTGTTCCTTTGCGGCTAAAATCTGATGTTTCCCTACACTGAAAAAATCCACGTCCGTCATCAGTGCATTATTGCCGAACAATAATGTTTCAGTTTGGAAGGGAGAACTCATAAGGACCACGGTGAAGGACATTGAAGAACAAATAAGCAAGATTAAGCCTACAAAGCTGCAAATTGGAGAAGGAAAATGTATTGAATGCAATTACGAGTTCCACCTGACCATGGTTGACGGAAAAGTCGTAAACGAACTGACAGGAACAACCTCAACATTGTCATGCCCGATTTGCAAAAAGAGTCAGAAGAACTTTGGTAATTTAAACGATTCTACAAACGAGGAGAATTACGAATATGGAATGTCACCATTGCACGCAAGGATAAGGTGTATGGAGTTCTTGCTAAAACTGGCATATACCCTACCACAAGAGGAGGAAAACTTCGATGAAAATACATCAATAAAGGATAAGGAAAAGATCAGAAAGAAGCAAATACAGGATGCTTTTTTTAAACAAGTTGGACTAAAAGTAGACTGTCCCAAGCACGTATACGGTAACTCAAACGATGGAAACACTTCTAGGAGATTTTTTGAAAATGATGAGGCAGTAACTAGAATCACTGGAATTGACAATCAAATCGTGAAAAGATTGGGAACGATCTTGAATGTTTTAAACTGCAAAGAAAATGTCAATTCTAAAAAATATGGAGAATATGCATCGAAAACTGCATATCTTTTAGCAGAAATTTATCCACAGAAGAAGTTGACCTTCCTTAAAATATTGGCGCATGGCAAAGATATAATTGAGTACTAGTCTTTGCCAATTGGAGAGCTTTCTGAAGAAGCACAGGAGTCTCTTAATAAAAAATATAGATTTTATAAAAAATATAGATTGCAGAACACATTCAAAGCATCAAGGGTAAGGCAAAATGAGGACCTCTTCAATATGTTGGCAGCATCTTCCGATCCACTTATTTCTTCCCTGCGGCATGTGAAGTCACGAATAGAGTTAGAAAATAATTATAGTTTAAAAATGATTAGTCTTTTAGATATACCTTCTCTTACGAATTGAAAAAATAAATTTTAAAAAGAAGTAATTTTTTTTTAATTTGTTGGGTAATAATTTAAAACATAAAACCCTAAATAAAAAAAAAACAATCTAAAAATGTAAAAATAATTTTTTTTAGTTGCCATAAAATTGATTTTTCTAAAAATTTTAACTTTGTTAACCCATAAGTAGGCCCCTACAAAGCGTAGCACCCTTTCCAAACGCTCATTTCATAGGGTGAACAGTTATCTATCATATGCTGTTTAAACTGTTCAATTATGTTATTCGGTTCAAAAGATATGATTTTTGAAACGAAAAAACTCAAATGGCGCCACTGTGCGTCGTTAGGGCTGCAAATTAATTTAATAAACATTTAAGCTACGTTGTTATTTAAAGAAAAAACTCAGAAACTTTCAATATATTTTTTTTTTAAATTAAACAGAATTAAAGAGCGTTAAAAATTATTATATTTGGCATCGTTAACTCAAAACTGACAAAAATGGACATACGCGGTTATTCCAGAAAACCACATACATAGCATTGTTTAATTTTATGTATGTGTTAGTAGCAACTTTAAATGCAATTTACTCAAAATAAAGGAAACAACTTAAAAACTGTAAATCTTCAAAATGTCTAAAAAGAAATACCTTTCAAATAATATACTTTTGGTCAAAACCGGGATAAAACGATAGAAAAAACATCGGTCACAAGAAATCGCCTAGTCTATTAATAATATATATATAACATTTAAAAGTAGAAAAGTGATGAATTTGTGATACAAAGAATTTAGAAAGAGTACAATTACAGAATATTTTACAAAAATCCCATTTTTCTCGAAATCCGCTAAAATAAAATCCTTGTCAAAAAAATTCTGGCAAAGGGATTTACTTAAAAATTCACACAGTTAATCTGTAATATGTATTTAACAAAACCTTAAAGTGCCAGATCAATTTTTTTAAATTTTGTTTAAGAAAATTTTTTAAAACTTGAAAAAGGAGATTCCAAAATTTTATCAAAAAAATTTCCCATTTTCGGTGTCAATGTGCAATAGGTTAACAACATGGTAATAGAACAATCCTTCATATTTGAAAACTTATAAGTATAGAAACCAAAGAAAAAATTATGGCTTTAATCAATTTCTCAAAGTTTGAGAAAATGCCATCAAATTTTATGACCTAGTTTTTTTTTTGGCACAAAGTGGTCTGGGGCATTTGCGATTTCTAGGCGAGTTTTTATTCGATTTTGAAGTTTTTTAACTTTTTGAAAAGATAATTTAATACTGATGTCGAATTATATAACAGTTTGTTGGAAAAATTAAACAATAGAACGAAATTTTCGTAAAATCTCAAAAAATCATATTTTCCCCTTGAAATTTTCAATCGCGTTTAGCCACTTCTAAATGTTTTTTGATTGGCTTAAAACTTTGTATTTCTCAGCTTTTATGCTATTCGCATATTTCTAGGGGGTACGACCGGGGGTGTGAACACATTTTTTTATTAAGGGCCATCCTAATTTGCATACGTTTTGTCCGGCAACATTTTCCAATAATTTATCCGTTCCTGAATAACAGCAGCTAATTGATTGCTGAATGGAGCTACAAGTTCCTTAGAAGACGATAACTTTTCGCCAGATTCTTTGACTAATCTTATACCATAGCATTTTTTGAATTTGGTGAGTCAGCCATCACTGGCAAAATAAGTCGCCTTCATAAAACTTTTTATAAATTTTCAGAGCCTTACATATTAGCTGCGTACTTCCTACTAGAATACGAATTTTTGTTTTGGCATAAGAACCACTGGTATAGCGCATCCTCCACTTTTTGAATTCTCCAGTGGCTATTTTGTATGCGGGATTTTAGTGCAAAAAGTAGAACCTTCTGATTTCTTATGTTGCAAATGGTTGGCTTAGATAAGCCATATTTGCTATAAATTCCATATATAGATTTTCCACTTTTTCTAAAGAAATTTGCTTCTTTTAGACTTATTTTGCTTTAAACATTTTGTATGTATAAAGTATAGAACACGCGACACAAGACATTTCTTACCAGTATTAAATTTCATATCAACTGACTTTTGGCAGTTGACCGCAGATAAAAACAAGTAAAAAAAAGCTTTAAAAAAACTTTATATAAGCATATTCTTAAAAAAAAAAATACAGTTTCGAATACAAAATTTTTACTATTCGTACTACAAAACTGCCAATGCAAAAAGTTTGCCTTTCGTAATTTTGGGAAATTCGTGAAATGTACGTACTATTGAACATCCGCTGCATATTAATTGTTCATCCATTTGCTTAGATCCCGCCAAAGGGAAATTAATGCAATTGCAATGTCTCTCCAACCGATTGTACATAAAATTCAATTTAGGTACACTTGGCACAAATAGTTTTATGCGACTATAACAGGACATTACTTTCCCTGTAATAAAAATATCTATTATTATTAAAAGCATTTTATCCTTTCACAATTCCTTTAAATTAAATGTTTCTTACTGATTAAAACTATATCAAAAGTCAATCCCTTTTAATAACAATAAAAAAATATGCATAGTGTCACATGCACACACACATACACAAGCTTTAATACAACGAGCCATAAATGTTTGTAACTTCTTGAATAGCTTATTTTGTGCTCTTTTCTTCCCCTTAGTTGACATAAGCTAAACAGCTCACTTAACACCTTAACTTTCTTTAGAATCCTCATTTTTCGGTCTTTGTCAATAATTTTTTTTTTTTTTCATTTATGCAACACCATTGGGTACGAACGAACGAACAATAGTGGAGACAAAATAGCCTTAAGGAAAGAATTAAAAAAAGCAGATGTAAGTGCTTGAAACTGAAAATAAAGTAAAACAGCTTTTTAAATTGTCTTGTCTGGAACGTCTTGTCTTTATGACTTTAGAAATGTTTTTCAAAAAGTGAGATGGAATCACATGTTGAAGGACTAAAGTATATTGGTGATTTTGCTTACGTTTAAAAAAATTTTTTTCTCTTTAACAATAAAATTTAAATTAAACGATTAACACAGTTTTAAAAGGAAATGATTTATTTGGAGTTGAACCCGATATTGAAAGAATATAGTTTTAAATTGCAATCGGATTTTAAAGTAAAGTATTTATATCACATTTTCTCGATAATTTTTAGTAGTTTTGTTAGAACTAAATTTAAATGGTTGAAATTATTACTAAGCATTTTCTTACCTTTAATTTTACTATTAATTTTAGACAATACTAGGCTAATACTAATGTCATGGTTTTGTTACTAAATAGTAATTAAACATTTTTTTAAGATGTACTCAGCTCCTATTTGATTTATGCTTATCGGGATCAGACCATTTGAAATTTTATAGAAGGCCAAGTTCGACTATAACTTTCTGCCTTGTTTTAAAATGTTTACTAAAATTTTTACTTATTGTTCTCGATAAAATTAAATAGCGTATTATATTTTTTCTCTTTTCTTTCTCTTTTCAGGTAAGTGCCACAATTTTTTTCTTAAAAAACAAGAGTCTTAAAAAATATCAGTGTAAGTTCTTAAACCAATTATTAGAACTTTTGTTTATGCTCATACTTAATATATTTATGCTCCTCACTGACTGAGTCTGTCATCTTGTATCTTTACTTCTTGATATCCATTGATATCTTATAAATAAACACGTTAATACAAAATACAAGTGGTACGATTTTAAAAAGTAGCCCCATTTTATGACCGCGATTTTTTAAAGTAATTATTTTTTATAATTTTATAATTTTTTTCTTCATTTTATTTAACATTTTTTTTAATTCTTCTGGCATTTTTTTCCATAAATAATTTTACAGTATTATCGTATATAACTTTCCCCGAAAATCTTTAAAATTCTTGGCCACTTTCTTTTTTGGCTGGATTTCTCTTTTGAACAAAGTTTGGACTATTTACTTCATGAGGCTCCAAAAGCACATTTTTTTCCGAATACCACTCCAAGGCCACTTTTCTATAAAAATTTTTTACAATAAATTTTTCACGTTTCGTGCTAATATAATTTTGGAACTGTTAAAATCATAGGCAAAAAATGTAAACATTTCTTAGTTTAGTAAGGTTGAAACTTCATGTCCAATTTCATCAAATTCAAAGAGGGTTTAGCCGAAAAAGCTTATTTTTCTAGTTGATTACACACTTAAACAGCCATCCTGGGGGTGGGTGAGAAATTCCAAGTCAGGGTGCAAGTACTAAGCTAGTATAGAAAAACCTCAATAGGGTTTGGCGTTCTGGGGACAAAATTTTTTATGACCTTTTATATATTTCCTTATCTTGGTTTTTGTTTGATTGGTCTTTCGCTTATAACTCAGCAAATCAAGTCGGTTTAATTTTATCGAGTAAAAACTGCAACCAATTTTCATTTAGGTTTGTCATTCATTCCTAGGTTTGTCATTCCGTTTGTATCTCTTCTTTATCTCAGCTCGAGCCGATATAGCGATGTGCGTATGTCCGTCTGTCTGTCGAAATCACGTTCATTCACAAAATAAACCATTTGCTTGGGTAAGGTTACGATAATATTGTTTGCCATTATTCCTAGCAGGTTGGTATTTAAAATGGAACATATCGGGCGTAACCGTACTGAGATACGAGCAAAAATTTGTAGACACCTCTAAAAAAACCCATAACATAATTGTTGTACAACAACTTTCACACTTCAAAAAAGTCACAAAAATACAACTATCATTAGTAGTATTGCCACGTAATTTCTTATCGTTATCACGATATAATAAAAAATCGCCTATATGAAATAAAAATATATAATCTCTAATGAAAAACTAAACTAAAAAATTAAAAATTAAAAATTAAAATTAAAAATTAAAAATTAAAAATTAAAAATTAAAAATTAAAAATTAAAAATTAAAAATTAAAAATTAAAAATTAAAAATTAAAAATTAAAAAATAAAAATTAAAAATTAAAAATTAAAAATTAAAAATTAAAAATTAAAAATTAAAAATTAAAAATTAAAAATTAAAAACTAAAAATTTAAAATTAAAAATTAAAAATTAAAAATTAAAAATTTAAAATTAAAAATTAAAAATTAAAAATTAAAAATTAAAAATTAAAAATTAAACATTAAAAATTAAAAATTAAAAATTAAAAATTAAAAATTAAG